>CAOLHI010000361.1:600000-992678 GCA_948474755.1 Ctenosaura bakeri
CCTCACCACAATCTACATGATGCTGACAAGGAATGATGCTCTGGAATCTGTACTGAAGAGGAGGTAAGAAAAGACACCCAGTGCATTGATGTGCCTGCTGCTGCTTATTATCCCCTCCCCCAATACAGAGGAATTTTTGGGTAGATTGGATGTTTTGCCAAGGAGGAGAGCAGGAGTCAAATCCAAATGCTTGAAGTTCTTCAAGCTGAACACTGTGTTTGAACACCTACTCTTGGCTGGCTCATCTTCTTTCCTGGGCCTGAGGTTTTGAGCTATGAGACTGATGGTGCTATAGCAACAATGTCAATTTGACTAACACCTCAAGGAAAGGTTCTACCTTACCAGCTATGTTAGAATATGAGCTGATGAAGGGCAAGAAAAGATGGGCTGTATTGCAATGAATCGTCAACCAGCTGTAACTGTTGAAGGAACTGGTAACAAGGTACTGTTAGGAAATATTTATCACAGGTAGATCCATATTCATAATCCAGATTTATGCCTGAACTCTATTGTAAGTCATAACTGAAGTAGACCCATTGAATCAATGGAATTTACCTACATTTTGACTCACCATTCAACAATTGATTCAATGGATCTAATCTAGTTAATATTAACCAACAGAAGTCAAGTCTTAGGGCCTTTCCACACTACACTGTTATAGTGCTATTATTCTACTTTCTACATCCTGTGGAATTCTGGGATTTGTAGTTTACTAAGGCCAAATTGGGCTCTGGCTGAGAATTCTAAATTCCCCTCCCTAAACTGCAAACCCCAGAATTCCATAGGATGTTGAAAGTGGAATAATAGCACTATAACAGTGTAGTGTAGAAAGGCCCTTAGAGTGGATCCATTAGAACCAATGGGATTTAAGTTAGTCATACGTAATTTAAGAACCATGAATGCCACTGAGGATGCTCTAAATATGACTAAATTTTGATCTAACCCAGCATGGCTTCCTACATGTACTCTGCACACGCTTGTGAACATACTTCTGCTGAAACTGTCTTGCCCTTTGGTGTGGTTGCTGCGCTTTCCTAGCACATGTGATCATAGCAGCTTTTAATGTAATCTGCCTACAGTCAATGGAAGCTTGACGCCACCTACAACCATGCATTTATAGAAGATACAGCTTCTATAAAACCACTGTTTTATACAACCAGTAGTTGTGTGAGTAATGGTTCATACATGGGCAGTACAGTTGGGCATTTCTTAATACGGTTGTTCAAGTCCCAGTCCTACCATGACACAGGCCTCATGCAACACATTTCGAACGCCTTGAAAGGGCACCAAATTGTTTCTTATTTACTTTGCTATTATTGGATTATTTTCTACCAGGAGTGAGCAAAAGTGGTTGTGAGACTATCATCTAGTTGGTTTTTGATGTTATACACATATTGATTTGGATGGGCTGTGGAGCTTAGGGCTAGGTTGCCTAAGGCTCCAAAATGTTTTAGACCAAAGCTGATTCCAGAAAAGTACATTGAACCCACCATAACACCCCATCTGTGGTGGTGGTGAACAGGCAAAAACTAAGGTATACCTCTGTGAGCATCCCAATTGGTTAACTATACTGGCCCACAAATAGGCTATTCTTAGTACTGTATCAGCAACCTGGAAACAGCTTAAGCCCAATAATGCTGTGATAGGTGGTGTGTGAAAGCACTATTAATGTCTGCTTGCAATGGGATGTCTACCTTCTCTTCTGACAAAATATCCTGATGCTTATTAATCAGGCTCCTTGTAAGGAATATGTCTAGCTTCACTTCCCAGCCGGGGCATATTTACTATCTAAAAGACAGAAAAGTCCATTATCAAATGAGTTTTATATGTGTTCATTCTCCATACTTAGTAATCAATAGCTCTCCAGCACAACTTTTAATCAGATAAATATGTTAGGGTAATATAATTTTGGTAACATAATTCTTGTTTTTCACACTTCAGCTCATTTTTGCACCCAACATCACAGCATATTATCTTTAAATTCCTAGACCAACATTTCTAATGACATTTTGGCAAGGTGCCCAGCAATCTGCACATGCTGTTGTTTTTCTGCTAGGATACACAGCCTTGTGATCAATGTGCTTCACCTGTCAAACAATCTGCCAGATTTTAGTGACATAGCCCTAACTGCGGGACAATGTGGGGGCACGTAATTGATCCCTCCTTCAAACATATGAATCAGTTAGTACACTCTGCAGCAAAGGCAGCTTTGTTCCAATTAACTAGAAATTGTCAAAGAGGAGGTGGGAGAGATGCAACCCTCAGATCTTTCCTCTTTCCCTTTTATAGTCCTGTAGTAGGTAGGTTTTAGGAGTGAATCTCCTGAGATATTTTGAAAGATTGTGCCCTCTGGGCAAACACATGATCCATAAAGCAGAAGATAGCTGGAGAAACATGAAAGTCAGCATGAAACTGGTAAAAGTATAGTCAACCACAGTTACATGCTCAAGAGACACTCTAGTTAAAAAGGGGAATAATTTTAATTGGATAAAAGGGGGAATAATTTTCAGTATTTAACAATTGATTCTCACAGGGATGGATGAACTTCTCAGTTTTGCTTTATCCTGCTTTTTGAACTTGTTGAATCTGAAGTTCTCCTCATTCCTTTTATGAAGAAATTTGTATTTTTTACTTCATATTATACCCTGTCAGTTAGCCAAGGGTTCTTGTAAAAAAGAACTGAAGACAGTTCTTACTAAGCTAAATTCTGTAAGCACAGCTATTTCCAGTATGGGGAGGATCATGCTGCACCTGCCTGCCTAGCAGCTGTTAAAAATGATGAGCCAATTGGGGGGGGGGGGAGGAAAAGGCAATTCTAATTCAGCATCATAAAAACTGTTTAAATACACGGGGATTCAAACGCAGACTTTGCTGGGTTCTCAAAACCCTCTAGCTTGTGAGCAAAACATTTTGCTTTCTCCTCTATTTGAAATTGTTAAATGTCCAATTCTTTACATCACAAATATAACATAGAAATTTCAATTAACTATTATCAAAAGTTTGCTGAACGAAAGTCTCACCTCCAGATCATAGCTATGTGTAAAGAGACTGGGTAGTAATCTTTATGGACATAGGACAAAATAGATACAACAAGTCAACCATCCAGATTTCTTCGCATTTGCTTATCAGAGGCCAGTTCTGCACTACACTGTTACAGTGTGATTATTCCACTTTCAACATCCTGTGGAATTCTGGGGTTTGCAGTTTCCTGAGGCCAAAGAGCTCTCTGGCTGGTAATTCTTAAGGCCCCTCCCTAAACTGCAAACCCCAGGATTCCATAGGATGTTGAAAGTGGAATAATTGCCCTGTAACAATCTAGTGCGGAAATGGCCAGACACAAAGAGTCCAGGAGGGTGTCCTAATGTTTTCACAGAATGAAAAGAGAAGCAAATGGAGAGAAGCATGCCTCTTCCAAAAGTTCTCCCTCTCCTATATTCCTCGAAATGAATCTTGAAATCCTTTTCAGAAGCTCTGTTCCCAAGTGAAGTGAGCTATGAAGGTAAGGGCCTTTGTGGTGACTACACTCCTGCTTCAGAGAAGCCTGTCAGAGACACTCACCTATCTCCATCTTTATTCTTTTGTCAGAGAGAGGTGAAGATCTTTTTATTCACCCAGGCAAGGAAAGACAATGATTGAAACAGGCAGGTACCTTGCCTCAAAATGGCAGGTTGAAATGCCTCCTCCAGCTCATAGAAAGAGCTGCTGGTAAAGCCAGGTCTTTTAAAAGTTATTTAGCCTCTTGCCATGTGGAGAGGCGGGATAGAAATAATTTATATTATTATTATTATTATTATTATTATTATTATTATTATTATTATTTAGGTTTTTTTTAATTCTGAAGTGCTCATTGTTTTATGCTGTCTTTTTTAGATTTTAGGCTGAATTTGAACAGATTTTATATATATAAAATACACACGTCAAGTGGCCTGCCAATTTATGACAACCCTATGAATTTCATAGTGTTCTCTTAGCCAAGGAATACTCAGAGGTGGCAGTGGCAGTGCTTGGAGTGCATAGGGGCGTGGCTATGGCATATGGGGGTGGGACTATGGTGCATGGGGTCATATCTATGATGGATGGGGTGGGGCTATGACATGCAGGGGCAAGGTTACGGCACTTGAGGAGGGCAAGTAAGGAGCCGCAGCACCCCCAAAAAATTGCCACTGGGGGCACACTGCCCCCATCACGCCCCTCATCACTATGCAACTGAGAGTTGGTTTGCCATATACATAGACACACATAAGTATACATGTTTTATTGGGTTTCCTTGGCCTCCCAAAGGATCTCTGTTGATGGGCTGCCACAATGAATTTGTAAAACACTCACCATCATCCTCATATTGCTGTGCTCTTTTGCTTCAAGCAATTGTCACCCAATTCAGCTGTTATACCAGAGATGGGGAAAAATTGCTTGAAACAGAATGAAACACAACCCGTGGCAGTGGAGGAGTCCCAGGTGACTTGGGGCCCTCCCCCAAACACCCTTTTTGCATAAAAAATGAGAGACCTCCATCTATTATATGAACAGAATAGACATGCCAAGAAATGCCAGCAGTTGTATCTAGCTTGGCTCATCTTGGGAAGGGTAATCTTCATAATAAGACATTCTAAGTGCATCTACAGACAGGAGGAAAATTCAGGAGCCTCAGTTTATGCTTGACAAATGAAATGTAAGCAGCACCCCATACAGAACAACTGGGGAAAAAATGACCTTCTGTAGGGGAATCTTCCAATGTCAAGGCAGCATCTTGCACTGCAATGGAGCCTCAGAAGCAGACAATTGGGTAAATATTTAATGAAGTGTTTTGCTGCTTTCGTTCTCCCAGAAGGATAAATCTTACCGAGCCACAGACACCACTCCCCAGCCTTCATCCGAACTGTCAAAGGGGATAATGTGCCTGCTCCAGCATTCATGTAAAAGAACAAGCAAGGACAAATTAATCAGCAAAAATTACAATTCCATTGGCTACTAGATTGCTGAGATGACTAGGCTTTCAAAGCTGTTCTTCACAAGTGGTGTGCAGTGTCTGCTTGTAAGTGCCAGTTCTTAATGTATCCTAGACATCCCCCAAATCTCCACACAATATAGCTGCCAGTCAGCTATCCAACTTCTCCCCATTTCCCAAAACATGTTGGCAAATCACAGATTTATTCTCATTTTTGATTTAAGAATACTCAACAGCAGTGTTTTCATGTTGTTGTTGATTGCTGTAAAGTGGGCTTCAGCTTATAGCAACCCCATAAATGAAAAAGCTCCAAGATGCCCTGTCATTAACAGCTGTACTAAGGTCTTGCAGACTCAGACCTGCGACATCCTTGATTTGAATCTATTTGATCGATTTGAATCTATCCACCTCCGCTTTTCCTCCACCTCCACTTTACAGAGCACTTTTGTCTTTCCTAGTGAATCATATGGTCTCGTTAAATGTCCAAAGTATGATAGCCTTAGTTTAGTCATATAGGGTTCTAAGGAGATTTCAGACTTGATTTGCCTGAAGAAGCATTCGTTTGTCTTTTCACAGCTCAAAAGTGGGGCATATGACTATATAGTATATGGCTGAGCCATATCACATGTAGTCAAAAGCATGCAGCCAGGCAACAAAGGCAGCACTTATTAATCAGAAAGAACACACAGATCTTCTATTTTAAAAGCCCTGGAATTTATATAATGACTTTAGGAAGAGTAAGACTCCATTCCTTCCTCTCCTCCCTCTCCTAAGTTAATTGAGCACAAACGACTTTTGTACTTTGAACTCAGTTTGTAGCAACTGAAGTAAGTTGAGGACAATGGGAGGAAGTGGGAGGAAGAGAGAAACCAAGACATTTTAAGAGCAGCTGTGAAAGTGGGACAGCAGAGGATTAGCCAAGGTTGTCTTTGCCAAATTGGGACAGTTGTGTTTAGTCTGATGCAATTACTAAAGAAAGGGAAAGGAAGTTCTGAGCGTGCGAAAGGAAGGTTTCAAGAACATGCTACGTATTTTATTTCAGTTGAAGATTATGTTACACAAGGAGTGGGCAAAGTGTGGCATTCTGGATTCTAAACTACCTGTCCCTGTGTTTTAAGTTTATATACCTACTGTTTGCCTGAGTGTACCTCCATATTTCACACATGTCCCACAGTCTCCTAGGAGGTAGGATAGGCTGAGAGGGAATGAATGGTACAAAGACATTCAATGAACATCATGGCCAGGGCTGGTCCAACAAATTTTGCTGCCTAATGCAATGGACCAGATGGCCTCCTCATTTCCATTCCACATAACCACATTGGCACTCAGATTCACTTCAGTGTTTCCTAAGGCACCTGCCTCATTCTGCCTGCTCGCAGAGGAGTGTGGATTTGAACTTCTGTCTCTCAGTATTAATTTGGCACTCTAACAGCTGGATGACACTCACGTATTGTCAACAGACTGTAGAAGTACAGATGCCAGCAGCACTGCCTAGATCAGCTTCTGACCTCTGTGATTATTTTTCCTGGTGGCCCTCTCTGCTATTTCCCAGCAGCAGATTTGCGCCAGGGGAAGGGTCCACAAGTGAATGACTTTAGGCTGGCCAAATAGTCAGGTAAGCACTTCTGGACTTTGGGCCAAATGCGAAAGAGGATCCTGCTGTTCATGAAGGGGAAGGATCCAAGTAAAGGACTCTTCTCCCATTATATTCTCTCTCGACACACAAGAAGAGACTTCAGAGACCTGCTATGCAGGGGGAGGGGCTCCTAGTGTGTGGACTCACAGCATTTTGGGCAGCAAAAAAGGCAAGCAAATAGGGCAAGAAAGTGAGGCACTGGGGTGAAACAGGAGAGAGTTTCCAGTGCCTGGAGGATCCTGGAACCTGGTTCATTGGAAGAAGAGGACTTTCGTCGGACCTTTTCAAACAACATAGTTATAGTGCTACAATTCCATTTTAACTTCCATGGCAAAATCTTACGGAATCCCAGGATTCGGAATTTAAGGAAAGGTCTAGGGTCTAAATGCCCTGAAGGCACCAGATCTCATCTGATTGCAGAAGCTAAGCAGAATCAACCCTGGTTAGTACCTGGATGAAAGGCCACCAACGAACACCAGGTGCCAGAGGACAGAACGGGCAGAAGCACCTCTGAGTCCTCCTTGCCTAATAAGAAATCCTACAAAATTCTTGGGGGTCGCCATAAGTCAGCAGGTAACTTAATGCACATACATTTAGGCCATTTCAACACTATATTGTTATAGTGCTATTATTTCACTTTCAACATCCTATGGAATTCTGGGGTTTGCAGTTTAGTGAGGGGCATTTAAAACTCTGCCAGAGAGCTCTTTGGTATCACTAAACTACAAACCCCAGAATTCCACAGGATGTTGGAAGTGGAAAAATAGTGCTATAACAGTGAAGTGCGGAAATGGCCTTAGAATTCTCAGCCAGAGAGCTCAAGTGCATCACCAAACTACAAACCCCAGGATTCCATAGCAGTTAAAGTGGAAACACAGTGTTATATCTGTGTAGTGCAAAAAGATCCTCCCTTTGCTTTCATAATCATACTTGTGTGCTTGGCAGCTGTAGAAGCAACTCCCAAGGAGTCTGGCTTCCTTTCCTGGTCTATGTGGTGGCAGTTTGAGGCCTTTAACAGAGTGGTTAAAAATCTTTACACAGGAATTCAAATTTTGCATGCCATCATTTCCTTTCAAATTCACCGATTTTACAAGGTTTGTCAAAAACTATTAACCAATAATGATACTACTGAGAAAGAAAACAACCAATGAAACATGATCAGGCCTCAGGCTTCCTTCCAGACAATTAGGGTCCAGCAATTTGTACCAGCTTCTCCCCTCTCTCTTCAGCCCTGGACCACAATGCAACTCACAAAAGATGCTGGACACAGTTTAAGCCAAAAGGACGTTTCTGTTATGGAGCAGAATATCCTTTGCTGCAGAATGATTCTCAGTTAAACCTGAAGCACTCCTCTGCTCATAGAACAGAAAGTAGGAAGCTGTATAGACACACTAGTGCTGTAAGATTACCGCCAAAGGCTGCATTGCAAGCAACTGCAAAGTATGCAGAGCAATTGCCGTGGGCTCCCCTTTTATTAAAGGGTCTAGTAAGCACATAATAGTTCAGTTTTCTATCAAAGCAAGATTTCCTTGCTTTCTGTCTCCTCTGATCAGGCCCATGGACCCCTGCAGACTTGAGGAAATATTAATTGGGCTTTCCTTAAATGGCAAATCCCTTTTCAACTTGTCTGATTTTATAAATGTCACACTTTTATATTTGTGACCTTTACTGACTTCTATATGATTTGGAAGGAATGAGAAAGAAGTTCAAAGCTGGAAAGGAGCTATCTCTTTTGATACCAGATACATGGATAGGTGAACCCCCATGAAAACGGGGTGTCAGAGTGGACCCAGTTAGAACAATGGGGCTTAAGTTAGTCATGACTGAACTAGTCCCCACGAACTGGCTTAATGTCTGCAATTTATATTTTTCCTCCTCCTTTATTTCTTTTGTAATCCAATCCCAAAGAGGAGAAAATGAATACAAGATCAACAAGAATGTTTCCTTGTATTTACCCTTGATTCCCAACACACCATTTTCTTATTCAGTTCGGGCTGGGAAAGGGCAACTAGTGGTTTTCAGGTATTATTGGACTGAAATTCTCCTCTTTACTGGCTAGATGATGGGAGTTGTAGTCCAATAGCATCTGGAAGGTCACAACCTAAATTAATGTCATCCAAGCAGAGTTGCAATTGTTGGGTGCATATAACTTGCTAGATTTTATGTATCGGGTAAGGATAAGAACCCACAGAGCAGGTCAACATTCCCAAGGGACGGAGACAGGTAGGATTGAAATGATCACTCTTCAGCAGAGGAGGCAGCAAATTTGAACAAGGAAAAGCCTCAGACAACTCTGGAACAGGCAGAAATTGTTTTTGCAATGGTAGGAGCCACATCAAGCTCTCAGACACTTATTATAATCTTAGATAGACCCTGCTCAGAGTTTGGAAATTTTAATATTAGGATGTAACTCCCAGAATCTCCCAGCCAGCTTGGCGATGGTGGGTAGAGGATTCTGGGAGCTGTAAAAAAAACCCCAACCTTTCCTAAGCCTTTGGCCCTGTCTTTCTAGGGTGAGGAACTCTGGCAGCTGGTGGCTTCCATGCTGGTAGGGTAAGCAATCTACTCCAGGGTTTAGTCTGAACATTAAAGAATCTCTCCCAGATGCTGAGCCCTATCAAAACAGGTGTGCCCACATCTCTTTAGACTGAGGGAATGAGGGTTCTTTGTCATTTGTTATTTGTTAGCTAACTTGTATCTGTATGGAGGTCTCTCTGATTACCTTCTGGCTAAGCTCCCAATTCATGACCAGACAGGCAGATTTAATGTCAACACTTCACTTAAGCACTCTTATGTATTGGAATTTTAGCATATTTTAGGATAGGATAGCATATTTAACATGGGAGAATGAGCAGGCACCTTAGTAATCTTTTAGGCCATTTTATTAATATAAACTAAGTAATGCACACATGGACATACATTCTTTGGGGATAAACAAAGAATTCTTATTGTCTATTGCTATAAGTTATTATTAACATTTCATGTAAGGCTCCAAGCACCTAATATCATATTAATTTTAGGAAATACCTCTAAGAAGCAGCAATATAGACTTACATTTGTAAGGAATTAAACATCTTACACACCTGTTACCATTCCGTGACCCCCACTCCATGGTACAGTATAATTGGCAATGAATGTTATTTAATTGGCACAAAATATAAAGTTTAGGCTTATGGCTGAACCCTACATGGAAAGGGACTCTGTGCTTAGGCAGATGAAATCAGCATGGCCAAGTCATACATTCACAAGGATTAGCCAGAGCCCCAACGTAACAGGTTCAAGATAATCCTATCAATTGCCCAAACTCAGAAAACAATAGCCATCAAGGCAGCTCTGATAAGGCAACTGATGACCAACATCGTGTAACCTCTTCCCATGGACATTCCTCTTTGTTTCCCAACCTGCCCAGCCATTAAGGAGCTATCACAACCTCAATCAATGCTTTGTCTCCTGAAGTCAAGACCATAGGCTCATTCTAAGTCTCTTTTGTTCACTTTGCCAGAGACCAATTAATATATTCCCCTTCAGGGTCGGAAACAGGGTACTTAAACCCCAGCTTCAGCCCAGGCAATTTGCTAGTATTTTGGGCACATGTTCGCATGTTACACTGAGTGAAGGCCCCCAGATACCTTTTCTTTGTACTGTCCTCTGAGTCCAAGTCTGAGCCACACTTTGCCTTGATCTTCTGCTTCTGAAACAGTTACCATCGCTCACTTCATCCCAAAATGTCCTCGCTTTCCAACTTTTCTCTCTGTTTGTGACACTGCTTGAATTTTGCATGTGTTTGTGATTTTCGTTCATAAAACACTCTTTTGATCTCCAACTGGTATGTCACAGTTAGTACCAATATACACAGGTGAAAAGGTCCCATAGTTACCCCCCAGTGGCAGGCCTCCTTTAAACTATAATTCCCCCAGTTTCTAAGGAGACATTGGCACTGCTGGAGGACCTTATAGTCACCCACTTTTTATGGTAACACAGCACTATAACATAATCATAGAATCATAGTGTTGGAAGAGACCACAAGGATCATTGAGTCCAACTCCCTGCCATGTAGGAATACACAATCAGTTCAGAAATTCTTTATTTTATACTTTATACCTCTAACAGGCATCTGAAGAGAAAAATCATACTTCTCCACGGGCATTGCCACGCAATACAGCATCCATTATACCTTAATAACAGACATTGCATTACAATGCACCTACCAAATAGCCTGTATAAAATGATATTCTCTCTCCCGCTCTCCCCGCACAAGCATTTTAAGGATATTTACCAGCAGAAACCTTCAGCAGCAGCATAAACTCTGTCAGAGACAGCTAGGTCTGACCTAGGCCTGACCTGTCATCAGCCTCTCTTTTGTATCTCAGACAGTAGCTTTTATTTAGTTTCCAGCAACTTTCTGTCTAATTAGAGATGAATCTAACTGATCTCTTCATTCCCATCCAATCAGAAATGAGATTTTACTGCCTGCCTATACGAGCCCACTAAGTAATAAATAATCTGAGACAGTAACTGCCCTCTGTTATTCTGGCAGAAGACTGCATCATGTATGATTCAGCATGATTATGCACTATTGCACCAAATCAGTATGCCTTTTCAGTTTTCCACTGTTGTCTCTCATGTCTAGAATCTCCCTTACACTTATTTTATCTTACACTTTGGGTTAAGTGGCTGAACACCCAGAACCAGATTGTAAGCCTGTGCTTTTAAGACTTTGCTCTCTGATACACAGATAATTTAGTTTTTACATTTCATTTTACTTTTTATCAGTCATACTTATTTCCTATTCATTTCCCAATGTACTGGCTTGAAGGACTCAAATCTGGAAAACAAATGCTAAGTACAGCATTTACCCTATTACTCTATCCCCCAAAAATGTTCAGCACCTTAGGTAGCTCTTTCAAAATTTGGACTAAAACCCAAAATGACTTCACCACCTCACTGACATAGAAGCTACCACTGGTGAAGACAATCCTAAAAGGCCCATGCTCAGCCTCTTTCAGTCCTGGAGTGATCTCTCCCATTATTTCTGGTAAGGTGGACCATGCAAAGACAGGCTCTGGGACAATGGGTGGTGTAGAGTCTGGTTGTTTGGGTGCCGGACAAAGCTTCCAGTTCTGAACAAAGCTTCCACAAGTAAAACAGCAGATGGTACTCTGCAAGCTCACCCAAATGAAAGTACATAGTTCCCAAACTCAGATGAGTAATTTTGACTCATGAGAAAGAAAAGCCCACAGGTATCTTTCCCCAGTTCTAGAAGTAAAGAGAAATAGAACAAGAAAGAATTAAATAACTAACCATGTTCTACCCTTGCATGACACACCCAATCTGGCACCTGGGTAATTCTGTAACATTATTTTCTCTCCCCTTTAAGTTTGCTTCTTTTTGCATGTGAAAAGGTCTTTTGAGACTGTCAAATTGGCTTAAATGGGTACAATGAAGGGTCCTCCTCCTCCTCCCATTGTGCACAATACCAGAGCTTAGAGAAAGTTTCTTTGTGAATTATAACTCCAGAATCTACTTCTCCTTATCTCCCACTTGTCATAACTGTGACATCCCCAAGTTCTGCCTATCAGCACACTTGATCCTTAAAACCAGAAAGTGATAGCCCCCTCACATTTAACAAATCAGAGCTCCTGGGGGATGATGGATCACATAGTCTAATATGTGCCATGTTAAGGAAGCTGTTGTAACACATCAGGAGAACCATGCGAACCTCTGAGAAAGAAAAATATAAGCAACTGGGGACATGACACAAATCAAGGTTTAAAAGATGCATAGCTGAAAGGTCCTTTCCAGATTTGGGAAGCCCTTTCATTCCACTCACATGTAACTGTGCTTCAGCAAGCAGGTATGAAATGAGCACAGACAAAACAAGAGAGGGAGAGGGAACTAATTTCACATACAAATATAAAGATAGTGTGGGGAAATATGGGGGGGATAGTCTTCAGGATCTCCCAGTTAGCCTGGCAATTCTCCTAGAAGATTCTGGGAAATATAGTCCAAATAGTAACTTTTCTGAGCTTTGGATGTTGACCCAAGGGGACCAAACCTATAGTTAGGGGAATAATAGATGGAAAACCTTTGGCTGAATTGCTCAAAGTAAGCTTCCTGTATGGATGGGAGAGAGTGAGACATGATAGGAAATGGTATTGATATAAAACTTTGCTTCAACTGTTTTTCCTTACTCTACAAGTATTTATCAGATTAAAAAAAAATATTTCACTTGTTTTACACTTATGTCATCTTATATTCCTTACTCTACAACTTGGTGGCAAAAACCATCCTTTGCCCAGGCTATGGCCAGTCTAGGTTCCTGGCCATTGGTGGACTGCTATAATTATCTGATGTTTTTAGTCATAACTTCCCTATTGAACAGCTTTGTTTCTTTTCTCCCCCCCCCCAATAAAAATAAGACTTCTTCCTCTAGGACAATCAGCAGGGTGGCTCTTTTCATCAGTGATGAGTCCTTGAGCTGCTACTCCCTCTCTGGTTAAGCAGATAAAAAGCTCCTTTGTTAAGTGGCATTAAGCATATCAGCTTGCAAAATATAATATTCTTAATGGATAATAATCAGCAACCTAAAGTAGTCCTTAAGTATTTAGTAGTCAAATGTGATGTCATACTCCCCTTTTACTGTACTTTATGGCACTCCTTACTGCTTTGATTTGTATATTCTGTATTCTATGCTGTATTTGCTTATGTGTATTCTTGTTTTAAGCTGTTGTGTATTTTTACTTTGGCTTTAGCATCATTATCATTGATAGATAGTATGCCATTTGACACCAGCCTCCTATGAATACTGTTTGCAAAAAAGCTTAAGAATGGACTGTAGAAAGTGGTCATTTACCATGTTTTGGGAATACATGCTAAGACTCATAGACCCATTTCAGAGCTCCTAGCTTTGAGAATGGGCACAGAGACACCCACAGATATAAAAAGAAAAGAAAAGCAGATAGTTTGAGACTTTACTTATACTGTGGGAAGGGGGAACACAAGTCAAGGGTGACTGGCTTTCTAGGGTACTCCTGCTTGTAGTTTGTAGGGACCATCTACAACAGCACAAGGAGATGAGCTTACTCTGCTGTAAATACCTACTGTATACATTAATCATTGACTATATCTACTTTTGCACCCATGGAATTGTCTCATTCACAAATCTGTTTCAATGTGATTACGCTGCCCAACTCCCAATCCAAGGTCAGGATGCATGAGGAATCTGCTTTGTTGTTGTCTTGATATTGCCTAGTCTGCTCTTTCCCCTGCTGTCTATGAGTTGGGTGTAGTTTACATTTCAAAATTCCAAAATCTGCGTCTGGAAGGATGGCTATGAGCACATCTCCTCCCACATCATGTGAACAACTGGGGGGAAAAAACACTTTAAAAATGTGCACATTTCAGGTATGTACAAAACACTGCTGAAATGAGACTTAGACAATGGAGAAAATGTGGCCAAACAAGGTACACCGTGGCATAAAAATAAACATATTTGGTAAGGGAAGTGGGGAGAAAAGGGATGGATTCTGTTCCATGGGGAAAAGTAAGAATTAGATGAAAGCAGGAATGCACTGGAATTTGAATGTGAAAGGGAGGAAGACTATGGATAAGTAAAATTATTTTGCAGTCAAAAACTACAGCATAAAATATACAGTAATGGCAATGATACTGCAAAATACACAATATGTTACAGTAATACTAAAAGGAACATGCTAGATGGCACATCTGAATCCACAAATTTCATTAAGAGACCTAATGATCTAGGAGATATATCAGGCACTAGCTGCTGTATAGAACCTAGCCACTTATTTAGTAATCTGGGAATCCTGAAAAGAAAATAATAAAATTTATTCAATCTGCTGGAGCACTGTACTGTGAATATTGAATGAAAACTGTTTCCATTTCCCCTCCATCATAGAGTGTGTGCAGATGCTGAAGTATTGCATGTACCATACCAAGTCACTCAAGAATGTAATTGGTTTTGTTCAGACTTGGCCATGCTTAAAGTCCACCCGCTGAAATCAGTGGGTGACAACTTCAATCCCACTGGTTTCAGTGGGTGCACTCCAGACATGACTGTGTCTGACTACAATTCATGAACCTCATGGACAAACTATTGACTAGAAGGATGTATTTACTCCTAAAAATTCTCTATTAAACACCGTGAAGGCACCAGATCCTGTCTGGTCTTGGAAGCTAAGCAGGCTCAGAGTCAGTTTGTACTTGGATGGGAGACAGCCAATGAATACCAGGTGCTGTAGACTATATTTCAGAGGAACTGGCAAAGCCACCTCTGAATATACCTTGCCTAAGAAAACTCTATGAACTTCATGGGGTTGCATAAGTCAACAGGTGACTTGAAGGCATATACACACACAAATGTGAAAGGCTGCAGTCTTGTACCCACTTACGTAGGAGCAGACCCATTAAACTCAATGAGGTTTTGTTACCCTGATTTCTGGGGGTCCCAGGAGGGACACTTAAGTGCACTCCAAATATTACTAAGTTGGGGGAATTAGCAAGGAGCACAAGCTAGCAATCCGAGAGGCAGGGTAATGTAGCGAGATCTTTAACCCTATGTTTACGGGGTCGGGCCATGACAAGAACTAGGCAAGTTGTTCAATTAAAAGATTTTATTAAACTTTCCTTAATTAAGCAAACAACGACACACGCACCCATCCAAGAACTATAGAAGCAGAAAGTGAGGAAAATTGATAGGTGTTTTCAGAGGGTTTCTGGGGTAATACTCCACCTGATCCTGCAGTCTGATAAAAGAGAAGATAGAGATCGAGGCTTGGGTTCATGGTTTCTCAGCACGTGGAGGCTGAGGGGAGGCTCGCTGAACAGAGCGGCAGCAGTTCCAGATGCAAGGCACGAGTGTTCGGACAAGGAGCTCAGACTTGGGGTTTTTATAGGGAAGATTGTACCTGGAGGCTAGCCCTCTCCCAAGGAGAACAATAGGGTTTTTAATGGAGACAAAGCCTCCGAAAGGTCAAAATTAGAATTGATGAGATTTGGCCAGCACTGCCAATTGTTAGAACAGTATGTAGATGAGGAGCGCTTAGTGTTTGTATAGAGCAAGCAGTTCGGGGCTGAGAGCCCTTGCATTAGCTTAATGGTCAGCTGTGTCTGGAGGGCACTACCGGCTGTGCGACAGATAGTTGTTTACTGGCCTAGACCTAGCATGCATAATTAAGGCCACGCGGCCGTGCCTGCCTACGCTGGCTTTTCGTGACCCTTTCAGATGCGTGGAGTTCATCTTATGGAGTGCCACGTGGAAATATTAACCATGAACAATATGAAATTGTAGACCTCAGGCTTGGGCCAGATAAGCACAGTAACAGTTTCCTTCTGAGTAGCTATGGACAAGACTTTGCTATTAAAGGTGAGTTCATTTGAATTCTTTACACAACCATTCCTTTTATTACCTTACTTTGTTATATTGATTAATAGATTAACATAAAAACAATGTACATACTGTGTATTAAATAAACTAAATCAAACCAAACCTAAATGTAAATGTGCATTCCTGAACCACTGCAGAACTGTTACTGCTATTGTTGTTTGATGGTCTCCAATTCTAGTTTGCTCACTAACCCACAACACTTTATTTTTGTGGTGGGGAGGAGAATGGGAGGGAGGGAGGAGAAAGAGGTATAGAAAAATAGTTATTAAAACAGGGGAAGAGGAAAGAAGCTGAAGAGAAAAATGTTTGTAAAGGCCGTTTTAAATCAGAACACAGTTAAAATCACCCCCTCCCTGTATCCTATTCAATTTAAAACTGTCAGTGCCTGGGATTTTAATTTAACTTGATTTTTCTTCTTCCAGGATTGCAACTGAGCTCCTGCCAAAAGGGTTTATAAGCTTTTCATTATCTTTTTACCAAGGCAAAGAGGTTGGAGATTTTTATTTTTAAGCATTTTACACTCAATTGTTATATACTTTTTGCAACATTCCAGACCATACACCTTTGATGGTGTGAAAGAATGGTAATTTCCAATATTGATTGACACCACTCTGATAAGTATTTCAGGATATAGGGATGACTCTGGCAGAGGCAGATTCCATAAGCATGGCTAGCAAATAAGCTTACTTAAGAGGCCATTAAAGAGCATCTGCATACTTTCATATTCTGTCATGCAGAATCTACACAGTAGCATATCAGCACTGCTGAGTCAGTCTGGCTGATAAAGTCTACATAGGAGATGGTAGCCTTGGAGTGTTGCGGGGGGGGGGCACATCTGTGCCATTGCAGTTCATGTATGAGTTGGAAAGTGCAATTTAAGTGAATTACTACCAAAATGGGCATTTAACCAATTCTTCTCAAATCAGCTCTGCTTATGGAAGAGGCTGCATGTTTTGCCTCTTCCTAGCACTGCAAATAGGAAACATCAACAGCAGTAGCAAGCATAAAGAATGTTTTAGCTTGTTATGAGAGCTGAAGACTTGTGAGTGAATCACAAAGGAGATTTAAAGCAGTGGGAGTCAACTTGCCACTAGATTATTACACTGAAGGCTCCTTGGTGTTATCCTGGCATTCATTTTGAATGCCCTTTATTCATCCCCCTTTATTCTTTGGTTAAATCCGAATAGCTCAGGAAACTCTTTAAAAGCAATAATTCAGAAAATGTCATAGGATCAAAGCAGTAAATGTTCTTAGGAAATGTTTGTTTTCATCTCAACCTACCATGATACATACCGAAAACCCTTGAAGACTCTGTGTGTGTGGGGGGGGGCTGGGAGAGGCGATTTCTGCCCTACACTGTTATAGGGCTATTATTCCACTTTCAACATCCTGTGGAAATCTGGGGTTTGTAGTTTACTGAGGCCAAAGAGCTCTCTGGTTGAGGATTCTAAATGCCCCTCCCTAAACTGCAAACCCCAAGACTCCATAGGATGTTGGAAGTGGAATAAAAATAAAAATAAGAAAGTGGCATAATAGCACTATAACAGTGTAGTGTGGAAATGGCCAGAGACAGGTCTTTACAGTCATTTCACACATATTTTAGTTAAAAGATATACACAGCTAAAGGAAGAAACATGTGTATCCACTGGGCTGGCCCTATCATTAGGCAGACTGTGCCAGCCATCTCAAAAAGGCAGGAACTTCAGAGCACGGAATGGATAGTGTTGGGTATAGTATATACCTACACGTGCCCCTAAACTTTCCAACTGGTCCCAGGAGTAGTGGAGACAATGCTGTCCTGTTACTTGTACTGAAATACGCTCCTCCTCCTCTTCTGGCCAGCTTGTGGGCACAGATTCAGGCAAGGGTGGGAAAGGGGCCATTCTGTCCTTTGTCTTCAGCAGCAAATTTTTCAGCTCAGTAAACGTATTTTTAATGACTGTGCTGTAAATACTTTTTATTGACTGTGCCATAGATACTTGGGTCAAGAAAGGACAGAATAGTGAAGTTTCTTGAGGTTCTTCATGTTCAAATGAGAACTTGGAAAAGTAACTTCTTTGGACTATAGCTACCATAACTTTCTAGTCAGCATGGCCATGCTGGTTGGAGGATTCAGGGAGTTTTAGTTTTAAAGAAGAACTTTTCTGAACTCTACTTCAAGCAGATACATATTTCTTTTTATATCTATGTGTTGGGCCATGTGTTTTCAGAATAGTCTCATTCAGATCAATGGGCTTTACATTAGTGACTATGACTAACTAAATCAAGGCTGAACAAATGTGAGCTTCTAGAAATTTTTTGCCTGTCATCTCCTATCTAGCATAGCCAGAGGTGAAGGCTCATGGGAGATGCAGGCCAAAAACATCAGAAGGAAGGACCACAGTTGTCCATTTCTGAACTAAAGCTTAAAGAAAAGTTGAAGTGGCCAGGCTGGCAGTGAGAAATATTGTGATATGCATTTTACAATGACACCTTTATTAAGCCTATCAGAATTATCACAAAGGCCAACTACCTGATCCATGTACTTGTACAACACAAGGAATTGCAAACTCCCATTTGTCTTATGCATATGTATGTGTAACTGCAAACAAACAAACAAACAACAGTGATGTGTGGAGCAGTCTTAAGCAAGAAAAAACATGTCTGGCTGCACAGTTTGCATGTCAAGACGTCCTGCCCTATGTTAAATACATTATCACCAGGTATATGCCAACACTATTTTTATCATGTAAATTTCAGTCCCACCAGAGCTTTCTAGACTGTCTAGTGTAAGAAGGAAATTCTCTGTTATCAGGCAAGGCCAGATTGTCTGTACCTTCATTCTATAGGAATAGTACAAAAGGAGGTCACGCTAAGAATGGAATTTATGTTTATCTGCACCATATGATATGGAAGTTCCACCCACGTAATGTTATTTTTCACACTCTCTCCCTTTAGCAAGATTAACTTGAGATTGATGTTGTACAAAAAACCTAGATTTTTGATTGTCGTTTTACTGAAATATAATATTTTTACAGTCTTTCCAGGTGTGATTGACTAAAAAATGCTTGTTTTAAAAATAATAATTTGACTGACAACAGAAGTGCAAAAATTGAGGCAGAAGAAAGATTTTCCATTTCTTCAGTATGATGGATGGGAATGTATGGTAAAGTCAGATAAACTACTCCTGCTCTACCTCCCTATAAGAAAATAATCTAGATGGTGGCGGTAGTGGTAGTAATAAAGAGACTTTGGAGGAATTACCTATTGCATTATGTCTCCAGAATCCTCTAGTTAGTAACCATTCTTAGTTGCAACTCTGGGAGTTGTGGTCCAAAAAGAAGCTTTTCCAAGCTCTGGACTAATAAACACGTATCACATATATTCACAAGTACTGTTTGAACATTGACTAGAACTTACAGTACATGGGACGTGTTTAAGAATTCTCACAACTGGTATATCACATGGCCATTCAGTCACAGAGGTGAGCACAAATGGACTTTTTAAATTCCCCCATTCTATTTACAGATGGAAAAATTCCCAGGAACCATTTTGTAGTGGAATTCTCCTCCAGCAGTGGAATTCTCCAACAGTTTCTCAGGAGCATAGGCTAGCTATTTGTACAGCTTTCCTAGTTCATAAAAGGTGTGCGCGCGCATGTGTGTGTATGTGTTGGTGATCTGAAATTCACCATTGTCTGTAACAACAATAGCAGCTGGGATGACACCATGGCCACCATTTTGCATCTTCCACGATGGCCAAAAACTAGCATCTCTTAAGGGCATTGTAGGGGTGGTGGTAACATCAACTACAAAACAAACCTGATGGAGAATATTTCAAAGACATTCTGAAATGTGACCCCCCGCTTTTTTTCTTGTAAATAACGGCAGAACAGACTGCCCAGAAGTTTCCATTTCCATTCTAGTATTTATGTTTTCATTTTTAAAAAACTGGTTTATAGAAAAACAACAAAATTCAAAAAGGCCAGATGTTAATGTATATTTTACAAAGATCCCAGGCTTTGTTGACTCTTTGGGGAAAACATATTGCCCTTCCTTCAAGAAATGCATACTAATTTGATGAAAAACTGAGAAACAGAAAAAACAGAAAACAGAAAACTCAAATGTATCTGAGCCAGCCAACCAGCACCCTGTGTTTAACAAAGATGGAAAGTAAGGGTTTTCATTCTGTTAAGAAAAGATGGACTAGCTCAACTGACGTTAAAACGTTCCAGAGGAGCTTTTAGACCGAGGCTCCTTAACCAAGAGGGTGCATGGATCAACTTCAGGGAGCTGTGAACCAGGTACATAAAATGAATCCCTCCCTTTGATTTCTTTCCTCCTATTTTGAAACGTGGTGTTCTAAGATCATTTTCTGGGGAGAGGAGTCCATAGCCTTCATTGCATTTTCAGAGTTTAAGAATTATTCCTATATGTTTAATGTAGGCTTCTTGATCCCTTTTTGTTACAGTTGAATTCACAAGTAAACAGCAAAGAGAAATGCCAAGATAAAACAGTATCAAAAGCATTTGATGCTTTACAGCAAAGTACGCCAGAAACATTTCTTGTACTCCTCCCTCTGAAATTGCTGGCAATGAAGATAATTTCCATCCTATATCTTAATGGCAAGCTCTTTCTCTGAAAGTGGATTGTTATATACCCAAAATGGCATAACTCACACACAAGAGAGATGGACCAGCAGTTCAGGGATACCTGACATTTTTAAATTAAAAAAAAATTCAAAGTAACTTTGGGGATGGAGTGCCTACCACCCCTAAATTAAACAGTTCTCAACATACTGATGCATGAATATGCCAAGGTGAAACATATTGGGCTTCCTGATAATATGCAGCTTTTACCCTGGAACAAGAGCCTGATGTTACAAATGGTCTCGGAATCAGGGGGTTTTACAGGGAGGAATGTGGCTACAGGCTATTCTGTACTTGAGGAAAACAATGAGTTTCGGGCGCGAGACAAAGCATTGAAAAGGTCAAAGTTTAACTTGATTGAGTTAGGTCCGAATTGACAAAGGGGTAGACAATATGCAAATGCTCAGTGCTTGACATTTGAGTATCCAGCTTGTCAAGTTGCCTGCTCCAGGCAGGGATCTCTTTGTAAGCAGTGTGCATACATAATGAAGGTGTTTGCAGAGAGGTCTCCTAAAGCGGCAATCTGGCTATTTCTGGCCTGCCTGTATTGTCTTGGGATATTGCAGCGTTTAGTGGGCGAGCCTAGTTCTGTGCTTGTCTGGGGGCCTCACAAACACGTGGAGAGGGGTGGTGGAAGAGAGCCAAATTATTGATATCAAAATGATATCTATGGACCTTTCCACATGTGAAGGAAAAAACGTCCTGAGACGTCCTGAAACGGAGCTTACCTGAAACCCAGTAAGTCTGTCGCCACGTGGAGCAGCGCGTTTTCGCTGCTCCACACTCCTCGGTGTCCCGCGGCACCCTGCAGCGCCCCAAATGGCGGCTTACAACTGGCGGAGGCTCTCCACCAACCAGAGACGCTCGCCAGCTGGAAAGCCCGCCCCCAGCAGATCTGCAGGCACGCCCTTGTGGGCGCCTGCAAATCCACACCGGGTGCTGCGACGGGGCTGCACAGGGCTGCACGATCGTTCTTTTTAAAAGCAACATGAAAAGTGGTTTTTAAAAAGCACACGGCGCTGCCATTTCCGGTCACCCTAGCGCGGATTGGGGTGTGGAATTATACTAAAGTAATCCGCCCCAATCCATTTTACGGTGTAGATGACCTCCGTCAGAAGTCGCGCTACACCATTTTAATACCCCCATGTGGAAAGGGCCTATGTCACCTTAAGTGCAGCCTAGGAACTGCAGTAACAGAAGTCTCTGGTAGTATTTTAGGATACATTCCACACTAGGAATCTTAACCTTGTTGATATGAATCCTTCATCCTGTTTCAAACCAGTCACTCAAGACAGACTGGTATTTCCTAATGAATTGTAACTTAGTAGTTTTTGGTCTTAATCCCCTTTTGAAGCTACTACGCCTCACACTTCAAGGACAGTGACAGTGTTCTGTGAAGCTGAAGTGTTTTCCCACTGTTGTTTGACTTCTGCTGTTTCTTATGTCAGATTTGTGTCCACTTGTTCTTTTGTGTAAAAACTCTATCCTGTGCAGAATTCAGAGGGTACTGCAAATAGAAGATAGCATATGTTGCACTGGAAGATGAGAGAGTGAAATAACCCCTGAAGTTGTGAAGGACATTACTAGATCCCATCATAGTATTGCCTAAGTAGATAAGGGGAGATGGAGAGAGCTGTGCATATGTGTTTTGTTGTAACAGATTAAGATGGTTACCAGTCCAGAAATTGTTTACTGAGTATTACTGTTTTAGACTACAACACAGAACCATCAGTTACTGTAAATAAATAAATAAAATTTTTAAAAATCCACAACTTTTTCAAGCTCTGAATTCCATCAGTGTATTTCACCAGTTATATGAGGCTTTCTCAAAATACTCTGTCACAGTGATAGTATATTTAGTGTTTCTTCAGTGTATGTTGGTGGGCTTTTGTATAAACTCTCAGCTCATTCTCACTAGAAGCCAAGATGACTAAAAAGGGGTTGTTGTACTTTGGACACATCATGGCATGACTCATTAGAAAAGAAATTAATGCCTGGTAAATGGAACACACTGAGCCAAAATGATGTAGTGGTTTGAGCATTGGACTATAGCTCTGGAGACCAGGGTTCAAATCCCCACATAGGCCATTTCCACACTATGCTGTTATAGTGCTATTATTCCACTTTCAATATCCCATGGAATCCTGGGGTTTGCAGTTTAGGGAGGGGCATTTAGCATTCTCAGCCAGAGAGCTGAGTAAACTACAAACCCAGAATTCCACAGGATGTTGAAAGTAGAATAATAGCACTATAACAATGTTGTGTGGAAATGGCCTTAGCCATGGAAACCTAATTGGATGGCTTTGTGCAAGTCACACTCTCTCAGCCTCAAAGGAAGGCAAAGGCAAACCCCTTCTGAACAAATCTTGCCAAGAGAACCCCATGATAGGGTTGCCCTAGAGTCACCATAAGTCAGAATTGATTTGAAGGCACACAACATGAACAATGAAGTGGAAGGCAATAGAAAAAGGGGGAGACCACATTACAAGCAGAATGATTCAATCAGAGAAGCCCCAGCTGCCCTAAATTTGCAAGACCTGAACAAAGCAGTTAATGACCAGGGATCTTGGAGGTTTTTCATTCACAGGGTTGCCACAAGTTGAAGTCAACTTGATGGTGAATAACAACAACAACAACAACAACAACAACAACAACAACAAAGCAGATCTCAAGCACCGGATTGGATCCTGTGGTATTGCTTCTTTCTTTTCCACTGGGTTTTTAAGAGGGAGGAATACTATACTTCCTGTGTTCGTCCTGTACAGGCCTATCATTCAAGCAGAATGCAAAGCAGCAGTCTCTTTTTATCATTCCATCTTGAGTCTCATAAATAAACTTTTTACTATTCTCATGCATCACTGAGTCCAAAAGCACATTATTCCTTCAGATAATTGTGCCTTCTCAGGTAACACGATTGTTCCCCCTGCTTATTTGGCTGTCTTTTTTATTTGACATTTTTACATTGATTAAAGTCAAAGTTGTACCCCACAGTTAATTTTACCTCATATTATTTCAAAAGAAGAGGTGTTACACCAGAATATGTTTGAATTAAAAAAAAATCTATGTCCAAATAAATTACTTTCTCTTAAAAAAAAAAGCAATGTTGTTTAATATCATTTGAGTTTGAAACCAAGTTTTCATTTCTTTCTGTATACTCCAAGATATAATTTATTTGATCCTCAGTTAAATCACCAGAGATAATTGCACTTATCTGAACTTTTATCTTAGTTCCACTGGGTCAGTATCCAAAGGGGATTTTTAACTTCCCAGTCATTTTGATTCAAAACCAGACTGGAAATAATATTCAGTGAGAACCAGAGCCAGACTGAAATATTTTGCTTCCTGTGACAGAACAAAGAATTGGGCTGCATATCTAAGGCAAGCAGGTAGTACCCAAGGACAATTAGATTATTTGGCCACCTGAGGCAGAAAATCTGACAAAGATCCCTCCCCTGGTTGGCAGTAAAAATATAATGACAGTACTGTCAGAACACCCAAACTCAATAACTGCTGCAGTTGGCGCAATGGAGGGGCAACACACGCCTGTACTGTTGTATATGCAACAAACCCCTTAGATCTTCGCTCATAAACAGTGACTGTCATTTTAAAGGTGCTAGAATAGTAATATAATATATAACTTCTGCTTCATATCTCACTGCTTACCAAGTTATTTACTCCTCTACTTTGGCCTTTTCTCCACCTTACTTGTCTCTGGTGTTGTCCCAGCGTTGTCCCGGCAATGGCTTTGCTGGGATGAGAGTGTGGACACGAACGCTCTCCTCCACACCGGCTGGCTCCCTGCTGAAGGAAGCACGATGGACACGCCTCTTCCTTCTGCAGAGCAGCCAGGCACTTTCCCAGGCTGCACTGGGGCAAGGGGTGCCTCCTTCACGCTTCCAGCACTTCTGCAGGCCAGTTAAGTGCGGGATGGTCATGAAATCATGAGTCATTGACAGGGAAAGCCCGTCAATGGTTTAATGTGTGATCGTGCTGGCTGGTGATGGGAGAAGGATGGTACCATGACAATGTCATGCAGAAGCATCATCACAGTCCTGCTCCTTTCACGTCCCTATGTCAGGATGAGAGACTCCTAAAGAAAGGGCCTTTGTTTCTTTTCAAAGATGCTGCTCAATGCCAATAGCTGCCCTACGTAGTACTTCTTTGGTGCCATATTCTTGTTTTTCTTCCTGGGTTAATAGACACAGACAACCCCAAGAATGTACAAATTATGTCCTGAAAGGTGCATACGCAAATAGCAAAGTTGTGACGGTATTGATAAAGGCAAACAAATGAACCTGAAGCCAATCCTTCCCATAGGTGATCCTAGCAAATTACTGACCACACAGTTATCGGGATGACACCCAGTGGTGCAATGGTACATTCTGATGAAAAAGGAGTTCATTATGACAACTCCAAGAAGAATTCATAGTCTTCACACCCACTTATTACATATCTATCTATCCATCCATCTGTCCATCCTCTAAGCACAAATGCCCTAGAAGCTCCCAAGTTACTACCAACCCACATGGGATACACCTATCTTCAGCAGTAGGAATGCTGTGGAGTAAGTCATGTCTGAGAGAATGCATGGCACCCATGCATGCTGAGCTTAGGCTATGCCACTTCTCAGCTAAGTCATGGGGAAATCCTAATGACAACGCAATGTAGCCCACTTGGGAATTAAACACCATCAGTTCTGATCCCTCTGTATTTTTGTAGTCCAGTAATGGGAGGAACATGGAGGGAAAGTTGCTACATACTGGAGTCTTCAGTCTAGCAGGGATGAGATGCTCTACAGACAAAGTAAGAGTGGTAAGTGATGATCACATGCCCAGTGACATCCAGTTTCCAAATATTTTAGACAGTTTTCTGGGGTGGAAAGAAAGTGACCATTCCTGGAGAGGTAAAATTTCCAGAAATTTTGAAACCATGGCTTTTCTGTTTTTCCCAGAAAAAACAACAACCCAGGATTTTTTTGGCAAAATTGAAAACATATTTTAGCATCCCTTACAGAATGAAAATCACTTTCAACATCCTGTGGAATTCTGGGGTTTGTAGTTTACTGAGGCCAAAGAGCTCTCTGGCTGAGAATTTTGAATGTCCCTCCCTAAACTGCAAACCCCAGGATTCCATAGGATGTTGGAAGTGGAATATCAGAACTATAACAATGTAGTATGGAAAGGCCCATAAAATCAGTATGTATGGCATATTAAAAGTACAACTCAGAGGACAGCTACAAACTGAATTCCCATTTCAAAAATATTAATTTTTGTTATAAATGTTGCTGCAAGGTCATGAATGATATATAAGGAATCTCTTTGGGTTTGCCATTTTATTAAGAGCAGGGAAAAAGAAAATGAAAAAGAAAAGCAGCTGTCAATATTAGTAAAACAGATTGAATAATTTTGTCTTTTCTAATCTTTCATAGTGTCAAGCAGACAGAAAGCATTCATTCCCATAAAAGGAACTGAAAAACATCAGGAGCAGGTATTCCAATACTGTACATTGCCTTATGTAAAAGTCTTCTTGTTATATAGTTTTTAGAAACAATTTGGGAGGAGTAAATTTTTATTGATTATTCTAAAAGAAAATATTCCATAATACATTTTTTAAAAAATATTTTTTTCCAGAAAAAAGGCTTTGGAAAAAAATTGAGAAAACTGGAGTTCTCTCTAAATTTTTCCATTTTTTATCCCAGGCTTTCACATCTCTAACCATCTCTGATTTAAGCTATAGATGGTTTAGGTTAGAAAAGACTTCAGCCTAATTCACAGAGTAATGAAGGTGGATAGGGTTCAGTCCATGCAGCATTTTCATCCTTGTCCATATATTAAGGTATACATAGGCATCACAAAGAAGGTGTGTCCAGAACGAGCTCAGTGAAAATATCCATGATACTCATCAAAGATACTGTGGCAATGTTGGTTTGTGGCAGGTCAGCATTGCAGTTGGCTCTATGCACATTCAGTTTCATGCAGGAAATGTGGTGATATGGGGGAGCTCACATGAGTGTACTTGCCTCATTTCCAGTGGTGTAGGAAGAACCAGACATATTACTGGTTCCAGATCAAGCCAAATAGTAGTGCTACTCTATTATGCTCTGGTCAGGCCTCACCTCGATATTGTGTCCAGTTCTGGATAGCACAGTTCAAGAAGGACATTAGCAAGATGGAAGGTGTCCAGAGAAGGACAACCAGGATGATCAAAGGTCTGGAAGACAAGCTGCATGAGAAAGAACTTAAGGTGTTGGCTATGTTTAGCTCAGAGAAGAGAAGACTGAGAGGTGACATGATAGCCACTTTCTAACTGTCTGAAGGAATGTCACATAGAAGATGGTGTGAGTTTGTTTTCTGCTGCTCCAAAGATTAGAACATTAGAACATCAAATTATAAGAAAATGATTTCCCCTAAATATTAGAAGGAATTTCTTTAGTGTAAGAACTGTTTGACAGTTAAATAGATTGTTTTGAGGGTTAAATAGGAATGAAAGTTATACAACAAAACAAATTTAAAAAACTGCTCATGCTGTGATTGCTTTAGGGTGGAAAAAGAAATCAATGTGGAATGAATTCTATTTGATGAAATACACAAAAAAAGTTATATTATTTGACTTTCTTAGGGAAAGAAGGTTAAAGTATAGTGGACAATGGAGGGATAACTGGAAAATAATGATTGAGAAAGTAAAAGGAAAATCGAGGTATGAAGATCTGATAAATGTGATTAATATTATATCCCATATCTCTGAAAAAGCTTACTGATATAAATGGATACAAAATGGGGTCTGGATCCTCTGTTAGCCATTTGGGGGCTGGGGGAAGAATAGGTTGAACAGGTTGAAAATGCATTGTTGTTTAAAAAAAATTTCCTTGTAATAATATGGTAATACAGTATATATTAATGTATATTAAATATGTGATTTAAAAGGGAAAAAAGTTTTTAAAAAGATTTTTTTTTCCAGGGGATGAGTAGACTCTCCTTTTTAAGAGGTCTTTAAACAAATCTTGAATGGACATCCTTCAGGAATGCTGTGTATTCTTGCATGGCAAGGAGTTGGGTTAGTTGGCCCATGGACCCCTTCCACTTCTAAGATTCTGAGAATCTTTGAAACTACGATACTATTTGGGGAGATTTAGACAATTTCTGCACTTATAGCACGATTATTCTTATAGCACAATTATTCCACTTTCAACATCCTATGGAATCCTGGGGTTTGCAGTTTCGGGAGGGGCCACAAATGGGAAAAAATAGTATTTGAAAGAAAGGAACATTTAACAGCACTGTTCTACAAATATCTTTTGGATATGGAATTGCAAACAGAAACAATTAAAGAATCCATGATAATCTGGGCACAAAATATTGGGCACACTATAAATCTAGAACATTGGGAAAGGAGCTGGGTTAGCACACAAAAATTCACTTTAGCTCAGAACTTGAAAGAAAACTACCTGAAGATGCTCCATAGATGGTATTTAGATCCAGTTAAACTTGCTAATATATACAAATTAGAAAATAAATTGTGTTGGAAATGTTCACAAGAAATTGGTACCTTTTATCATATGTGGTGGAAATGTTGCAAAGTTAAGATTTATTGGAAGAATGTTTACAGATTAATGGCAGATATTTTACAAATAGAATTGCCCATAACACCTGAACTATACTTATTGAACATGCTGCATCAAGTTGAGAAGAAATACAAAAGTTATGAATACATAATATTGTACATGGTGTCGGCGGCAAGAATTGTATATGCGAGGTACTGGAAAAGAGAGGAAACACCAGAAATGCACGAATGGCTCCAAAAGGTATTAGAATTTGTTATGTTAGAAGAGCTCACTTATAATCTTCGAGATGAAAAACAGACGAAGAAAGTTAATGAGCTGAAGTCAATGGCCCTTTTCACACGGGCCTTTTCTCGCGCAACAGCCCCGTGAGCCTCGTGGGAGTGGGAGCGTTGCTCCTCACGACGCACTCCCACTTCCGCCGGGCTCACGGGGCTGAAGCAGCGCAAGCGCGGGTTTTTTGATTTTCGCTTCCAAGCGAAAATCACCTGCGCTCGCGCAATGCTCCCGGCGCCCGCGCGCACTTACCTCTCGTGCGGAGCGTCCGGGAGCCGGCCGGGTCGTGCTTCCTTCCCTCCGCCCCTGCAGAAGGAAGGGACGGGGCAGGGCGCTCGCGCAACGGACGCAACACGTCCTGTTTCGTGCACACACGCGCGGGGGGGTGGACGGGACGAGCGCCTTTCTCTCTTGCGCGCGCGGGGGGCGGACGGGAGGAGCGCCTTTCTCGCGTGCGCGGGGGGGAATGGACGGACGCGCGAACCGCCGCCACCTCCGGGAGGCTGCCGCTTCCCCGCTCGTTCCTTCGCCTGCGGAAGGAAGGAGGGGGAAGCGGCAGCCTCCTGGAGAAGGCTTCATGCACGAGCCGCCCTCCCCCGCTCGCGCGAGAAGACTTAATGCGAAAAGGACCAATAAAAACTATAATAGTAGAGAAATGGACAAAGTTATGTGCTGGGGAGTAATAGTAGAGGATGGTTTAAGATATCGTTATGATAAAAAAGAGTTTATGCATACTAAAATATGTAAGTTGAGAAAGCCAGTCTAAAAAGATAATTTGGTAATTATCGGGATCAGGAAGGGAAAACTAATATAGAGGTTCCAACAAGGGGTGAGGGGAAGTTACAAGAGAATTGGAAATTAAGAATGCAATGCATTAAAAAAGCGTGTTATTAAT
Source organism: Ctenosaura bakeri (assembly GCA_948474755.1). Classification (NCBI taxonomy): domain Eukaryota; kingdom Metazoa; phylum Chordata; class Lepidosauria; order Squamata; family Iguanidae; genus Ctenosaura; species Ctenosaura bakeri. The sequence continues at coordinate 629,344 of CAOLHI010000361.1, forward strand.
TTTATGAAATGTTTATTGTACAACTATGATATAGACGTTTTCTAAATGTTTTTTTTTATAAAAATAAATAAAAAAAGAAAGAAAGAAAGTGGAATAATTGCACCATAAGAGTGTAGTGTGGAAATGGCTTTAGTGGAGGCTGCAGTAAATAGTTGGTGTACATATTAAATCTTCTTCCTTTAAACATTATAACAAAAACAACATCTTCCACCTTTTTAGAAGCAGAGAAGGGCCTTTAAACCCAAGCCTGCTTGCAAAGCAGATTTCTAACTGAAATGAGAAGGGGATGCTAATGTTCTTATTTGTATTCCAGTCACAAACCACATCAATTGCCACCTACCATGAATATTCCATCAATAAAAATCCAGCCAGCATTTTCCACTCACAAGTCAATAATCACAATAATTTATTTACTAAGGAGACCCAATGGCTATAATTCCTAGGTGAACTGGAAAACTTCAATAACCAGACAGAATAATAAGAGTCAGAACAGCATGTTTGTGACTGAGCTGATCACTCCTCTGGTGATTAAATAAAAATGGAAAAAATATGAAACTGGTAACAAATAACAGGGATGCACCTTATGTATGCTAATTTTGTGCTTTAAATTTCATGAAAGGAAAGAGATTCAGTAATAGAATGTTATCTTTTAAAAAAAAAATGCCCCTGATCTGTAGCAACATCTGGCTTTCTTGGATACTGAAGGTTAACCTTTGGGTTTTTTCTCTATCACACAAAAAAGGATATACAACAGCTGCTTGAGATAAAAAGATAACACCTGGCTACCAAAGTCAGAACTTTAAAAAGTAAAATTTTGGATTGCGGTTCCAAAATCCTCCAGCCACCATGGCCACTGGTCCTATCGGCTGGAAAATTGTGGGACTTGTAGATCAAAAACATAATCTTTCTAAGTTCTGAGTCTAATACCATGCCCTTAGACCTTATCAAATCTGTCCTCTTCCCCAAAGCTCTCACTCCAAAACTAGCTTTCACAATAGAGCTAGGAAACCATTTTTTTTCCTGAAATTAGATTCAGATCCATAATTTTGTTCAAGTTTAAGGAAATCATATATCCTAGCACTGTTCAATTCCTCCACACTTTGCCTTGTCTCTATCTGCTCTTGCTCTCATTTCATATTGATGATGGCAATGCTAGCCCTTTTTGCATGCCAATTTTCACGCGAAAGGGCCTCCAGAGTGTCACGCAATTGCAAGGACCATTCCACATGACATCCTAGCAATCTTGCAACGCTGCTGGGGCCAGAAGGCGGTGATCGCGCAAATATCATTTTCGGCTTCTTACCGAAAATGACGCGCAATCATGTGTTGCTCCAGGGCCCCACACGCACTTACCTTCCGTGCGGAGCCTCCGGAGACACGGCTCTCACGCTTCTTCCCCCAGCACAGCCTGGGAAAGTACCCGGATGCACTGCGGAAGGAAGAGGCAGAGCCCTCACACTTCCTGCTGGCCAGCAGGAAGCTGCTGCGGAGAAGGAGCAGAGGGGACGCAAGTGCCTCTCACAAGAGGCTGCTTGTGTGATCCCTGCATGCCCACGCCGGAATCAAGTACGCTGTGGAAAGGGCCATTGTTCTGCTGTTCTTCCTGCCTTTTCTTTAAAACAGCACCAGAATAAGGCAGATAGCAATGCAAGGGAAGCAGGGGAAGAAAGAGAATGTGGGAGCAATGCCAGCAGGGCAGAAAGTGCAAGGGAGAGAGGTATTGTGATGTGATGTGAGACGAGGGAATTCATAATGAGGGAAATCCTCCAGAAGGTTAAAGCCATAGCATCATAGAATCATAGAGTTGGAAGAATCCACAGAGGCCATCCTGTCCAACCCCCTGCTACGCAGGAACACTCATCAAAGCACTCCCAAAAGATGGCCATCCAGCCTCTGCTTGAAAACCTCCAAAGAAGGAGACTCCACCACCATCCGAGGCAGTATATTCCACTGCCAGACAGCTCTGACCATCAGGAAGTTCTTCTTGAGGTTTAGGTGGAATCTCCTTTCCTGCAGTTTGAATCCATTGCTCCTTCTAGTCTCTGGAGCAGTGGCAATCAAGCCCGCTCCCTCCTTGACATGACATCCCTTCAAATATTTAAACATGGCTATCATGTCCCCTCTTAACCTTCTCTTCTGCAGACTAAACATACCCAGCTCCCTAAGCTGCTCCGCCTAGGGCATGGCTTCCAGACCCTTCATCATTTTGGACGCCCTCCTCTGGACACATTCCAGCTTGCCAATACCCTTCTTGAAATGAGGTGCCCTGAACTGGAATAGAGTGGTACTATTACTTCCCTTAATCTAGACAGCATACCCCTACTGATGCAACCAAGAATTGCATTAGGTTTCTTGGCTGCTGCATCACACTGCTGACTCATGTTCAGCTTGTGGTCCACCAAGGCTCCTAAATCCCTTTCACACGTACTGCTATCCAGCCATGTGTCCCCCATCCTATATTTGTGCATTTCATTTTTTCTGCCTAAGTGTAAGACTTTACATTTCTTTCTGTTTTTTGCCTGTGGGTGGTTTGTACTTTGCTTCTCCAAATGCTCTGCCATCTCAGACCAGTTCTTCATCATCTCTGCTCCATACCAGCTTATCTAGAAAGAACCTCTGGATCTTTAATAGTTTTCCACAGAAAAGGGAATTTCAGCAGATGTAACTTGTCCTCTAAACCCAGGAAGGTCCTAGGGACAGAAGTTTATGGTGTATATTGAACTTCTATTTACTCCCGCTTGGTGTCCATGATCTCCCATTGAAAGGGATATAGGCTCTTCAGAGGAAGTGCTTCACTCCTTCTTTCTACTTTTAAGGCATAGTTGGTAGGAATGAGAGAAGACCTCTCCTAAATGCTGGAACTCCCTATAATGGGAGGTGAAGTTCAGCTTACAGATCAAATTTTATATCCACTCAACTGTTAAAGGTTTAGAAGCAAGTCTGGCCATGCTAGCTGAGGATTACTTTGGGGTAAGAAATCAGGAGAAGTGTGCTTGTGTAACACTTTCCCAACTTACCACATTATTTACCCTAATGTGCAAAAAATGGGTCATCTAAATATAGGAAGGTGGAATATGGCAACCCTATTATTAGATCATTTGAAGAGGACTGAACCAAGGCTTTTCACATAGTTAGTAAATGCTAAGCTCTGGTACATGCAAGTAAAAATTAAACCTTATTTTATCATGAAACAATTAGTTTTTCCAACAACATCAAAAATATTTCTTTCCTGAAATCTGAGAGACTCAACGGATTTTTTTAAAAAGTTTAAAACTAGAAGGAAATATTTGGTGACATTTTAGAATCTTTAATATATTTGTTTGGTTGGATTTTTGCAACGGATATGTCCATGGTTTCTGTAAAAATGATTTTTTAAATGAAAGGGACTGGGACTTCTCTAACTTTGGAAATTCAGCTCATGCCTTCTCAAAGTAAAGATATTTCCTCTGTGTATGGATATATGCGGACTAGTTGAAGTTTCATGGTATTGTGCCAAGTTGGTCTGGATATACTTAAAGCTACTTTTCTCTACAAGCTGTTATACAAGTCCTAGATGTTCAGATTTCATGTTTTTAAAGAACTCACCCACTTCTACTCACTGCTGCAAGTAATTTTGCTGCCTGATGAAAAAGGACAAGAACTCATACAACATCAAAGTGATCTGGCAGTTGAATCTTATTACTGTACATTGCCATCCATCTCTCAGAGTATAGCAAGATATTTCAGGGGGTGCAGAACAGGCTGGGGTGGCAAACAGAGAGAACAGTGAGGGTGCTCAGGAGAAACAGCCAGGGAGCTGCTATTGCTGCCTTTCCCCACATTTGCCTCCAGAAGTGACTGCTTTGCTTTGCTCTGCCTAAAGCAGGAGTGAAAACTGCTTTGCCCTCCAGATGTTGCCCTCCAGATGTTTCACCACAAGCTATGCTGAAAGTTGTACTTCTAGCCAGTTCAACCAGTCTGGGGAAATGCACAATTCCCATCCGTAGCCTAAAGGCAGAACTAGTCCTTTGCAAGGTTAGAGTCTAGAGGTGGCTAAAATCAAGAAGCATTTCTGCTTGCCTGGGGCTGTCTTTTTCTCAGTTTGCTTGAATGAATCGGCCCTTTGGAAATCCCCGGAGTGCAAATTACTTTCTTCTGCCATGACATTGCCTTCTGATTAAGAGTTAGGAGTCCAAAGATGGCCATGGCTGAACAATGGACATTCGTCATGTCAGTAAAGGAGACTTGTCTTGTCAAATCTCTGCAGAGGCCAATTCAATTACAGACCCTCCACAAACTTTGCCAAGAAAGTGAAGGCTGACAATGACAGAATTGGTGAATCCATTGGCCTTGAACCTTTCTGAAATTGGAGTTTATGTTGCCTCCTTTTCCCTTCAGCTTTCTCTGTGCATTTTGCTGCGCTATACTGAAGTTGTCATTATTTATAGTAAAATAAGCAGACATTTTGGGCAAGTGCCTCACATTTCATTCTTTATGGTTGCCAAGACCTTTGCACTGCACCTTCTCCCTCACATCCAATATAACACATCCAGTATTGCTTCCCAGTCTGCAATTGCTAGAATTTTGATGTGCAACACTTTGGCTATCAAATGGGTTTGACACTTGTTTACAACCCACACTTGTTCACATTATCTTCCAAGCACATGCTTTTGGAAAAGCTTATTGATTTCAGATTCACATCCTCATATCTATTCAGTCAAGCTAAATAAAATGGCCTGACATTGGTTTGAGAAGACATATGGCCTTGTAATGAAGAACCTTGTTAGAAGGCTGTAACCCTTTTATATTGAGTCCCTGGGTTTATGACAATAGGGAATTGCATATTAATGTCTAATTTTTTTATGAGAGAATCGCTTTACTAATCCAATTAAACCCTTGGCACTGGGAGAATGGCAATCCATTGAAATCTTTGGGTCTTTTCATACACACCCACATCATGAGATTATACTCAGTTTCCTTCATCTTGGATTCTTTCTGGGGCTGCCTGAAAGTGATAACATTAATTTCAAAGCTGCTTGGCTTACATCAAAATGATTCTTTTGGATCATTGGTTTTTGGAGGTTCAAAATTGCAAAATTAATGCAAACATCATGGGAAAATTCAAATATCCTGTAGCTGAAAACAGTCACAAGGTTGTTTAAAAGGCAACTCATGTTGTGGAGGATGGGGATTAGAGATTTACAGTTCTCTTTGTGAACTATGTTTAAGGAAATAATGTTGATAGTGTGCTAGACTGTTTATTTCTTGCCTTTCAATAGACATATTTTAAATTGCTTTTAATTCTATGGACAGTTTAACTATTTTTTTGGTAAATATTTTTATTAACACCCAGAAATTCAATAAAACATTTGAACTTGCTGCATGCAATTCCAAATACCTAATACAAAATAATGCCATCTTACATCTTTGCATAATCAGATTCCTTAGATTTGCTACTTTCAGTTACATGTATTCTTCATATATCCCCTTCCCCAATAAACTTCCCTCTCTAAAATTTTGGGTGCTTACTTATTTTCATTCTGTGCTTCAACTTTTTTGTAACTTTACCTTACAGATATACACACACACACACACACACACACACACATATATATATACATACATACACACACACACACACACACATGCTTAATTTATATAATTAAATACTTGATATTTTACCTTTCTTTGAGATAGATTAACTATATTTTAACCTTTGTATATTTCTTGTGATTTGTGATCTGCATGTCTTTTAATCTTTACAGATCACCTTGAGTATCAGTGTTGTGGAAGAGGTGGGAAATTAGTAAGTATATACACACTGACACACACTGATACACACACATAAACAAAATCAAAGAATGCCTAATGAAGAAAAAATCCCACTTAGATCAATGTGACTTGAAGAATAGGTTCACTGTGGTGGGGCTGGTGTTGATGATGTAGATACACTAAAATACTTATTCCCAGGTAAATATACTGTGCTGACAAATCACTAAATCAAATAAAGCATAAAGCAGTTTCGCTTGAAATTACTAGACCACTTTCATGAATTTTTGGTTAAAATACACTTTCTTACCAGTTGTAAATACTTCCTGAAGCATTATTTTCTCTATCAAATCAAAGAGTTTTGGCAATAGGAGAGTAGGCAAATGGATAGTTTCATACAGGTGAACTCTGAACGGTATGTGTGTGTACAGAATTTCTTAAGACTGTTGTGCCATTTTTCTCTATGTGGTGGCAATACAGTAGGTCAACTGACTTTTTAAATCCACATTAGAAATTAGAAATCCTTATACTTACACTCAAATCTTTGAGCCCTTTCACACATACACATGCCAAGAACTGATATAATTGCTTCTAAAACATGAAATTTAGGATGAACATGGTAAGACAAAGTGTACCATAATGTAACTTGAGAGTCATCTCATTACATATGGCTTCTCTTCAGTTAAATAATAATACCATAAGCAAATGAAAAGTTATTAATGGTCCAGATAAAATTATGCTATCAAAAAAAATTAATTCCATCTTCCCGCTACTTTCCATTCCTCCATAATGGTCATCCCTTTTTATTGATTACTTTAATGAAACAATATAATTGACAGGGTCTAGCACAAGAAGGGTATGGCTAGCATGGTACAGTGGTCTGAGCGTTGGACTACAGCTTTGAATACCAGGGTTTGGAGACCTTTGAACAAATCTTGACAAGAAAACCCTGTGATAGGGTTGCCTTAGAATCACTCTGAGTCAAAAAATGACTTGAAGGCACACAACAACAACAAAATACAAGAATGTGTCCACTTGCTATTTCTTCTTCCTAAAAGGATCATGGATACTTAAACTTTATCCATGAAGATTTTTTTTTAAAAAAAACTGTATTGAATCACTTAATCTGGGGTATTTTTTGACCTAAGTCAGAATTTCAATGCATTTAGAGTACAAAAATGCCCCATGTCCACTGGCATGTTTGTGTGGGTGCAGAGTCAAGGCATGCTACACTACCATGACACCAGGAACCAGAGAAACTCATGCTGCACAGAATGCTTGTTCTGAGTAGCTATCAGTTCTCTCTCTCAATCTCTTTTTTATATATACAATATATATATATAATCAACACAATTTTTGTATTAAAGTAGGACCCTTGTATCCACAGGGGATTGGTTCAGGGCCCCCTGTGGATACTGAAATCCATGGACAGGAGCAAATGCCCTGTCCCCTGCCTGCCCCCCACTGATCGAGGTGGGAAAGAGGTGGAATTGCACTCCTTGCTCCTTTCCTGCCCACTGCCACTACAATTGGGCCTGGGGCAAGGAGCAGGAGGTGGTAAGGGGTGTGGGCGTATGCCTCTCGCCTCTTTCCTGCCCAGCACCACAGTGATCAGGACCGAAGTGAGGGGCAGGAGGTGGTGAGGGGCATGATCATGCACCTCTCGCCTCCTTTCTGCCCACTACCAGGGCGATCAGGCCCGGAGCAAGGGGCAGGAGGAGGCGAGGGGTGCGATTTCACATCTCTTTCCTACCCACCGCCGGGGTGATTGGGTCGGGGCTAGGGGCAAGAGGCGGGGAGGGGCACCATCCTGCACTCCTCACTTCTCTCCCGCCTGCTACCACCGTGATGGCAGTGGTGGGGAGCCAACCCTGGATAACTGAATCAGCAGATAATGACTCCGCAGATAAGGGGGTCGTACTGCAAAAGACTGTGGGCCTTTCTGCACTACACTGTTATAATGCTATTATTCCACTTTCAACATCCTGTGGAATTCTGGAGTTTGTAGTTTACTGAGGCCAATGAACTCTCTGGCCGAGAATTCTAAATGCTGTTCCCTAAACTGCAAGCTCTAGGATTCCATAGGATGCTGAAACTGGAATAATAACATTATAACCATGTAGTGCAGAAAGGTCCTATATTTGTAACTGCTTTCAACTCTTCAGGTGGAAATGGCATAATATGTCTACCTTGTAGCTCTAGTTCTAGGTGAATTCTACAACAAAATGTCAGTCTGTAATTACAACTATTCTTTCTATCCCTAATCAAGTATAAAATAGGAGGTCACAGAGAGGACAATCTACATAAAAATACAGTTTCTTCTAACAGCTACAGTGATGTTACATTTTCTCATGATTATTTTATGTGTCAATAATGGTGAGAACTAAGCAAAGCAGCATTCTTACAGCTATTTCATTGCAAGCCTTTTGCTTGTACATCAAGAAGATAAGGCAGATTGTAATAACCATGTTGGATTAACTTCTCAGCAGTGTAATGGTACGATTTTGTGTAAAAGCAGAACATCTGGTTTATCTTAAGTGCAAGCACAAATTAATAATAAGTTTGTGAAAATCATTGCTGATCCATTGGAGACCAAGAAAAAAGCACTAAATGAATCAAATATGTGTGGTGTATTAGAAGCAATTAAGTATGTTAATTGGCTTTTTGTCTGAGCATGCTAGACGTTAGCAATGGATCAAAATCTCAGCAACAGCAAGAAAAAAAATGCCACAGACATACATGGGTTCATGAAACACAACCTGTTCACAGGTGGCAAAGCCTTTTTTGTTATCTCGGTAAAACTACACAGAATTTAATTTTTACAAACCCCAGCCTCAAGAGATTTATTGTCCAATCTTTGGAACAGTTAAGCACTTGAAATCTATGCACTGAACATTTCTTAAGAGAAATGTTTTTGAATAAGGCCATTTCTGCACTACACTGTTATAGTGCTATTATTCCACTTTCAACATCCTATGGAATCCTGGGGTTTGCAATTTAGGGAGGAACATTTCAAATTTTTAGCCAGAGAGCTCTTTGGCCTCAGTGAACTACAAATCGGAGAATTCCACAGGATGTTGAAAGTGGAATAATAACACTATAAAAGTGTAGTACAGAAATGGCCTAAGTGAATTCTACTATTCACCCACATCATCAACATGCAACTCTGAGGCCAATATATGTGGGAAGATGATGATGGAGAAGAAGAAACAACTTTTGGTAAAGCCAATTATTCATAACTTGTTAAGCTCAACAGTATGATTTATAGAGCAAAATAAACATTGTCACAGAATCCCTACTTTTCCACGCAATATAGCATTATTAATAAATGCTAACAGTGGAATATATAGACTTTCTATACTCACATCACATGAGATTCCTTTGTGTTTTAAAATGATCACATTAGATTGCCTTTGATTTTAAAACAATAAATTATTGTTTTATTATTGATAGCAGTATCATTGTAAATAGCGCATGTGTGTGTGTGTGTGTGTGTGTGTGTGTGTGTATAGGTATGTCTACATATATGACTGAAGCAGTCTGAGATATTTTACAAATTAAAATGCCTGCCTAGAAAGATATGCCTTTATTTGGTGCTAACAAGCTTGTTAGTGGCAGATACACCTTTTAAAGGAGAGCGTTCCAGAGGAGAGATGTCACCATAGAGAAGGCCAACTCCTCTTTAGTTACACAGGCAACTTCCAATAAGGAAGGCACCTGGAGTACAGCTGAGAGAAGCAGCTTCCACCACACACTAGAGATCACCTCGCTGCTGCCAGTGCTGAAATTTGATGTTTGCCACCAAGGTTCCCACAGCTGCATCTCCCAACCTACTATGGCATAGAGCCAACTTGCAGGGTGGACTATCTCCTTTCTCTTTGGAAGGGCAAAGCAAGTCCTTTTTGATGGCAGCACCAAATTTCAGCAGCATGCTTCTTCTCTTGGTGGCAAGCCAGAGTGGCTCTCAAAATGACTGGAGTGCACATGGTTCTCAGACGATGTATTGTCCACTCTTGAAACTAGAGCTTGGGCCTTTTCTGCATCCCGCTCCCAACCTGCAATGGCAACAGGATCGTGATGGGACCGTGATGATGGTTCTACATGATGTCATCGTGATCCTGTCACCACCCATTGCAACCACAGAATATATCATTGACAGTTTTTTCCAGTCAATGAGCTGCAATTGTGCAGTCCTCCCGCCTCCCTCCTGCACTTACCTGCTATGCAGAGGGTCAGGAAGTACAATGGCTGCACTTCCTCCTCCAGTGCAGCCTGGGAAACTGCAGGGCTGTGCTGTGGAAGGGAGGAATGAGGCCAGGCAGCTAGTGAGGAGGGGAGTGCTTCTGTTGTGCTCCCCTCCCAGGAGAGCCATTCCCCATGGAACGGAATGGATGTGGCAGCAGGTAAGCTGCAGAAAGGGCCCTAGAAGGAGATCTTAAAACATAGGCAAGCTGGTGTGGAAAAGGGCATTTTGCTTCTTGTAATTATTTCATTTTTCATGGAATGTTTGCAAAACAAGCTGACTTCTTTCACACACATCCCTGAATAAAGAGTCCTTTTGCATTGTTATTAGCATTCACGGGCTGAATGAAGAAGTGGGAATAAAAGATGCATACTGCATTTCTTCACATTTTACATGAGGATGCCAAAACCAACAACAACAACATCAAACCCTTAGTGTGCATTTGTAGGTGAGAGTTTAGGACTCTCCTTATTTCTTTTACAGCTTGAAACTCAGCAGGTTTGCTTTTATTCTTCCCCAGATAACATCTTTTTTAGATTTTATTTGATTCCTGTTTGAAGTTAGCAATAAACTGATTTTATCCTCCAGTGCTCCTTGTTCTGAGCAGAAACTTTTTCATCCCTTCATTGTTGATTTAAACAATGCTTTGCAAGTATTTTCGAAAGGCATAATAATAAAGGATCATGATTATACAGGGAACCTATGCTTAGTGTCTGCTGTAACTCTCTGCAAATTTAAAGATCAAGGTAAGTCACATTTACTGAAAACTGACAGTGCCATCTCTGAGTTTCTCTATTATTCTGTCTTTGCATCTTTTCAAAGCAAAGGGCATCCATAATGGCAGCTCTGTAAAAAAAGGGAGGAGGTCTGGAATTTGACCAGAGTAGATGAATAGTGGCTTCACATTTCTGCTCCAGCTCCCTGCGGTGGCTACTCAAGCTGCTCTATAACCCAGTACAGGAGGAAAAGCATCACCACTGCTCTCATGGCATCATCCTACCCCTCACTGCTGGTCTTTCATCTATCGCAAACCTCTGAGAGTGAACAGCACGTCCCTCAAGATGGAACCATGCCAAAGTGGTACAAAACTGATACAACAGTATAGTGTAGATACACTGCTGGTTAGGGCTGGTGAGAGGCACAGTCAAGGAACATGTGGAGGGATACACTTTCCCCATTGCTTCCAATACGGCTTGGAAAAATTCCCCATGGATTGTGTGCCACATGTGATGAGAGCCCTAATCCTATTTGACCTCGTTGCTCTGAGCTGCCATATTACAATAGCCCCTCCATATTTGTGAGGCTTAGGGGCCTAGAACTCTCACGAAAATAGAAAAATTGCAAATTACTTCCCCCCCTCAGGGCTCCCCCATTCAATTCCTTTGCCTCTAGCTCTGGTATTCAGGTGGGGAGAGAAAAAAGTCACAGTAAAGGGCTTACTGGTACTCTGCCCTCAAAAGGAGAAGGGCAGAGTTCTTGGGTTCTAGTTAATTCCGGTGGCATCTTGAAAAGCAAGGGGTAGGAGCAAAGAGAGCACCTGGCCAATCAACACCATTACACAGCAGAAAATGTAGCCACATGGCAGAGAGGACACCCCTCCAGCAGTGGGCTTTGCTCACCCAAAAGGGAAAAATGGCCATTTTAAACACTGGCCTGGGAAGCCTGGGGTGAGGAATGCAAGGGAAAGGGGGAAGGAAAATGGAGGGGAGGCAAGCAGGTGCCTCACGAATAATCAAATTAGAAAAGGTAAAACCCGTGAATGTGGAGGAAGGACTGTACTTGGATGGCTGGGTTTTCACCCAGATTTCTCTTAGGCCATTTCTTCAATCAGCTAGTCCCTAAGCAGTCTGGGTGCTCTCCAAATCTTTAACTGCATGGCCTCTGTGACATCACAGGTTTTGGCTCTGAAATCTCACAGAATAGGCATCTATTGCTGAACTGCCAGTCCTCTCATGGACCTTGTCTGGCCTACTTCAAGGGAAAATCTTGCCATGCCTTCTATGGCTGGGTGGGTACTTAATGGTCAACCCGATATTGCTGGACTGCATTTCTCATCATTCTTCATCATACTCACTATGCTGACTAGGGCTGGTAGATCTGTAGTCAAGCAAAGTCTGGAGTGCTCTTTGTTTCCTCATCCCTGATCTAAACCCTTGCTTAATCTGAAAGCCTCCAAGGAAGTAAGACTTTGGCCATTTCCGCACGTGGCATGGAATCGCCCTGGTCTGGTACTTACCAGACTTCTTGGCTCAACACTTGGGTCCAGGCTGCTCCGGAGCAGTGCATGGCCACCGCTCTGCACTGCTCCAGGGACGAAAATGGTGGCTTCCAATTGCTGAAGCTCGCCAACCTAAAGCCCACCCCCGGCAGATTTGCAGGCTCGCACTGGTGCGAGCCTGCAAATCTGCACCGGAGCGTGGGAACGGAGTGGCACAGAGTGGCACGCTCCATGCTTTTTAAAAACCTGAAGAAACAGGTTTTTAAAAGGCACACTGCACGGCCACTTCAGGTCTTTCTGGAGTGGACTGAGGTGCAGAACTACGTAAAGTAGTCCAACCCAGTCCACTCCCAGGTGCAGACGTCCTCTCTGGAGGACGCTCTGCACCAGTTTTTTAAGCCCGTGTGGAAATGGCCTTCGTTACAAAGTTAACAAATGCCTGATGTGTCTCAAAAATATGTTTCAAAATAATGCACAAGAGGAAGGGAGCAATGGTTTTTGGTCTTATTTGAATCTCTAGCATGCTCAGCAGGAACTGGGCACTATTCAGCACAGTGGGATCTCTGGATAAACATGCTCACCATGCCACTGTGTGACTCTTAGGGTTTTAGTGTACTTTCCAAGATCAGCACCAAGTCGATCACAGTGAACTTGTCACTACATATTCAGTTAGCACACTGAACTATTATTTTTGTTGGTATGAATTGTGCTCCCCCCACCCCAGTATCCAGAGTTCAGTATTCCCTGCATACAAAAATAAGAAAATCTCACAGTCCAAATTCTGCAACAAAGCTTAATTCTGTGATGCATATAAAATATGAAAATTTAGCACATTTCATAGCATATTCCTCCAGTGTTTACATCATTTAAGACTAAGAGACATAAACATATATACAAGTCATTCTGGGCGCTGTTTTTTAATAACCACATAGTTGCACAGAGGAATGGAATGAAACCCTCCCTTTCCTACCTTTCTCTGTTACTTTAAACTTCTGGGCCTTTTACTTTCAGTATCAGAGTTGAACTGAGGAGAAATTTTTAAGTCAAGGAAAGGGTGTTGGACTTCTTTCCCTCTCTCACCCTCTTCTTTTAGTATACAGTGTTGAAATCTCAGATTTGCCCTTTTACTGGATTTTCTCATAATTACAAGAGGCAAAGAGCTATTTGCTACTCTTATTTTTATGGATGGTAATTTAGTCTTGATGGTAAAATAAATTCCTAGGGATGCTAGATATGCCATCAGCACTGCAGTTCTATGTTCATACTGACTTACTATCACTCCACCTGCCCTAATTTGGCCAAGATAGCTCCTTTCTGCAGAATGTTGTCATCCTGCACTGGGGATGGGAGAAGGATGGGACCCAGACAACGGTTCTACATGATGTCATCCAGGTCCCACCCTTCTCCCATCCCCAGGCAGTGCGATCACACAGTAAATCATTGATGGGTTTTCCTCATCAATGACCAGCAATCACGACACCATCCCACTTCCCACCTGCACTTACCTAGTCTGCAGAGGTCCTGGAAGTGCAACAGTTGCCCTTCCTGCCCCAGCACAGCCTGAGACAGTACCCAGCTGCGCTGCAGAAGGAAGAGGTGGCACCAGCACACTTCCTCCATTTGCAGAGGCAGTCAGTGTGGAGGGAAGCGCAACAAGAGTGCTCCCCTCTTGGCAGAGACAATGCCAGGACCCACACCATATGTCTCCGGAACATGGTAAACTGCGGAAAGGGTCCTGTCCCAGTTAACCCTCTACTATCCCACTTTTTCAGCTGCCTTCAGAATGTCCTCCTCCTGTTTTCCTCCTCCCATTTCCCCCTTTATCCTCAGTTTACTGCAAACTGAGTTCAAAGTTCAAAGTGGATTCTACTGAATTAATTCAGGAGGGAGAAGAGAGAAGGTGACAGTCTTGCACTTTCTAGACCCAGTCCCTATGTGACAGGGTTTCTTCACTTAAAATATTAATTTTGTGTGCATTTCCTTCTTAATAACTTTTGCTGCATGTTGCCAGGTCACACCTTTTTGACCACATTGTGATGTGACTCAGCCATGTGTGTCCCAGTTTTCATCTGTGAAATGTTGGAGGGAATGCTATTGTGGCCTTGCATCCTATCTTCCGGGGATTCATCCTTTTAATTGGTGATGAAGCACCTTCTAAATGAGGTGCTGTCCAATCTAATTCAGGTTGCTGATAAACAGTTTCCACCCAGAGGCTGACTGTGTAGGCATGCAGATAACCTACTTACAGTCTTTTGTTTTATAGTCTTTCTGTTTAAATTACAGTAATTATCTTCAAACATGCAACATTGTCTATAAAATAATTTCTGCAAGTTTTATGCAAACTAGACTGTTCTTTTTAGTGATGCATTTCTTCTTTTTTGGTGATCTACACGTGGTTACTCAACAACTTTTCTATATTCTATTATAGTGCTGGACAATTTTCAGAGGTCTGAGGTCCATATGCCCCCTCTAAGGACCTACAGGACCCTAAAGATTCCACCTCATCTCTATTTTTATTAGCCAAATTGAGTCATATGTAAAGTCAAAGGCTTTCACAGCCAGAATCCATAGGTTGTTGTGGGTTTTCTGGGCTTTGAGTCTGCGTTCTATTAGTATTTTCTCCTGACGTTTCGCCTGCATCTGGATTATATGGATCTGGATTGCATATCCAGATTGCATATGGATTGCATATGGATTGCATATGGATTGTAATCCATAAATGCATGGACAATTTCAACAGGAAAGAAGAAACTTGGAAAGTAAACAAGATTTGGCTACCAGTACTGAAGAACACTAAAATCAAGGCTCAAAAATATACCAATGAACACCACCCAGACTCTGGAGGTCCCTCTACAGGGAACAATACAATAGGTTGCTAATGTACTTAACACACTGTTATGCATATCTCCTCACTAACAACATACCCCGGGGGATATCCCATTTAACAATAGGCCATCACACAGGCCAACTGTAGCACATGCAAATTGTTCCCTCCCACCTGGGGACTACACAAGTACCAGTATATATATTCTGTCTCACTTCCATGCCACCAGATCCTCTGAAGATGCCAGCCACAGATGCAGGCAAAACGTCAGGAGAAAATACTAATAGAACACAGCGTCAAAGCCCAGAAAACCTACAACAAATTGAGTCATACCTACTAGGAGGCATGATTGGCCATTTCACCCCATTTTCAGAGACCTGTTTTAGGCCTATGAGGGCCTTTTTCAAAATCAAAAGTGAACTAGAGCCACACCTTACCCACTCCCTTCAATGGGGTAAACTGAAACTTTCACAGGTCATTTCTGAGTTTTTTGCCCAACTAGAGAGTGACTAGTTCTCCTGTTTACTTTTTGCTTTTTGAAATTACAGTACAATTTCTTTCAGCTGTTCAAACAAGGGCATCTCGTTTCACAACCTTTTGCTAGTCTGTCTGAATAGCAATTTCTTTGCTGTATTAGTTAGGAAAATACCCTCAGGCTAAATCGCACTGTCTGAAAGATGAGCTAAAATATTTGTTCAGTTGTTTAAAGCTGCAGTATTATGCTGTAGGTCATTAGTGTGCAAGCAGACTTACACAAGAATCTGTGTTCTTTCTTTCATGCCTCCTATGAAGCGAATGCTTTGCTGTAAGTGGTATTTTAACATAGGAGCCTTATCTAAAACATTCATCATAATTAGCACTGCCAATAATGGGGTAATTAAGTGCAAACTCCAACACACATGCCTGGCTTCATTTCAAAAATCAATGCAATTATTTAAAGGATCAACAAGTTTGCCCACAAGAAAGGACAGACATTAAGGTGTACACTCATATTGACAGCCAAAACTCTTTTTTTTCCCTACTCAACATTTCATCCAAAAGGATCCCAGAATGGCTGTTATAGAATGAGTAAAAAAAAGTCAAAGCCTATCACCAGGTTTACAAGCTAAAGTGCATGACAGAAAAAGAAATAAGAAGTAAAGAGGGAAAAAGCAATTCAGCCAGACATTCTTAGATATGGTTCTTATGATGATCCCCTGGAAAGCGGCCAGGAAGATAACGTGTCCCTTGGTCTTTTATCAGGCTGATAGCCTGTTCCTGTTTCCCATCTGCCTCTGCTACATACCTTCCAACTGTCCCAATTTGGCATGGACAATCTTTATTAATCCTCTGTTGTCCCACTTTTTCAGCTGATTTTAAAATGTCCCAGTTTCTCTCTTTTCCTTCCAGTTTCCCTTTTGTCCTCAGCTTACTTCAGTTGTTGGAAAACTGGATTTCAATTGCACTCCATTAACTCAGTAGGGGACAGAGGAGAAGGCAGGAGGGAGTAGAATCTTGATCTTCTCAGTAGGCTCAGGCAGAAGCAAACTGCTGCAGCCTCTTCTAGCTTAGATGTTCTTCCTCATCAATAACTTTTGTCATCTTGACCATGCTCTGATGTTGCTTGGTTGCACGTGTTCCGGTTTTCATCCATGAAATGTTGAAGAGTATTTAGCATACCTTTGTATTTAGCACACTTGGAGGAGCACCAGTACTGTAGAACTTAAAGCACAGGCAAGTTAGTATTAGTAGAGGCCCTTCTAGAGGTATAGCGGATCTAGGGCTCATGGTATTCAAACACTAAGACAATATTTGAATTAGCAGAGATAATGACATCATTTGCCATCATATCAAACTCCCCTGCTCCCTCTGAAATTAACTGCAGTCCTCACAACAGTCTGATGGGTGGAAAGGCTAGATTTTCTCTGCAACAGTGTATTGTTGTCAGCTGCCCTTATGCAATGTAAAATAGTTTGTGGTGTTTCGGTCCTGAATTAACTGTTAAACTCCTTAGCTTTACCAACTCCTCCTTTGCTTCTGGTGGAGATGAAAATGAATACAGCTTGTTTGTTGGTATGGATCAATGCCGTTGCCACATTTTGGATTTTCTGTGGACTTGCAGATATGGACAAAACCTACTTCTCAGATTTACTGTTGAATCACTGGGCATTCCTGTATGTGTTTGGTCTTGGATCCAATTGGGAATTTAAAAATAAAAAGTAGTGCCTTACATAGGGCTCAGAAGCAAACAATTTGTATGTTATGAATGATGGCTTCTCAAAGTAATTAATTACTATTATAATTACAATTATTGGATAATAACGCCTTTCTTTCCCATTTTGTGATAGTAATGAAAATGGTTTCTGGAAGTTATTTTTAAGTTTAATGACACCAGAAGCACCTATAAGCACTTCCTCCACCATTTAGTGAAGGCACATCCGATAACTATAAAAGAAGCCAAAAAGAAATGTCCTGTTACACTGCAAAAGGACTAATGCTGCAACCTTGTTAACTTACAATCATAACATAACGTAGGCATATCTCCACTATTGGGAAAAGAAATCAATAACAAGTAACTAGTAATTATACCTACCTATTTGTGCCATCACTAGTGACAGGCAAAGCCACTACAGCAAGGATACTGTTTTGTGTAGCAGGGTTGTTTATTCAGATATTATACTACTGCTGCAGGATCAGGAGCAGTACCAGTGCCGAATTAAGAATATCAATTTGTGAAAGCCTCACTGGAAAATTCCCCCTTTCCCTTTAATGTATTGCTGCTGTTTTCCCAATGTCTATTCTTCTTTTTAAAATGCTACTCTTGATTGACACCATGTATCCTTAAAACCCAAACAAAAATAGATTTAAAATCCCTTAACAATGTAAAAAAACCCACAAGATCTTTGAAAGTTTCTTTTTAAGAAATAAAATGTATGCTGTAATATAATGGGTAACTAACTATTTTTTAAATCTCGTTTTTAAATTAATTTTAAAGTAACACTTTACTTTTCCCATTTCTCTAAAGTAACTAAAACTGTTCCTTGTAGTTATTTTTTAAAAAAAATCTGAATACAACAAGCCACAGGCCTGAAGCGCAGAACTTAGACTCTTTCCGCAATGAACCTTTTCGTGGAGCTGGGTGTGGGAATCGTGCGAGCAGCCTCTGGTGAGAGGCTCTCAAGTCCTGGCTCCTTCAGCTCTGCAGCTGCCACCTGCTCACGCGAGAGCCCCACCTCTTCCTTCCGCAGTGCAGTCTGGGAGTTTCCCAGGCTGCACTGGGGCGGGAAGCACAAGCGCCGCGGCTCCAGAGCTCCACATGCACGGCAAGTGCGTGCGGGGCCCCAGAGCGATGTGCGATCATGCACCTTTTGGCTCACAGCCAAAAATGAAAAAGTGCACAGTTGGCGCTTGTCAGCCCCTGGAGCGTTGCGCGATTGTGAGTGCGTCGTGTGGACCACTCCTCACATTTGCATGTCCCTCGAGGGGCCCTTTCGCATGGCAAATGCCAAGTGAAAAGGGCCTTACTTTTCTCTCATCCATCTTGTTGTAACATCAAAAGCTACAATATAGAATGAGGCACAGCACAAAGTAGCATTTGAAATTTGAGACATACCTCCTCCACCATTTAGCAAAGATGCATACCATAACTATAAGAGAAATGAAAACAAATTATTGTTACACTGCAAAGGGACTGTTGCCCTTTGCAAAGTTACAGTCATAATGTGATGTAGACATGCTTTCATTACTGAGTAAAGAAATCAATTATAAATAAATAGTCATTGGAACTAGCCAATTCATTTGCACACTACATTGTTATGGTGCTATTATTCCACTTTCAACCTCCTAGGGAATTCTAGGGTTTGCAGTTTTGGGAGGGGCCTTTAGAATTCTCAGCCAGAGAATTCTTGGGCCTCAGTAAACTACAAACCCCAAAATTCCATAGGATGATGAAAGTGGAATAATAGTGAAGTGCAGAAATGGCCTAAGATATAAGCTTAACAGAGGTAGTGAAAGTATGGTCTGCACACAGTCCTCTGAAGGCTTATTGCTGCCCCATGTGTTCCCCTAAACTAGTGTTACTCAAAGTGGTCATTCCCAGACCAGTACCCTCAGTCATTAGCAGCCAGTCTTTGGCAAGTTTCCAGGAATGAAAGAAACAATTATAACAAATGGGCACAAATTTAATGCCAGTCCCTGGCACATTGGGAAAAAAATAATTGCTGGCCCCTCATAACAGATAGTCTTCCCCTAAAAGTGACTAGATTGCCAGACATAAAAAGGTGAATGTTCAGCTAAAAAAAAGAGAGGAAATCATAGCTTTTGGAGCAGCAGTTAACCTGTCTATATCCATCCCAACCTGCCCTCCTCAAAAGACTTTCCTGGAACCAGCAGTGCAAACTGGAAGTTGGCTAAAAATGGAGGAACGAAAACTGCAGTTTCTCATCCCTCTAATAGCAGATACAATTGCAATATCTTTCCTGGGTGAGGTGTGGTGATAGCAGTTGAGCTTTTCTCTTATTCTTCCATTCTGTTGGGCAATTATACAATCTCTAGCTGCGGCTTTGTGTAGCCCTAAGCTTATCAGTGGTGCTCCTGGTGAGTTATAATATTCGACATCCCTAAGGGGATTTATTGCAGACAGTCAAAACATTCAGCCCAAGGTAGCTGTTCCTGTGGAGTTACATGCGGGCTTGTCTTTGCTGTTCCTGACAAATGGTGCATCATAAAAAATATAAAGCTACCCTGGACTTGAGATAGTGACTCCTCTCCATTTTTCCAAGGATGATCATAGCAAAACTGTCATTGTCACTTTAAGGGAGAGTGGCTTCATAGCCAGGACTTCATTTTTTATTTTCACATGTACGTTCCAAGATGGATTTGCTTACAGCAAAGGTAACTGGCTCTGGAGAATTGTATTTTATTTGGTTTGGGTTCCCCCCCCCCTTTTCAGGAAATATTGCCCTCACAACTGCCATTTGAAAAATAGCTGGATCAGTTTATGAAACAGTAAGTCTTTGCTATGTTCCTTAACCCTTCATACTCCAGTCATTTCTGGAGTACCAAATCATTTCTGACTTAGGGTGACCCTAACATGAACCTATTACAAAATTTGTTCAGAGGTTGGGGCTGCCTTTGCCTCCCTCTGAGGTTGAGAAAGTGTGACTCGGCCAAGGTCATCCAGTGGATTTCCATGACTGAGTGAGGATTCAAACCCTAATTTCCAGAGTCATAGCCTAGTGCTCAAACCATTACACCATGCTGGCTCTCATTCCAGTCATTATTATGGACTAAATTAACGGCTGTGTTTAGCCAAGTGATTTTGCTTTAAAGACCTTTAGTAACCTCTGCAATAAACTGAGAATTGTGGTGCTTTTTAGTTTTTCCTTAGATCAGTGCATGAAAAGAGTGACAGGAAGAGTCATGCTCTCTTCCATTTTCAGAGTTCAGCTTCATAAACATCTGCACGGCTTACTCTTGACCCACCTTTTCCTGTCACTTCTCTATAGGTGAACATGAGGGGCAAAGGCAAACGCCACACTTCTGAGTTCTGCTCACCCATATGGACATAATGACAACTTTCTGTGATATCTGTGGAGGAGGAAAGAGGCACCAGATATTTCTATTAGTTCTAAGTCATTTTTATGGAAAAACTAATCTGAAATGGAAGTGTGTTGGATTCATAAATATTCATTGGATCCTCACTTGTGCTGGAAGCATTTGGTGGATTTATTGATTTAATAAATGCATGTTAATGACCAAGAGAAGCGCACAGGCTCCAGAGAGTTACCACATTTGGAAATATATGCTCATATATAGATCTATTTATGAATGAAGTTAGTTGCAGGACCAGTTTACCCCTTTACCCAATTATGTTCTGTTTGTGGCTCTTGAAAAGCCTGTTTACATAGAAGGTCATCAGATCTATTCAGGAACTACCTCTCTACATACAGAACATCAATGATGACATGAAGTGTGCGCATGTGTTTATCATTCCAAGGATCCTCCCCACCCACCCTCTTATCAAGGAGGAGAATCATGGGAACTGAATGGATACCACATCCCTATTGTCTGTGTTGTGTGAGCATGCACAGGCCTGCTGTCTTGCTATAACATACACAGGATTTGTAGCTTGTGATTGCATGAAAATTTGCTGGTTCTGTATAACTAACAAGAATGCTGGGAGATTCTGCTGTAAGAGCAATTGGCTATTTACCATGCAAGGAAATCAGTGGTGGAGCTTGGAGTATATGGAGGGGCGATGGGAGGGGGTGGGGGTATGGCGCAGGGCGGCGTGACCACTATGCGTGGGGGCATGGCCAGGTCATGTGGGGGCATGCCTACAAGCTGGGATGCCCCAAAAACATTGTTGTCAGGGGTGGAGTGCCCCCATTGCCCCCCCCCGTTCCTACGCCACTGAAGGAAATGACTGCTTGCTCTCTTCTGTTTATTCGTCCCACACCGCCCGAGTAACACGAGTGGCGGGGGGGGATGGCCTTTGCCGCCCTCCCGCGAGACGAGATCATTTGCGAGGGCCGACGGGAGGAGGCGGGGCAGAGCATAGTATTTAGGGCCGCCCCGCTCTCTCTCGGCCTCTCTTCGGATCCAGGCGACCCACCCTCCCTCCCGATGGTTTCAGTGTAAGATAGCTGGTCGCTTCGGGGCCGGGTAGGATTTTTCCCCCCTATACGGGGGGGGGGTTTGCCTACCCTACACTGCACCTAGGGCGGGGTAATTGGCTTTACAGGGTGGTGTCTTAATTTGGTATTAATTAGGTCTTCACTGTCATACATATGGTCATCCAGGCCGGCATGGGGGGGGGTCTTAAGGTTCAGCGTGCACCTATGGCACCCCTTTTTGGGTGTAGGATAAATCCTATCCTTGAGGAGGGCCCTGGGATCACCCCACTTGCTATGCAGCGGGGGGTGGGCCTTGGGGCTTACCTTCCAGACAAGGGCTGGCCAAAAGTCATCATGCAACTTCAGCGGTTGGCTTTGGGGCCCGGTATTTCGCCCAACGGGCTAGGGGAGATGGTCGGGAGCTGCCTCTTGACCCTAGTCCGAAGATGCTGTTGACCCTTGCTATCTCCTCAGGTCATAAAACGCAAGTTCAAGTTCATGGTCAAGTTTAAGTTCATGTTTAAGTTCACCCCTTTATGTTAATTAGGCATATTAATAAATTGCCCTAGTTCAACCCAAGCTCTGTCTGCGATCTCGTTATTTCGTGGGTTGGGTGGCAAATAGCTTTATTCTCCATGGAAAAGCTCTGCCCAAATGTGCACCAGTTTCTCTCAAACTTCAACATCCATATATGTGGCTTATTCAAACTCAGGGATGTTGCTAGCTTCATTAGATGTCTCTGTATACAGAAAATCATAAAGAGAATGAATTATGGAGAGTGGTGTTCTTTTGCAAAATGTGGGGGGGGAGAAGAGATCAGAAGGAAAAGAAGAAACGGGTAGGAGACAGTCACAGCAGGAGGCATGTAGGCATAGCTGTGAAGAGAGAAAAAGGTGATAAATGATGCATGGTTTGAAGCCCTGAGTGACAGAGCTGCTGTATTGGGCTGCTGTTCAAGCTGAGGATGATCAGAAGTATCACAGGAAGAAATGGAGGTAGTTGGGGTAGCCTCATGAAAATGGGACTATTGATGGTTCGCCTTGATGTTTTGAAGGAAAGACAGTGTTGATGCAGTTGAGGTGGTAGAGCAGCCATGGAATTCCATTAGCTGTTCTTTCCCCAGCTTATACAAATCAGCAGCCATTCCATCAGGTTGCAGCAGCATGCCCTCTAACATTTCAAAGATGAAAAATGGGACAAATGTGACCAAACAACATTAGCGTGTGGTCAAGATAGGAAAAGTTATTAATAAGAAAAAACATACAAGCTGGGGGAGGCTGCAGCAGTTAGCTTTTGCCTAAGCCTACTGGGAATGGCAAGATTATGCCTCTATTTTTCCTCTCCTGCCTGCTGAACTAAGTGCAAACTACTTTTGTATTTTGAATTCAGTTTGCAGCAATTGATGTAAGCTAAGGTTAGCATAGATATTCATACATTTTTAAGTACAGTTTTCCTAATGTGCTTATTTGCATTTTTTATACATTTTACCCAGTTAGCATGTTTTCTCATTACTAAAACAGGTTTGTGCAGATTTTTAATTAACTGTTTAAATTTTAACCCTTCACATTTTAAAAAGTGTGCCCTGGTTTGTGCATGTTTTATTTCTCCGAAACATTCCTTAAGCCTCACAAATGTTTGAATTCTACTGCAGCATGTATTTTTCTCAATAAGTCTTGAGAGGTATGAAAAGGTGAGATTGTGAGACCTAAGAAAGTTATTTTCTGTCCCTAACTAGAGGCACAGTCATACCTGCCAGTAGTACTTCCTAATGTTTCACATGAGATTCAGTAGTCATTTTTATGCTGTCTTCAGGCTGTTGGGTATATGTCCACAAACCCAGAATAGAATTCGTACACAATTAATTAACTGTTTTGTTAATTAGCTCTTGCCTGCAGGATTCAGGCATGCTGTTAATCTGCTATTAAATGACAGAATGCTGGAGGCAAAGAAGAGAAACTATGTTGTTTTTCCGTCTGCCACATAGCATCTCAGTCTCAGAGATGAATTTCATTGTACAGAATGAGCTAACATCGACAGTGCCATATTGTACCACAGGACATTTCAGGCAATTGGAACTTGCAGGTGTTTAGGTGCTTCCTTCTCCTTTTAACACACTGTGGTAAATACTGGTCATGATGTGTTGTTAAAATGCTACACACCAGTCAGAATGCTATTGGGGACTTTCATCTTCATAAGTGGACTTGTGTCTGCAGGAATTAGAATTGGGCAGTTTTGTAATGTCTGTAGCCAGTAAAGGGGTGCTGTTAAGTTACGGTATGGGAAGCCAGCAAAGTGACTGGAACACATCCAGACCGATGTACAACAGGATTGATGCACAATGGGATCAATGCACATAGGAAACCAGCTAGGGAGTTCCAATGCACATTGGTAGAGCCCAATGCTCATTGGAACACTCTTGCTGGTGTTCTGTTGCACATCTTCACAATTCACTAACTGTACTTTAATGCCTTTGGGGGTACTTTACACCTCTGTTACATAGCTAAGCATATGTAAAGTTATGTAAGGTAAACTGTGAAGGAGGATTCTGACCACCCACTTTATTTGTAGAAGTATTTTTTTTCAACAGTAGATTTCTCATTAATGCTTATTAATTTATATTACCTGCTCATGAACCACTGATGTCATAACATGTGAAAATATACATTTTAAAGAAAACTGGACTGGATACCATATACTTCTGTTACAAAGACATTTGATGTATGCATTGCTGTTGGTATGTGTCTTTAAGGCCCTTTCTGCACAGGGAAGTTAAGAAGGGCCAAGGCGTCCTGTCACGGAGGTCGTCCGCACCTTGGGTCGGACTAGGTTCACACTATTTATCTTAGTTCCGCACCTTCGTCTGATCCAAAACGCCCCCAATGGTCCTCCAGCGCACTAAGTGAAGACCAAAAAAAATTGGTCTTTCAATCTTCTGGAGCATGCCATTGCATTCCTGCTCACTTCTGCAGATGCTCAGGCTCACACCAATGCAAGCCTGTGATCAGCAGAGGGCGGACTGTGGGCATGGTCAGCGTCAGCGGTTGGTCTGGACCCACGAAGAACAGGAAGCTGCCATTTTGTAAGCCAGAGCAGTGCGGATCTACAGACCTCACACTGTTCCAATTCGCCCTGGACCAAATGGAGCAGCCCATCAGAAGGGCTTAAGGGAGAGTCCACATTGCTTCGAGCCAAGAAGAACCGATGAGTAACGGCACAGAGCAATTCACTCGCTTCATGCAGAAAGGGCTTAAGTTGACTCTCATGGGCCCTTCTTCATAGTATTTATTTAGAAGAGGTTTGCCATTGTCTTCTCCTGAGGCTGAGGCTGAGAGTGGCTTGCCCAAGATCACCTAGTGGGTTTCCATGGCTAAGAGGGGATTCAGATCCTAGCCTCCCAGAGTCCTAGTCCATCAGTCATACCAATATACCATGCTAGCAACTGTTCTGAATGTTAGTATAAAGCTGTTTCCAGATGTTTCATGCATCAGGAATATTTTATTCGGTACACCTATGCAGTGACACCCAAGAGCCATCATATATAGATCTCATTAGAGTCATCTAATTGTTGGAGACAGCCAATGTGGTGTACTGCTTTGAGCACTAGAGTGTTGAGGCCAGGTTCGATTCCCAGCTTGGCCATGAAAATCCATTGGGTGAGCTCAAATGCGCCACACACTTTCAGTCCCAGAAAAACCCTTTGGGTAACCATAAGTCAGAAACAACTTGAAAGCACACAACAAACAACAGATTTCTTGGATCCAAGATCACCTCTGAATAATTGTGAGAAACTAGACATGCCCAGTAGTGGGAGTTCTGACTTTAAAAAACCCCCACTGTCCCTTCTCCACACTTCAATAAAATGGAAGTGGGGGTAAGGAACCTATTTGTTCAGTGTGGGTGATCTCTGCTTTTATTGGTTTCTTTGACTGCTTTTGTTCTGAGTTAACTCACAGCCTTTTTTGGAGGAGGCTGGGCTTGAGCCTTTGTCTGTGTAGGTCTGTTTCACATCTAATCTGGTTATGGAGACATCTGGTGTGAGTCCTGGAGTCAGCCCTGCCAGAAAGGGAGCACTCCCCTCCACACCAGCTGCCTCAAGGATCCAGGAAGTGTGATGGCCATGCCTCTTCCTCAGCTGGGTACTGTCCATAGCCATTGCACTTCCAGGGCCTCCACAGGGAAGGTAAGTGCAGGCGCACAGCAGGATGGCACCCGCAGAAATCATTCCCTGTCAATGATTTGTGGTGGAATTGCACTTACTGGGGACAGGAGAAGGATGGTACCATGATGACGTCATGCATAAATGTTGTCATAGTCCTGTCCTTCTCCCATCCCTATAGCAAGTTGGGAGAGTGGAGTGGAAAAAGTCGTAGACCCTTTCACTTTAAGATCCCAAGCAAGCAAGATACTGACCTGTGACTATGACAATTTCACTTTGCCTCCCCTGCAGAAGTTTTCATCATATTCACTTGACTTTTGATTTTAATCTTTAGTTTTTAAAGAAGATTATTTCATTACAGGCCGAGAAATGATTCTAAATCCAGCTAAATAACTATTCCATATTTCTCCTAGGAAACATGATTGTCTCCTTCATAAGGATCTAATTGAGGTTCTTTACCTTGTGCCCAAAATGATTATCACTATCCAAGAGATCTAAGACTTTTACCATATCTAGCTGGCTAACATACTCAGGAACCTGTTGTAGCAGTCGGCTTCACTTTAGTTCATTATTTCTAGAAATAATGAAAAGTGTTTGTATGGGGATGTTGACAGCCCAGGTTAAAGAAGCAAGAAACATCAGGCTCATAACTCAAGGCTGTTATGGTCTGATACACTGCCTACAAGGATCTAAAGGAAAGGAAGAAATGGGGTTTTATTGAGGCCTATGGAAATTTACACATGTAGGAATGAGACTCTCCCATGTGGGACCATTTTTCTCACAGTGATTGTCCAATATGTGAACATTAGCAAATGCAGACTGTAAACTCAGAGATACTGTATCTATATCCATACATGACAAGGGTAATAGATGTGTGGAGGTTTACTTCTTCTGGGCATTTTTATCTATCCCACACTTTTTAAAAAGTATTAAATTTTTTAAAAAATACACCTTCTCATTATTTCTCATGCACTTTATTTCCTTGTTATCTTTTATTCTTAGAGTATACTATGGAACTGGAATAAAAGAGACCAGATATTTCTGTAAGTAAAACAATGGTATAATTTTTTTAAAAAAATCAGGATAAATACAGCAGTATATGTCAACTAAAATGTAAGGCATGTTATGAAGTCTGTGCTACTGTTAGGCACAATATGCTACCATACTTTTAAAGAGCTACTTCAAGCCTACTATTGATTATGTGATAGTTCTAGCTCCCTCCAGCTATCCAAAACCTCAAGCCATTTTTCTTCACTCCAGTTTACCCGTAGGCTGACTGTGAGAGCTTTGCTTGCAGTCTTCTCCTTGTTTGCAGTTTGCTGCACTTGGGTCATTTTGGGACTTCTCCCAGGATTTCATCTGCAGTTCTCTATCTGGCACAGCAACTGCCTTGGGCCCCTTGCAACCCACTGTCATTCTTGGCTAGGTTCCTCCGGAGGGTTTTTTCAGAAACCTCCTATTCTTCACTTGCAGGCATTTTGCAGCTTCTTTCAAATGATTTCAGTCACTGGCCTGGTTTAGGTTTGACCACCATACTCTTTAATATATACCTGAAACCTCTGGGAGAGTTTTGGAGTCTTGTGTTATCTGGTATGCAGATGAAACCCGGTTCTACTATTCCTTTCCATCTCAGTCCAAGGAAACTGGACTCCTGGACTCAATCCTGAACCTGAAAGCTCAGGTTCTGGTGGTGATCAGGGGTGTGTTCACAAAGTTGGTGCACCGGAAGATAAATTATATTCTTCTTCTGATTTTGTGGGGACATGACCTATACTTGTCCCCATCTTTGCCAACACCAAATGTGGGGACCTCTACTAATCCCACTCTCTCACTGCTACTAAATGTGAGTCTTTTTTTTTTTATCTCACTTGCTGTCACCACTTGTGAGGTCCTGCTGTCATTCTGGTTCCTGATTGGAAGAATTCATTTCTTTAATCCCATCACTGGACCACCACCCACCATGAGGCACACTACCATTTGGTCAGGCAAGTGTCTTACTCTGTGACATCTTAACTTTGTGACCCTTTATGTGTGGGCCTGTTCATCTAAACCCCCTAACAGTCACTAAAGTCAACCACCCCCACTGCACAGCTACTGCCAGCAGAGACACACAATGTCTGACTTATCACCTCCATAATAAAACTGTGTAGAAACTTGAAGAAATGTGGGTGTATATTACAAAATATTTATTTAAACAGAAATGTAGTATGCTGAAGTATATGGTTGCAAGGTTCAGTGACTGAGTTGTTACTGGACTTAATTAACTTAAAAACTTATATGAATCACACATCAGACCACTCTCCTTTTCCAATTGAAATTAAATTGGCTAAAAAAAACCCTTGACGGCTAACCTTGCTTTCCTTCTTTCTCTAAACTCTTACTCCAACTGACTCTGACTAATGGAATTAACTGTTCATCTCTGGCTGAGCCAGCACACTCCCTTTTCAACTCACATTCAAACTCACAACCAGTCAAAGTCACTTCCAACATTTCATGCCCTCAGCTCCTTCCAACAGGCCACTTGTCTAAATATCTCTGCTACATGCAATAGTTACCCTTATTTTACTTTATTTCTTTTAACATATGTTCGACATATTCACATTACATACAGAACATCACAGTTTCCTCATTGTCATTGCAGTAATCATTTTTCTCCTCCTCTTAAGGCTTTTCTGAGACACCTCTGAGCTCCCTGCTCTTCTTTTTAAGAATCCATTCAGTCTTGCCTGAGTTTCATTCCAACTCTCCAACTCTCTCTGAGTGTTGCACTTGACCTTGTATTCCAGCAGTGGGCAAAGCATACCCCTCTAGCATTCCTCACCATTTAGTTACAGTGGCTAGGGCTGATAGGAGGCAAAATTCAAGAACAGTTTCTGGAAGGCTGTGCAATGCCCAATCCTGATATTTTCTGTCATATTCCCTCCCACCAGGACCCTTTGGACAGTCAACCAGTTTTGGAATGGCATTTTGATTCATCAGTGGTTTCTATTAAGCCATCATGATCTTTCCTCACTGAAGCCCATCACAGTCTACCCAGAGTTTGGGGGAGTCACTTTTTTGGACTACAGCTCTCAGCATCCCTGAGCATGCTACCTGAGTAACTCTGGGAGCCATGGTTCAACAAGGAAGCTTTCTGAATTCTGCTGTAAACAATCCAGCCCTGAGCAGAGAAAACTGGGTACGCCTTGGGATGTGAGACACCTGAGAATTGAAACGCTCTTCACTTCTCATTTCCTTCATATTTTGAGATTGTATAAAAGACTTTTAAAAAGCTTTTCTTGCCTTGCTTTATGCAGCAATGAATAAGGAAGGAAATAAGAGAGATGCACACAGCTGAGAGAGTAAAAGAAGAGACCAAAATGAAGGATCACTTGACAGGAATGCACTATTTGCTGCTGGCAGAAACTCACAATTCACTTCTTTATCCAGATGCTCCATTTTTTAAAGTCCTATGTTAAATTGTAAACAAAGTACTTATTTATTTTTAGACTGCCTTTTGACTCCATGCCATGAAAGATTTTCTTTTCTGTTTTATGTAAAAACTAGAACTGAGTCAAATGTTTCTCACAAGGTACTTGCTTAAGAAGATTTCTGAGATTTCTTTTTCTATTTTCTCTCCACACACCCCAAGACAAAGAGGGTTACTTAGTTTTCAGAATTTCCACTCAGTATTTTCCACTCGTTGGGGGGCACTATTCCTGTCCCCCTCCCCAAATACTCACACTCATACAACATCTTGGAATGCTGCTAGGACCAAGACGTTGTAGAAGTGCAGAATACTGGTGGGGCTACCAGTACAGTTGCTATTACTGCCCTTTGCAATGGACACACACACACAAAAGAACAACAACAACAACAAGCAGCTCTATTCTCTCATTCCTTGAAAAACTTCCTTCTTTTGATTATAACTCCCATAATTTCCCAAGCAGCATAGTCAGTGACAATGCTAGCTAGAGCATTCTGGAATCTTGGACATCAACATCAACATCTTGGACTTCAACATTAGCCATAGTGAAGCATTTCCCTTTTGAAAACAGATTTTGGATGTCATGAAAGGGCATCAAATGGTAAGTTATTTTTAATTTGCTATTGTATTTTTACAGTCTAGGAGAGGGAGAAATGCTTGTGGGATTGTCTCCCTCATGTGCCAACATATGCCAGTGGTTTTGGGGAACTGCACGCCTTGTCCATTTCCATACCCTCCAGAATTTCATATGTGAAAACTGGGACACGTTTGGCCAAGCAGCATCAAAGTGTGGTCACAGTGACAAAGGTTATTAATGGAAATAGCTTCAGCAGTTTGCTTTTTCCCAAATCTACTGGGAAAGATAATATTCTGCTCCCTTCTCTCTGCTCCCCCCCGCTGAGTTAATTGAATACAAACTACTTCTGTATTTTGACTGTGTACTCATTTTGCAGCAACTGGAGTAAGCTGAGGACAAAGGGCGACAGCAGGAGGAGGAAAGAGAAACTGGGACATTTTAAAAAGAGGTGAAAAAGTGGGATAACAGAGGATGAGTCAGGAAAGTTGCTGCCAGTTAGGGACAACTGGAGGGTATGCATTTTCTGTTCTACCTTAGGCAGCAGAATATCCTGGGCTGCCAGAGGACATATAGTTGTTGTTGCTGTTGCTGTTGTGTGTCACCCTAAGGTGAACCTATCACAGGATTTTCTAGAGCTGACATTATGTGACACACCCAAGGTCACCTATTGGATTTCCATGGCTGAGCGGGAAATCAAATCTTGGTCTCCAGGGTAATAGTCCAACTCTGAAATCACTACACCACATTAGTTTTCCAGGGCATATAAGCTTAGCTCTAAGTTTTTTAAAAAAAATGTTTATGAATGTTATAAACAGTATAGCTTCATTACTTAACTAAGTTTTGCTTATTAGACGAGGGTCATCTTCATATATGGAGGGCCACTTCTTTTGTATTCTTTTAAGCATAGGGGCCGTGCTATCAGAAAAGTAAGTGCTAGATAAGCAACAAGACTGTTAGAAAACTATCAATTAAACTGAAGCCCATTCCTGAAAATATGGAGAACTTGTTGCAAGCGGTCTATCTTCCTCTGGAGGTTGAGCTTATTCTGGGCAGGGTTGCATCAGTGGCATATCTAGTGTAAATGACACCTAGGGCAACATAGAAGTTCTGCCTCTACCTTCTTGTACCACCAACCCCTACCCCTACTCCTACATGCGCAGCTTTTTTGAATTTCCCTGGCATTGTCGTCTGGGGCACATAACCTACTTGTCCCACCCTAGATACAGCTCTGGTTGCATGCCCCTCCCCAAATCAGGTGCTTATTCATCCAGCATGCAAGTGGCTTTTGTGATCCAGAATATCTCCCACCAATGACAGTTGATGCATCACCTGTAGGCCTCCTCAACAGAGATAACTCATCCATGGGTACTGTGATAGATGATGCCTCAGAAATCGAGGAGCAACTGATTGTGCCAAGAACTGGGCCAGTGAGTGAGCAAATCAACTTGCAAACATCCCCCACACTGGAAGGTCAACCAAAGACAGAGTTGCCCCAGCCAGCTCATGATGGAGAGGGAACCAGCAGTGATTCAGAGGAGTTACAGCCACCTGTGCCCATCAGCCCTCAATCATGTAGAAGGCTGAAGCGGATTGCTCAGAGGGAGGCTGCATG
Source organism: Ctenosaura bakeri (assembly GCA_948474755.1). Lineage (NCBI taxonomy): Eukaryota > Metazoa > Chordata > Lepidosauria > Squamata > Iguanidae > Ctenosaura > Ctenosaura bakeri. The sequence continues at coordinate 660,784 of CAOLHI010000361.1, forward strand.
GACTAGGTTGAAGAAACAATAACAAGCAGCACCTGTTCACAGTGGCTATTTAAGTCTGCTGGCATGGCTGCTCTTTGCTTGCAGCAAATTACTAGCAAGCCCTCACAACCTTTGTGTCTCCTGCTCCCTGAAACCCTCTGGATGGATCTCCGCCTCCTGAACCTTAGGACTGGACCTTGACCTGGTTCGGCTTGCATTCTCCCTGCAAGTATTCTTGACCTCCCTCCTCCCTTGCTGGCTGAGGCTTGGCAGGGAGAGAATCCTGACAGGTACTTTCCTCAGGATAGCAAATATATCTTTGGAGGTAGACCAGACTTGTATGTTTAGGCATCTGCATTCCCTATAGCTAGATGGCTGCTCAATATTCTCCTGTAGTCCACAGAAGGTGTCATCTGCTCTTTAAGCAAAAGTTTGGGTGCTGTGTCTAAGACCTGTACAGCTTAGGCCCAAGCTACCTGCCAGACTGAGGCCATTTCTGCACGAGACTGTTATAGCGCGATGATTCCACTTTCAACATCCTCTGGAATCCTGGGGTTTGCAGTTTCGGGAGGGGCTGGCCGGCCCCTCCTGAAACTGCAAACCCCAGGATTCCAGAGGATGTTGAAAGTGGAATCATCACGCTATAACAGTCTTGTGTGGAAATGGCCTGAATCTCTCCATAAGGGCCTGTGGCCCTGAGATCATCAGGAGAGGCTCTCAGTTTCACTAACTTCACAGGTGCAGTTGATGGGAAACCAGGATAAGGCCACCTCAGTGGCTGCCTCTAATGTTCTGCAGCTCATTCCCTGTAGAGGTCAGAATGGTCCTCTTTTATGCTGCCCTGCCAGCATGTGAAAAGTTTTCTATTCTGAAAATTTTTCTATTTTGAGATTGTAAGTTATTTAAGAAAGAGTTTTGTTAAAGAAAGTGCAGTATTTAATTAATTACTTATTTATTTAAATTATATCCTACCTTTCTCTCAGCATGGGATCCAAGGTGGCAATAACACAATATAATTTTTTTAAAAAAACTTTTAATACAAAAGTTAAAACACAATGACACTAAAATTCTGTTTTTAAAAAACACAAGTTTTAAAAAGTTAAAAACAGCGTGAACAATAAGTTTAAAACACCATTAAAAGACACTGAAAATATAGTAAAATAAAAACACTACATACCCTATTAAAAGCTTTAGTTGCCACAACACACTAAAAACCAAAAACCAAAAGCTTCATTAAATAAAAAGTCTTTGGCAAAAAGATAGCAGAGAGGGGGCCAACTGGACATCCTGGTGAAGGGAATTCCATAACTTGGGAGCAGCCATCAAGAAGGCTCTCTCTCATATCCTCACCAGACGTGCCTAGGACTGTAATGGAACTGACAGAAAGCCTTCTGTTAGCAGCTGTACAACCCCTACATTTTGATATGGTCTAATTGGCAAATATTAATTGGCATGAAATTATGACCCTTTTCGCACCTTACCTTTTCGCAGTTGGGTGCAGGGCTCGTGTGAGCAGCCTCTGGAGAAAGGCTCTCGTATCCGAGGTCCTTCGGCTCTGCACGAGCTTCCTGCTTGCGCGAGAGCCCTGCCTCCTTCTTCCGCAGTGCAGCCTGGGACTTTCTCAGGCTGCACTGAGACAGGAAGTGTGACCAGCCCAGCTCCCAAGGCTCCACACACCAAGTCCGGGCCCCTGGAACGATGTGTGACCACGCAGCGTTTTTGGCTTCAAGCCGAAAATGAAAAAATGCGTGAACAGTCTGCGTCAGGTCCTTGAGCGTTATGCAAATGTGAGTGCGTCGTGTGGACGCTCCTCACATGTGTGCGACGCTCAAGGGGCCCTTTCGCATCAGAAATGCCATGCGAAAAGGGCCTAAGTTATATATACTCATGACTGAAAGGCCATGTGTGAAAGGAACGCTGGCTGGGAAGATGTGCAAAGGCCTTGTGTGGTGAATGTGGCAACACTGCTTGAACCCAGGGCCAGGCAGCATGGCAGAGCTTTGCTTCCAAGGAGCCATGAAAATAGAAGGGAGTCCCTTTCTGCTTGTGGCTGCTTGGAAGTGAAGCAGTGAGAGTCTCAGTGCTCCTTTGGGGGAAAGCAGAAAAGAAACGTCATTTCTCTTTGAAGAAGCACCAAGAGAGTAGAAAGAGTAGGTTCTTTCAAAAGAAGCACCTACTCTTTCCACTCTGTCAATGCTCCTTTGGAGGGAAATGGCATTTCTTCTGCGCTTTCCCCGAAGTAGTACTGAGACTCTTACTTTCCAGGCACTGCTTTGAGGAAGGAAGGAAGGAAGGAAGGAAGGAAGGAAGGAAGGAAGGAAGGGACATGAGAATGTCATTTCCCCAAAGCAGCACTGAGAAAGTAGAGAGGGGGTAGGTGTTTCTTTTAACCCCAGATTAAGAACCACTGATCTATAGCACATCTTCTGACATTGATTTGTCCATAAGCCATTTCTGCCCTCCACTATTATAGTGCTATTATTCCACTTTCAACATCCTGTGGAATTCTGTAGTTTGTAGTTTACTGAGGCCAAATAGCTCTCTGGCTGAGAATTCTAAATGCCCCTCCCTAAACTGCAAACCCCAGAATTCCATAGGGTGTTGAAAGTGGAAAAACAGCACTATAACAGTATAGGGTAGAAATGGTCAAAGACACAGCAAGGGGGTTTGCCTAGTGCTTGCTCTGATGACACATATCTGGGTCCTTTTCGCACGTTACCCGTTTGCATGGCTGGTGGGGGGGGGCATCTCGCATGAAAAACCTCAGCAGGAACACTGCCGCTTCCCTGCTGCTTCGTCCCACAGCTCACTTCCTGGTCACGCGACTGTCGCACTAGTGCCCCACCCCTTCCTTCCGCAGCGCAGCCTGGGAGCTGTAGGCTGCGCTGGGGGAGGAAGCGCGACCGGCCCGGATCATCTGACGCACCGCAGGGCAGGTAAGCATGCGAGGGCCCCGGGAGCATTGTGCGACCGTGCAGTATTTTAAGCTCCCAGCCAAAAATAATAAAATGCGTGCGCGTCCTGCTTTAGGCTCATGAGCATCGCGTGAATGGGAGTGTGTCGTACGGACCAACTCTCCCATTCACACGACGCTCAAGGGGCCCTCTCGAACAGAAACTGCATGCGAAAAGGGCCCTGGACTTCCACACAGGAATGCATGCATGCATTAACACAATATGTTAGAAAGTTACTTTAAAATATCTAAACTCAGATTTGGGTACTGGAAAAATCAAAGGACATATTGCTCAAAAAAGTATGTCATTCTTTTCACAGCTCCCCACAATTAGCTTGATTTTTTATGCCTCATCATTTTTTGGAAGAGATACTGAATACTAATGAACCAGTGCTGGATCTTATCCCAGGAACTCTTTCACCTTAATTCATATCCCAAGATACCCAACACAGTTTGTTTAAAACCATTTGCACAGTGGGTCAGTTGGCAGAATCAAGTGTTAGGGGAACCAATATTGTGTTTTCCTCTCACTGTTGCTTCATTGTACCTACTCCAAAATGTCTAGCCTAGGAAGACAGTTCCTTTTATTTAGGTATATTTAAGTCCAAATTTTTAGTTATTTATCAGGCTGATCTCGCATTTAAAGTAGGGTTCAACATAAAAATAAACACTGGATATTTAAAGTGCTATATGATTAATAAACTGGAAGATCAGAGCTTATAAATCACTCATGTACGGTTATTCAAAATGAGTTACTTTTTGAGTCAACAACGGGAGATGTCATTTCCTGCTACTCTGTGTCTCTCAAGAAAACACAAATCCACTGTCCATGATGTTTATTGGAACACTAGAGGCTAGTTAACAACTGTGGCTGAAGTCAATAATCTGCATCACCCTTCTGGTTATATAGTAAAACGTAATAATTCATTACCATCCATGCACAATGCCCATTGATAGCTCCTCCAGGTTCACGCCCCCTCCAACTTCTAGGTTGTTTTCTTTTATTGAACTAGCCTTTCTTTATTTTTTACTTTGATACTTTGAATTTCTTGCCATGCCTTTTGATATTCTTACTACATTCCCTGCCCTAGTAACCTCCAGGCTAATCCTAGAAAATCACCCATTGATTGCTATCACACGAACACAAACAAATGTTTCTTAGGTAGGCTGGTTAAATACTATTTACTGCCCAGCCAGTAAATAATGCTGACCACTTGGTAACACCTTGAGTCCCTAAGAACTTTCTGTTATATTCCCATTCATACCCAGCACATTCTGAATGCATATTCATTTCCCACATTCCATATACAATCCCATGGCATGGAAAGAGCACAACATGACAGGAGATGCTATTTCTTCCATGGTGGGATGGAATGACATTCCTTTTTAAATGCAAAACATTTGCTAATGTTACTCCTGGGGAGAGTGTTATCAGTACTTCCATAAATATAAGAGATAACCAGATTTCTTTCTTTTAACCTGATAACAAGGGTCTTGTACCACTCATAGCAGTGCAGGATCCTGGCTGCCAAATTAGAGATACAATGTGCTTTAGCCATTGCAGCAAGTGTTGAGTGCAGTCAAGAAATTTCCTTCAGTGGCTAAACAGACTGTAGTTCTATACCCTAAAAGTAAGATGACATATTGATCTAGAGTCTAGTCCAATTCAACCAGTGCTAATGGGGTCCTGTGCTGTTAAGAGCAGTACGAGTCCTTTATTTTCAACTGTAAAAAAAATGACAAATCCCCTCAGGCCTTCCTATGTGCTGTGAACACTCCTTCCTGCTTCTCTGCTTCAACAACAGAAATGAGACTTTCCATTGTAACTCTGGAGTCAACTCATAAGAGTAACAGGAAGGAGCTTAACAGTACCGAGCTGTTCTGGGGGGGGGGTCCCCCAACCAGCAACAGGTGTTACAATTTTAAAGTAACATTCCAAGCTGCATACAAGATAACCAGGAGCCATTATGAAACCTTCAGAGTGAATAGTGAACAACTTCCTAAATCAAGGCTCTACCAGACTAACCAAAATATGTCAAGATCTGGAACATTTCCGCACGACACTCTTATAGCACAATGATTCCACTTTCAACCTCCTATGGAATCCTGGGGTTTGCAGTTCTGGGAGGGGTTGGCTGGCCCCTCCCAGAACTGCAAACCCCAGGATTCCATAGAAGGTTGAAAGTGGAATCATCGCGCTATAAGAGTGTCGTGCGGAGCCCCAGTAGTTTTTTTTGCTGTACTCAACACTTTTGTTTCTGAAATCCAAATGCTGTTTCTTTTTTTCCTGGTGATTTCCTCTTGGTTCTCATCAGTTATCACAACACTTTACTCCTTAGCTGAGTGCACCACTATTCCCTGTACTGTTACATCTAGAGTTCTAAATCTGCATATGTACCTATGGTTGTACTTAATTTCAGGTTCTTTTGAGGTGCTACCTTCTGTGTGGAAAGGCATGGAATGTGTGTCGTTTACTTCTTATCCTTTTTGCACTCCACTGGAGAATTTTCACGTTCCTTATTCTCTTTCCTTTCCTTTCTTATTGGTCTGGTCCTAGAGCACAAGAGAGACTCAGTATTTTAAAAAATCTGTCTTGTGCTACAATGATTGGATTTTATTTTATTTTTTAAAAAACCCAATTTTGGAAGCAAAGGAGAGAAAGGCAAGGCAAACAAGGGCGGAGGGGAAGCAAAGGGTGGATTTTACCCCACTTCAGTCACCAAAGCCTGCTTCATTCAGCACCTGAACAGTGTTTAGAATAGGATGCAAGAGCAACTACAAAAAAAAAAAATCCTTATCAGAAACAGACTATGGGCAGGCAGAAATTTTATTTTGATAAATGGCTGGGAAAATAGAAAGAAAAATATTCCCCAGCCTTGTGCAATTAGGAAAAAAAGCTAATCTGGATTAATCCTCACTCCAGTTCCAGCTTCTGGTGGCAAGGTCAGCTGTGATACAGAATGAGATGGCCACCTTAGGCAGCTAATGCTTCTTTTCAGAAAAGCAAACTGTTATATTTGTTTCAGATTTGTCAGGTTTGTTGAAAAAGAAAACTGTCATGGAGAGTGAGAACAGAGCTTGGAAGTAATTTTGTTACCTATAACTAGTTACTTTTTGATGTTCTGGTTGCAATAAAGTTACATTTCAAGAGTGGCATAAAAAATAAGAGCCAAAAGTTATTTTTAAAGGACATTTTAAATATATTTTGACAGGACTTTAGAGTTTTATGTACATCTCTCATTTGTCCTATGGTATTTTTTTTCCCCTCAAAAATTAGCAGAAAACAATGGGAAGATAACAAGCAGTACAACAAGCAAGACAATTTTCTTTTTCTTTTATTATCAGCACAAAGGAACAATATTAACACTTTACATCTTTTTCACCATTTTTTTCCTCCTAGCGTACTATAATGCTCTTACCAATAAAGATCCTAACTTTATCTCAAAACATTCTGTTCCTCCTCCCACTTCTATTTTCATGTTTTCAAATTTGGATTTAATCACTTTCCCTAACCCATTCTTTTCTTCTTTTTAACATCTATTCATATTTGTATTCTGCCATCTTCAATCATTCTGCAAACTCTTCCATAAAACAACAGATAATCAAAATCTATCTTAGATTTATGATTGCTATATCACTTCCAACTTTCTTTACAGTTATCCATTATAGGTTTCCATTCGTCTTCCATTTTTGCAGTGATTTTTCTTTTCATAATATTAACTTTTCTGTCTCCATCACAGCAAAAATTCTCAATAATCAATCCTCAATCAAAGGTTTTTAATTTTCCTTTCCATTTTTGTGCAAAGGTTAACCTTGCTCTTGAAATCATCTATAATGCTAACTGGGACTTCTTTTCAGTCTCTAATTGTCTATCAACTATGTTATCTCACTGGAAAAACCCTATCCCGGGGTCTACAATTTTGATATTAAAATATGATTCAATGTGCCTGAAAGGTCATCTGGATGGGCATGCTGGCAGCAATGGTCAAAAAACCAAAAACCAGGTCAGGCCAGTAAAATCCCCAGTTATGTAGTCCCAGGAGACCTCAAGCTGTGCAAACCCACAATAAACAAAGGGTCCTCAGCCCCTGAGAAGCCAACTTGAGGGGATTAGCATGTTTGCCCCAAGTTGAGCAAATGTTCCATCAGGCGAAGACCATTTACATGAAGTTACACCACAGACTAACACAGCCGAAGATCCTAAGACTTTGGCAACACGTTGCAATCCCATCACACAAATGAAATTGCTGTGGTGGAGCTTCGTTATCGCTCCAACACCCATTGTTCTCCCCGGGAAAGGATTAGTCCTCCAGGTACTTTTCCCCCTACAAATAGTCCCAGTTTTTGAGTGGTTCTTTGAATCACTCCTGGTCACCCCAGAAGACTGTTGCTCCGTCCGTTGAGTGATCCTCTCAGCCCTCTCCATGCTGAGCCCCACTTCTCCGCTGCGTTCCTGGACCCAGGACTTCAGGAAAAGGTGCAGTATTATCCCAGCTGTACCACTCCAATACTCCCCTATCCAATTTCCTCTCTTTTGTTTCTTTATAGCTCTTGGGTGCATGGGTGCGTGATTGCATTGGTGCATGAGACCTGCATTCAATAAAATCATTTATTGGACATTTTTGTTTGGTTTTTGGCTTGGCCTGACCCTGTAAAAACTGGGTAAAAGACACCGCTAGGTTACCCTGTCTCTCGCATTGCTATTGCTTGTGCTCTGGCTAGTTTCCATTCCCCATCACGTGGAGCACATTGAGGTGTCTCCCAAGGGACCCCAAAAATCAGGGTAACAACTAAGACAAATTTAATTTTCAACACGGTAACAACACGGCAAACAAGTATCTTCTTAAATACTATGATGCAGCAGTGGGCAATTGGGCTACATTCACCCCCAGGAGACTTTGGAGGAGACTTAGGAGAATTGTCCCCACCCACCCCCCAAAAAAAGAAGGAAGGAAGGAAGGAAGGAGAGAGAAAGAGAGAAAGAAGAAAGAAAGAAAGAAAGAAAGAAAGAAAGAAAGAAAGAAAGAAAGAAAGAAAGAAAGAATTCTCCTAAATATGTATGGGGGTATGGGGGCATTTTCACTATAATTTGAGTTTCAAAAAAGGTCTCTCCTGGGCCTAAATAAGCCTGAGTACATGCACAATGTGGCATAAACCTAACCCATGCCCCCTAGTGGACATTTTGAAGCATTTCAGGGCAAAAATTCGCCCCACTTCCAGGTCAAACTGCTCTATTGGCCAATCAATAAATTGTGCTGAAGCAGGAACTAATCTAGAATACAAGTCTTCTCCACTTTTCTCTTCTAAACCTCTAATTTTAAGGGAGAATCTGTTTCCTTCTTGTGTGGAGGCAGCTGATTTTTGGCTGGAGGAGACTCTGGGGATAGACAGCAGCTGATCTCCTCTTGAGCTGTGTGCCTCAGCACTCATGGAGCAATTCCCCACACTGGGCCCATTTGCACTATACAATTACAGCACTGTGATTCCACTTGAACTGCCATCTTTTGATCTTACAGATTCCCAGAATTTGTAGCTTAGGGAAGGGCATTTAGAATTCTCAGCCAGGGAACTCTAGTGCATCTCCAGTCTACGAGCCCCAGCATGCTGCGGGAACACAGCCATCACAGTGAAAATGGAGTATAGTGCTATAATCATTTAGTATCATTGAGCCGACTAACTCTGGCCTAAGTACTTTTTTCCAGTCTCTCCTCCCATTAGAGGTAGTAAACAAGCCACAATTTTTAAGGGGTGCTTTATAGCCTAAGGGATATGCCCACAATAAAATGCTTGTTCAAAATCCATTTGTATGTCGTTTCTTTTGAGAAATGAAGTTTAAAAGAAGCATAATCAGATTGGAGTTTGCTCAGTCAAATTCTTTGTCGTTCCAATTTCTTCAGGAAAAAAAATCAATGGATGTGAACAAGGAATGCAAATCTTAGCCTGTTTTATACAGCATCCTTTGTGGAGTGTAATGCCTCAGGAAATGGAAGCATGCTGCACTGAACACCTTTGCTGCAAGAGCAAATGACTGGGTGATGAGAGCATGCTACCGGAGCAGTCTCTATAATTACTATGATCACCAATATTCTCCAGTTCTTTAGTTAAAAATAAAGTGATGATGTGTCTTCTAAGTATCCGTGTTCACAGCATAACTGTAGCAAAATTCACTTGCCATGACTTCCCAAGTTGAAATGTGTTAACTTTATCCCATGCTTATTGCTGGCCTAGATCTTTTTAAAAACAAAACAAAACAGCTAGCTACCTATGAGGTGGCAGCTGCTATTGACAACTGGAATATGGCTCTCAGTCACATAGGGATGGGGGACAGTTCGCCCTGGGTGGCAATGTTTTGGGGCATCCTGGCCTGTGGCCATGCCCCTGCATGCCCTGGCCATGCCCCCACGTGCCCTGGCCACACTCTCATGCACCGCAGCCATGCCCCTCATGCCGTAGCCCCTCTTCTGCAGCCTCCAGACTGACTGGACGAATATCAGCACTGCCAGGACAACTAGAACAATGAGATGAGGAGATGAGGAGGCTCTGCCCCCTGAGCCCTGCCAAACTGAGCCCTGCCAAACCAAGGACAGCTGGCTGCAGCCAATTTAAGAAAGCAGGCAGACCCACAATCTCTGTTGGAAACATCTGTCCATTCTTCTGGTGTGGTGTTCCTGTGACTCTGCTTTCGATACCTGAAACCCTGACCTTTTGGACTGGCTGATGACCCTGTTTGGCTTTGGGACTGATTTTTGACTTCTCTCCTCTCACAAGCAAATTCTCAAGGCATCTTTATTTCCAGAAACTTTAGCCATTTTCAGCATCCTATGGAATCCTGGGGCTTGCAGTTTAGGGAGGGGTATTTAGAATTCTCAGCCAGAGAGCTCTTTGGCCTGAGTAAACTACAAAGCCCAGGATTCCACAGGAGGTTGAAAGAGGAATAATAACAGTGCAGTATGGAAATGGCCTTTGTGTATTCTAATTGCCTTGCCTCAGCCAGCATTATTTGCCAGAGCTTGGAGTAATTGCTCCTTCCCTAATAACTGACTATGTGGGTGTGCTGAAACCTGAAACAGTACAGATACCTTGTTTAGACCTTTACTGAGTGTGAATATATTTCCAGCAACAAGGCAAACTTTCTAGGTCTCCCAAGGATACATATATACTGCAGCCTATGGATAGTGTGCAGACCCTGAACTGCACTTTTGCAGCCCCTGAAGCCCCCACCCACCCCACAAAGACCTCCAAGGCCCCCTCTATGTTTTTTTAATTGTTGTGATTTTCAGGCATTTCACCCCCTGAAAACTGTACAGAAAATCCACCAGATGGGTGAATACATGTGAAAATGCTTCACCTTACCCACACTAATTCCCCAATCCCCGATTGCCTGGAAATACTTCCATGCCCCTTTGTAGTCCCTCACAAAATGGCCAGTTGCAATTTTGAGAAGGACTGCAGTGGAAAACCGAGATATTTGGACTTGTGTCCTATTACTAGCATGACAGATATCAGATCTTCATGGTGAAACTTGCCAGGTCTTGCTCAAGATATTTTGCTGCCTATGGCAAAGGAAAGATGGCTTCAGTCTACCAGCACCATTTCATACACAGAAACCAATCATACTATCAGATGAATTTGACTTATCTACAATCCCTGGGAACATAGTGATGTACTCTGTTATAATGGGGTTTCCTAGTATCCAGGTTCAGTGCTGAAGGGGGATAGTTCTCCCTTCAGGCATATAAAGGGTTAATGAATTATTAGGGTTAGCATCATAGGTCACGAGAGATAGGTGACCAATCAGGGGGAGAAAGGTGAGAATCTTCAAGATGCTTCGATGGAGAAGTTATAAAATCCTTGAGAGGCCATGTGGTAGAGAGAGAACAAAGGGGACATCTAAGAACATCAACAAAAGGGCATGGATGCTGGATAGACCATCTCCCTTGCAGATCATCTCAGAGAGTTACCAACTTGCTGTGAGTAACTTAGAATGAGTCTAGTTAGTTGCACTGGGTCTTTTGTTATTTTGGAAGTTTGGCTGGTCTGCAGAATGTACTTGTTTTTATAACTACTTGTAACTCAAGCATACCTGACACAGGGAGAGCCTCTCAAGAGTATTATTTTCTTGTTTACTTGCATGCATTAAAATAAATACTTGTCTGTAAAACTTCCATTTCCTTTCCATTCTCACGCCATTCTTTGGCACACGCTTAGATAGGATTTCTCTCACTCAAAAGGAGGAGGTGGGGGAAGGGAAAGGACCTTAAGCATAGAGGTTGGCAATTCGCAGAGCAGAGTCCCACTGTGCTACTCAGGTAATTCAGAATTCAGTGGGTGGTGGCAGTAGAATTAAGAGATTTGGGGGAAATTCCTAGCTCCTGTTCAAGGCAGACAGAAGCACTGAGTGGGAGGGGGTCCCTTATTTTTCCCCATTAAATCTCCATATGCTCCAATATCTCATGTCCTCCTCTTCCAAGACCTGCCCCCTCAGGAATCTACCTCACTCTGCCTAATGGTAGAGCCTAACTAGCTCTGGAAACATTTCAACCTGAAGCAACTTTTCCTGGAGTAGCGGGGGGAGTAGTGTAACTGACTGATGTTTGCATGCAGCATTAATTTAGTGTACAGCAGAGCTGAGTAACCTCTGGTCTTCCATTGCAACTTCCTTCAAGTGTCTGTGTGCTTTCAGTCAACTTACGCAACCCCATGGATTTCACAGGATTTTCTTAAGCAAGGAATACTCAGAGGTGGCTTTGCCAGTTCCTTCCACTGAAATATAGCCTTCAGCATCCTGGTGTTTGTTGATGGCCTTCCATCCAATTACTAACCAAAGCTGATCCTGCTTAGCTTTCAAGATCAGATGGAATCTGGTGCCTTTAAGGTATTTAGGTCTTCTGACTACCTCAACCATGTAGCCAATAGTGAAGAATGATGGGAGTAGTAGTCCAGCAGTATCTGGAGGGCCACAATTTAGCTACCCTGCTCTGCTCTGCACTCACAGTGTATGGTCTGAATATCAAAGATGCTATATTGAGAATAAATAGTAGTTCTGAATATAGACTTGGTATTAACCTTAGTAACAGGAGCCCTCAGCAGTCATTAACATGCAGGGAAAATGAGAATTGTATTTTGTGCTGGAAGTTTTACATAGTTAGAAAATTTTCTGAGTTATCTCTTAATATGTGAGGGGAAGGGTATGCATGATTTGGAGCTAGATCTACATGCATGGGCCTGTGGATCCTTTTATAAGTGTACATGTGTAGATCCATCATACAAGATGTTACTGCAGACGGCTGTTAATAAAATGTGTCCTAGGGCTGAACTAGCAATTATAATGCAGCACAATGAACACTGATTTGGTCTTTTCTAAAGATTCCAGCACAGTTTGGGTCTCTTGTTCTCTCTCCCTCTCCTTCTCCCTCTCTCTCCCCCACTATAAGCTACCATCCGGCAGAAATAACTGTGCACCTTCGAAGCTGCAGTTCTCTTTAATAGCCTCATAAAATTCAATTTGCTGAATGCCAAACTGCAATCTAAGCTAGAAGTGTTAAGTGAATTGATTCGCCTTTCACACAAATTATCAGGAATGATTTGGTTGCCACTGACATTTCAGTGTAATGTAAGGGCTCCGAAGTATTTTTCACACTACTTATTTAGCGATAGCACGCTCCTGTTTGTATAACACTTCAAACTCCCATTATTCTTTTCTTATTTGCCCATATTGTGTACGTGCATTGAACAGTTGGAACTATGCAGCCTCTTGTACCAGCTATTTTCTCCTTAGAAGCAGCATCCCCAGTTAAGAAGCAAAGCACTGAAACTACCGGTAACTAGCAAGTCTCTATGTATCTCACCATCGAAAAAATAGCGTTCCATGAAACGTACGCACAATCCCCTGTCATCCCTGTTGTGAGCCTCATCTCATGCAGTCACCAATGTAGTATTTGTACAATATAACCAGCAGTTAAACCAGCAGTTCAGGGCATAGCAGATTAGTTTTTAAATTGAATAAAGGACAGCAATTCTCGAAACATTGCATCTTGGCCTGGTTTCCCAGGGAATAGAAAAATGTCAGCTTTTCCTGTTGAATAGACATTTAAATAGGCAATTCTCTCTCCTCTTCCCCAATTAAATTTCTAAATCAGCATTGTAACAATTTTGCAAAGATATCATCCCTGTTTCCTGCAAACATTCCTGCCTTTCTGTGACAGAGAGGTGAGAAGTTGCTTCTCAGCTTGAATCAGGCTAATTAATGGGAAATTAGCTGTCATGAGGAATCCTTGGAATTATATTGTCCCCAGTCATCAGGAGTAATGTGAGGATGATAAATATCCCTTCTGAAAAGGAAGGAAGTTAGACCGTTTGCTTGCTCACTTGCTTGATGATCCTGTTTATATTTATACTTATATTTCTCCTTTCCTTTCCTCCAATGAGCTCAAAGTGGGGTACACGGTTCTCTTCCTTCCCATGTTATCCTCACAACAATGTGGTCTCCCAAATCACTCAAAAGATGAGTGACATAGGCCATTTCCGCACTAGACTGTTATAGCACTATGATTCCTCTTTCAACATCCTATGGAATCCTAGGGTTTGTAGTTTCGGGAGGGGCCAACTGGCCCCTTCTGAAACTGCAAACCTCTCCATAGGATGTTGAAAGTGGAATCAGAGCACTATAACAGTGTAGTAAGAAAATAGCCATAATGACTGACAGCAGGGGAATATAATGAATGGGGTGGAGTCAAAAGGAGTGGCAAATGAGGAGAGTCAGCTGAGAAAGTCAGTATGCCAGTATTCTGGCATGCAAAAGAATGTGAAGGGACAAAGTGTCCAAAGTGCATGGAAATATGATATGCCAGCATCTGCCCTGTGTTGATGCATGTTACCATTCTGTTGACATTTAAAACATGCAATGTCCTTCTTTTAAAAGTTCATTCTAATTTCCTCTCAATTGTGTGTTTCATCTTTTAAGTCATCTTTCTGCTCTATGATTAGAGCTGCAGAACAGCTATTTGTAACTAGTCATATATCTCTAAGTAATATTTACATGGTTGTAGTTAACAAAATCGGAGGAACTGAGATGGCTGGAATATATTCCTAAAAACTAGATAGTTCAATACCAGCCTTCCACAAGCCAGCACATTCCAGATGTGCTGGAGTTCAATTCTCAGAATCCCTCAATAGGCATACCTGGCTGTGCCGTTGAGGTTGCAGCCCAACAAATTTGGAGGGCACCAGTTGGAGAAGACTATTCTGAATGAATTGTATATATATTCATTTGAAAGAGATTTGCTGATAGGAACATGGTAGCCTTTTGTAGCGGAGTGGAGATTGGAATCTTCATTTCCAAATCCAGCTGAACGTGCTGTCTCCTATATCACACCAGCCTCAGTCCTTGCCAGTTCTTCAGATCTAAGCTTGACACTTCGTAGTTACCATGGCATCCTTTTGCCCACCCCAAAGCAATACATTTAGGACCTATATTAGAATTGATAATTTACATGTACCTAGAAAGCCTGGAAACAGATGTTCTATATAAGACCATTGCCTGACGTTTACATTTGTGCAAGACCAACATTATTCTGGGCTCTCTTAGCAGCTCATATAAATCAGTTAATTGACTTGAACAAGTGACTAAAGCTTCAATGAAATATTTCAACTTATCCTCAGATTAGCAAGTTGATCTGATAAAGAGTAAAACCTCCATGTGCTGGTTAGGTTAATGGGAGGGAAAATCCTGAATTTAGTGGCAAATAGAATAGACACCTTGTTGTTGTTTTCTAAATTAGCTCACATAATTTAATTAATGAATTGTTTGGAAGCGAGACAAAAATTGATAAAAATATTTAACAAATGAATAAGTCTCATTAAAATTGCTTTTTTCTTGCTTTGGGCATGTTGCAATGACCACACATGGAACACATAGGTATAAGAAATGTACAAAGATTCATACATGGATGGCAAGAGACAAAACTGAAATGAAATGTGGAATGTGTTGTATTATTATTTTACTTATCTTGGTTTGTTGGTGGTTTTTTAATAAAAAAAATGTTTGTTAAAAAAACTATTGTATGTATTTTACCAAAAAGACTAGCCTGCTTTTGTCTACCACTACTATACCTGTTGTGGGGGGATAGCACAGAACTGGTTATTGCTCGTCTTTTGTTTGCCAATACAATTACTGTGCTTGTGAGATACTCTGTTATCTCTGACATTTCCCAACAGGTCTCACTAGAAAAAGGTTTATACAAGGGGGAGCCCACAATTTAAAAAACTGCTACTTTTATCTTGCTAAAGTGGTATACCACAGATAGGAAAGAACAATGTGGCTATGTGTCCTGCTTTGGATTCTATATTCATCTATTTGAAGAGCTCCCAGATAACAGTTGTCTACTTTAAGGCTGGAGAACGTTTTTGTCCTGCAGATGTTTTGGACCTCATCTTTCAGAATTCCATACCAAAATGAGCAACAGTAAAGATTTATAAGAACTGTAATCCAAATATATGCTAGAGTAAAGTTTCCTCGAACCTGCACTACTTGAAGGCATCCCTTATTTCAAGGGTAGGGAACCTTTCAATCCCAGAACTTATTTCAGTTTCAGAGAGGTTGTTGGGGGCCCCGTTCCAAATCTCTCAGTAACTGTAATTAAATCTAAGATGAATTCTAACCTTTTAGAACTGGGAAAACACTGTACTTAAGTGGGAAACACCGAAGATGGTGGAGGGAGTGGTGGAACTCCAGGGAAAGGGGTGAAAGACTAGGGAACTTCAATTCTGGGTTTCCACATTTGTGTATCTGTTTGGAGGGCTCTCTGGTCCAAGGCTACTTTCAAAGTAAGCAGGGGCCTTAAAGTTATTCATCATCAATTCAGGCCTGGGCAACAGGCTGAGCAGGAAGAATGGTCACTTTGTCACAGTCTTCCTTTACTGTGGTGACATGCGTTGTGTTTCTATCCAGGTTGCAGAAATTGTTTCTAAATTTGCTTTTGTACAAAAAAAGCATATGTACATTTTACACAAAAACAGGTTCTCTTTTGTTCTGTGATAATTTCTTTTACTTTGGTGATGCAGCAGCGGCCACCCTAGAAAAAGATCTCTAGGCAGGGCTTCATCCAGTATTATTAATGATCAAGAGGGCTGCTCAACTCAACAGGAAGCATAGGCAATTGTTTCATTCTAGTAAGAAAATTCTCCAGAAGGAACACCCTCTCCCCCTCCAGCAACATTTTTTGAGAATAATTGTTCCTCATGATTTCTCCTAAGTGTAATCCCCTTTCCTCATCTTGTACAAGCAAAAGCAGGCCTAGCCAAGACATTTTTCTACCTGAGCCAAAAGGCAGGTTGCTATCCTTTCCATCCCCGCTACTGAAGCTGACTGTACATATAGCTGCAACTTGTTTTATCACTGGCAACAGGATGCATGCAAACTAGGTCAGGTATTGTGTGGGACAGGTCATGTGAGCACATACAGTTCTTTTCTCAAAAAAAAAAAAATGGAAATGGTTTGGAGCTTAGGAATAACTTCTGTAACTCCCACTAGTATCTCACACTCTCCACTTTCCCTCTTTGCCCTCAGCTTAGCTGAATTGTTCCAAACTGAATTCAAAGTGCCAAGTAGTTAACTCAGCTGGAGGAAGAGAAGGGGAGGGTTGGAATCTTGTCTTTCCCAGTAGGCTCAGGAAAAGACAAACTGCTTCAGTCTCTTCTAGGCTGCATGTTTTTCGTCATAACGTTTACCATCTTGACTACAGCTCTGATGTTGCTTGGGCACACTTTTCCCAGTTTTCATCTGTAAAATGTTGGAGAGCATGGCAACTGCCATCTGAGATGGCTGCCTCATTTTGCCTAATGGGAAGGCTGGCTTTACTCCTTGCGTACAAGTGCAAAATGTTCATAATGGCTAGCCCCAACCTATAATGTAGCTGCCACACTCCACACAAGTGGGGCACAGGACTTCATGTTTCTACCTCTTCCCTCCATGTGCTCATGTGTATACCTTTATACCTGCCCACTGAGAAATCAATATTTTGTATATCTGATAAAGTGGTTTCAAACCATGATAAGTTTGTCTTTAAAGCACCTTAGGACATGCTTCTACAAATTAACTTAGTTTTCTGGAAATATTCTGCACCAACTGAAGTTTCCAAACACTTTTAAGGGCAACTTAATGCATAACACATTATGTTTTCTGGAAATATTCTGCACCAATTGAAGTTTCCAAACATTTTAAGGACAACTTAACACATAACACACTATAATAATAAAGCCTGGTTGTATTGCTTATACTTGGATAATTGTGGCCAGATCATTTCATTCCCAAGGTAAAGTGGCTGGCCTATTAGCCAAATGGGCAAGAAAGCTTTCCAAGCAGGTAATCCAGCAGCAGATAGAATGGAGTGACTATCTGCAACAGCATGGAAAGATCACTTTTGAGGGATTCAGTTCCCAGAATGCCTATGTAGCAATGATGTAGACTTGAGTCAATTGACTTGGATTCAAGTCGGAACATAAGTCACTTCAGTGACTCAGCTTGGACTCAACTATAACACACTGACTCGACTGGACTCATGACTTCGATATTTTTAGTGACTGACTTGCTGCCCTTTGTTCAGTAATGTAACCCATTCGTCCAGAAACTTTATGACTTTGAACAATGCTTCCATCTCTTTTTGCCTACTGGCCACATGACAATCTGTCTCAAGCCTCAAGTGTGGGTGCATTACTTGGAGAGGAACTGCAAATGTGTTAGGTGGCAGGGTTGAGGTCTGCTCAACAGCCTGTCCCCACCACATATTGGACGAGCCTTCTAAAACTTTTCCTAATAGCAGAAGGCAAGACTTGCTCCCAGAGCACAGGGTGCATTTCTCAGAGGGGAATGGCAAATCTTTTAGGCACCAAGCTTGAGGAGGAAGGATCCTTCCTTCTAAAGCTTTTGAAGCTTCAGCAATGGAAAGCAAGAAGGATCCTATTCCCCTCTTCTGAAGCTGCAGGTTCTTTTATGTCCATTGGCACAAAAGCTTCCAGCCTGAGGAATGGGGAAGTAAGATGGATTCTATTCCTCACTTTTGAAGCTGCAGACCCTTGCAAGTCCATTTACCCCCACCATTCATTCCACCATCACCTCTTTTTTTCTGTCAAAGCTGGTCCTCACACTTGATTTGAAAGTATCTCTGCAAAGACTTGAGACTTGACTTGAGACTTGAAAGTAGAGACTTGAGACTTGGAGTAAAAGACTTAGATATATCACTGCTATGCAGCTTGCCTAGTGACAACACTGGCAGGAGATTCTGTGAGTTGTAGTCCAAAAAGTAACATTTCCAAAACTTTTTTTTTTTTTTTGGCCTAATAAGGCATCACACACCCCTCTTTGTGTTGCTGGCCACTCAGAGTTTTTTCCTTCATATTTAAAAAGCAAGTAATAGATGGAAGGAGATAAGTGCATTTCAAAATGTACAAGGGTACAGCCAGTGATGGTTTTATTTCATGTTTTTTGATGAGGTCTGAATTCGCATAAATTTTTAAAGTCATCCCAGGAGGTAAGAGCTATTCTATTTACACCACCTTTCCTTTGTAACAATGAACACGCCATATTTTCAAACAGATTAAATTTGTCCTTTTTATGAGTAACATGGCCAGTCAGAGAGACTGAGTCAGAATTGCTTTGGAAACAGCCAAATCAGTGACCAGAGATAATGTAATTTCATCTGATGCAATCAAGAAACATACAGGGATGAGCAAGAAAGGTGATGTTTTAAACACTTATTTAAATAACTACAGCAAAGCTTTTAGAGATATTGAAGAACATGGTCAGGAAAAGAGTACAGAGGAACTTGTGTAGTAAGAAAATATAGCTGATATCCTATTAGTAACATTCACCACCATAGCACTGACACATGTCTCTTTTTGTTCATTGTGAAGAGAGAAATTCACTGCTTCTCTGACACACAATTCCTGTCCTGTGAAAACCCACCTATCTCTTTTTGCCCCCTACAAGGCCATGTAGTGGCTCTTAGAAAGTAGGAGGCAGCTGAGAAGCATCTGACTAGATCCTTGTAGCAACACACACAACAATGATGGCATCTCCAAGACCTTTCAGGGGTTCTCCAGAGGTCCCAGAGGTCAGCAAGCCTGAATAGAGCCAGCCAATCACAGTTCATTAAATGCTGTTAGGGGATACTATGGGGGAAAGGAGAAAGGAGAGATATGGCCACTAAGAAAGAAGAGAACACACTACACACTATTTATTATAATTATTATTGTGTAGTCTATTTTATAGTCTGTTTTATTTTGTATTGTATTTGTTCTATGTAGAGTTATTGTGGTATTTTTACTTTGTTGTTTTTGTCACTTCTTTTATAATTTAGTTTTTTAAAAAGCAAAAAATGAAAGGAAAGGGGGAAGAAAGGAGATCTGAATAGGGTTTTGGGGAGCTGAAAACATGGAGAGAGTTCAGAGAGAAGTGTTACTTTGTTTGAAACTAAGGTCATTTCTGCCCTACATTGTTATAGTGCTATTATTCCACTTTCAACATCCTATGGAATCTTGAGGTTTGCAGTTTAGTGAGGGGCATTTAGAATTCTCAGCCAGAGAGCTCTTTGGCCTCAGTAAACTACAAACCCCAGAATTCCATCGGATGTTGAAAGTGGAATAACAGCACTAGAACAGTGTAGTGCAGAAATGGCCTAAGATGTTACTGTGTACTCTGGGTGAAACATACATAAGGCTAGATATTTTTTTTTATTTGTTATACAACAAATCTTTTCTATTTTTTTTTTTAAAAAACTCTGTTTGGATGTTTTAAGTTAATAATTAACAGGGAAAATCCATTACACTTTACCGCACTGAAACCACCAATCAACATAGCCACTGATCCAGCATAACGGTCACTTTGAGCACCAAGTACCAGATCCAAAGAGGGATTTTCAGAAGGAGAGGGCAAGGTGACTGATAGGAGCCCAAAGGTTGGAACTCAAGGGCCAACCTGGAAAGGTGGTCTGCCACACTTGTATCAGGATGATAAGCAAGAGACAGGTAGGTTTTAAGGGAAGGGAGAAGAGAGAGGCAGTGTAGTTCTCCTTGGGAGGAACTTTACACCCCATTTCCTGATGCAGGATCATAGCCTATGGGTCCATATTTACATGCAGGAAAAGACAACAATATCCATACAGTCATTCAGTTGTATAGGTTTGACAAGCATAAGGGACACAATTTATCAATAATAAAATTGTTGTTGTTGATTGATAATGTCTCCTTTGTGGGACCAGACCATGATATTTTGCTGCCTGAAGTTGAGCAGTAAATGGTATTTCTATAACTCCCTGTGACTGGATGCATATAGTATCCAAGCAGCAACAAAACTAGGGATGGAGGCATATCAACACCAAATCATCAAAGAGAAAAGGACAAAAAGTCTACTGTTGAATGAGATGTGATTTAAGAACTATCTACATGCAGCTGGCTTCCATGTGGGAAGTGCACTTCACAATATCTATTTCTTCTTCACAAACTGTAAGAAATCCGCACTAAAGAAAGATCAGACAGTAGATTCTTCTTACTACCTGAACATGAAACTCTGGATATTCCAAAACATGTCAGTAGTTATTAAACTTGATCTCATTCAGACTTGGACTTCTTGCCCTTTTTTCTTTGCACAGTACCCAAGGCCAATCAATTTATTTTGGCATCTGAAGCAGAAAAATCTCACAAGTTCCTCTCCCCTTCCCTGGATGCAGTATGTTATATAACTAACCATTTGCCACTCTTATGTGGAATCCAAAACCATTCTGCCTCAAACAGGGCCAGACATGCAGAGCTACCCAGGAACAAAAGCAAGAATGGTCAGAGTATCTCTAAAAAGTTGTTCTTTGGTCACACCTCTGTCCATTCTTACCACTGGGGCAGGGAAAAGTTTCAAGACTATGTCTGTCACATTATGGCATGACAAAGAAATAACCTAAAAATGGATATATATCAACAGTTATAGATTCAATTTCAGAAGCTGGAATAGCAGAATTCACTGAGGCAAGTGGGTAGCTCAATTATGCTGCTTTCTTTATTTATAATGTTTGGGGAAAGGGGGGAGATCTCTAAAAATTAAGGTGACCAGTATGTAGCAATTAGATAAAGGAAAGCTGTTGCATAAAAGTATGCTGTACATCTGACAAGAGTCACAAAAGACAGAAAGATCTGGAAAGTAATTCCCACAACAGAACCAGAGTTTGGATATGTTTCTTTTTTGACTATAATATCCAGAATCCTCCAACCAGCATGCCGATTAGCTCTGATCCAGTGACTCTAGTCAAGGTTTTGGAACATTACTTTTGGAGACCAAATCCAAATGTTAGTCCCCAGCTAGAGGATACACATTGAATAAACAGAATAAGTCTTGACTTGCTGTGTTTTCACTGATTCAATAGGTCTATTTCAGTTCATAATCAGAGCAAATCTTAGACTGCCACTCCCAGAATCCCCCATCTAGCATGATCTGAGGAATTCTGGGGAATAATATTTTTAAAACAAGTAATATTTGAAGGGTCTGATCTGAAATACAGATGCGGTCTCTTCATATTGTAGAATTGTACTTTCTTGGCAGAAAAAGGCTAATGTTAGGTCTGTAAATGTAAGAACCATTTTTGTTGTCCATTGCTCAGTGACTGGTCAGTCTAGAAGGGAGGCAAAAAGAGAAACAGATTCCCTCTGCTGGTGCTTCAGACCACCCCATAAATCATTGTCCTCCCATATTCACTTGCTCCAAAGATGGAGCCCTTCAGGGTACATCAAATGAAAACGCCTCTTTCTTCTGCAAAGGCAGGAAACCTGCTAGCGTTAGGCAAATATGCCTCCTTGACATCTGAATGAATTCTTATGAACCTTATTTGTATTCAGTACAGCATATATGTGAATTTTTCATATTTGAGACATCAGCTGTCAAGGGAGTGGAGCAACAGCTCTGCTGACACAGTGAATTCGCCATAACAGTTTCCTGGCAAACAGAAATCCAACATCCATAACACTGGTTTTTGCAGCAGAAAGAAAGCCAGATAGGTACTCAATGCAGAATGCTTGTATTTTCTTAAACTGTGGATGTTTTCATTGGACAAAGATAGTTATGGTGATGGTTTTAGGCCACAGAAATATCACTAGCCAACTGAATGAAATGTACTTAGAAGTAACTGATGTAGGGATTCATAGCTGGACTATGGCCCTTTCTGCACCTTACCTTTTTTGGCACTGGTGTGTGGGGATCGCGCGAGCAGCCTCCAGTGAGAGGCTCTCGCATCCCCTCTGCTTCAGCTCTGTACGAGCTGCCTGTTCCCGAGCAGGTAGTGTGAGAGCCCTACCTCTTCCTTCTGCAGTGCACCCTTGGAGTTTCCCAGGCTGCGCTAGGGCAGGAAGCACAACCACCATGGCTCTGGAGGCTCCGCACATATGGCAAGTGCATATGGGGTCCTGGAGCAGTGCTCGATCGTGCACCATTTTTGGTTGAAAACTGAAAATGAAAAAGTGTGCAAGCAGCGCCTGCCCTACCCTGGAGTGTCACGCTATTGTGAGTGCATTGTGTAGATCACTCCTCACAATCGCGCAACGCTCCAGGTGCCCTTTCACATGGCAAATGCCATGAGAGAAGGGTCTATGACGGCACATCAGGCCCCCCTCCTCTCCCTCCCTTCCATGTCTAGTAGTAGCTTTGTGGGGGATAGGTGAGATCTAAATTGGTTATTAGCTAATTTGATTATTTCCATATCTCCCTTTCTTCTTATATTTGGACTGTATTCATATGTATGCTTACTAGCACTATGATCCACTATACACAATGGCATTACTTACATTTAACTAGGACTGCACTAAAAGACTTTGATTTCCATCCAGAATTCTGACATTGTTCCATTTTTATAGGGAATCTTCACAATGTTACTCTTCTTTATTGCTTACTCTGCAGGCTCCGTATTATTCTTCACGTTCAATGAATTCTTGATTCCTATTTTTAAAATGTGTAAATGCTCTAGCTTTGATTTTCCCTATCTTTGATTCCCCGTGACGTCCTAGTTTTGTTTCATCCCATTCTTAGTGAAATTCATTCTTGCAATCCAGTATGTCCTGATGCACCAGATTTTTTCCCCCCTCCTTTATTGTCAAGGTCTACTTGAAGCACTGTTCCCACCGATATGCTTTATGCTTTTTACGTACTTCTTTTAAAACCTCTTCTCTTTCTTTGCCTTTCAATTTTTAGGGCCAAATCCTATATGGCAACAAACTAGGATGTATAGCGACAAACTGGGATTGCTACTAATACTAAGTCGTCTCCACAACAATCCTGTTTCCCTGACAAATTATTTGCATGTCAGATTTTTTTCCTCCTTAACTACTATTGATCTCAGACACACTTTGCTCTATTAAGCATATGTATTATAGAAACATAAATACTATGGCCCAAATCAAATTCTTAGTCCCAACCAGAATAGACCAACCAGAGTAAAGGGAATGTTCTAAGTCAATATTTCTGTTTATTCCATTGGTTCTGATACTGGATTTAAACCTTTTCAAAGAAGTAAGCATGTTAGTCTCTTGCAGCATAAAAAGT
The DNA here is from genome assembly GCA_948474755.1 of Ctenosaura bakeri. Lineage (NCBI taxonomy): Eukaryota > Metazoa > Chordata > Lepidosauria > Squamata > Iguanidae > Ctenosaura > Ctenosaura bakeri. The sequence goes on from CAOLHI010000361.1 coordinate 684,288, forward strand.
AGGAAGGGAGGGGAAAAGAAGAAGGAATGTAGAAGCAACTTTAAGATTAACTTCTTCTTATTTTAGCATGAGCTTTCTGAAAAAAATGGGTTCATGTCCGTGAAAGTTCATCCTAAAATAAAAACCAATTAATTCTAAAGGTGCTTCCACATTCTTTGTCCCCTACCCCTACCTTTTTATGGATTTAAGCCTGTGTCTGAAGACATTCTGAACTGTTTATTTCCCTTCCACTGTTTCATTTTAATAAAAGGTTTAAGTTTTAACATTTTCAGATTTCAACATTTTGAGTCTCTGTGTGTCCCTCTCTCACACACACACGCAAACACACAGTTCTTATTTCTTTCCCCTTCTTATCACATTTGAAAATTTCAAGGAAAAGAAAGCAATTTCCAGATGCTTTACATGTGATACACAGAGGCCTGGAAGACACTGTGGTTTTTGTGGTTGTTTTGTTGCATGCCTTCAACTCACTTCCCACTTATAAAGACCCTAAGGCAAACCTATCAAGATTTGTTCAGACGGGTTTTTGCTTTTGTCTTCCTCAGAAGCTGAGAAAACATGCCTTCCCCAAGGTCACCCAGAGGGTTTCGATGGGCAAGTGGGGATTTGAACTCTGGTCTCCACAGCTGTAATCCAGTGCTCAAACCACTATACCATCTGGCTCCAAAAAAATATGGACGTTTAATTAAAATGCAAAAGTCAAAACAGCAAATTAGAAGTAAAGGAGTTCCATTTCTATTTCTGTCTCTTTCACACAGACTTGCTGTTTGATCAAAAATATCTGGACTGCAGACTGTTTCTATAGCTGCAGCTTCTCCATAACATAGTATAAAAAGCATACTGGAGGAAACAATTTAAATTCCATTTAAAATCTGGTGATTTATTGAGCATGTAACAACTCAAAGAGGCAGCCAATGTGAAGATGCCATTTTACTCAAAGTACAATTTGCTAGCTGCTGGAACACAACGAAGAGGAGCAGCAAACAATCACCACGAGGGAAGGTGGGACATTGAAGAGTAGACTAAACTTAAGGCACATTACTTAAAGGGCCACTTACTCTCCCTCTCTCACAATAGAAAATTGCCAGGGGGATTTCAACACTGGGATGCTGTTAGGATAACTTGTCTTGCTCCTCATAGCAAGCAGGCCATGCTGGACAAAGTGGACAACATGTCTGGAGAGCATTAAGTTGGGGCAGGCAGCATTATAGCCTCCTCCTACCTCATTTATATGATTATTTACTTCATTTATTTACTCAGTTGTATTATATTTTGTATTATATTTTTATATTCTGTCTCTCCAGCAGTGAGATCAGAAGAGCACATGTGGCTTTCCTTCTGGCCACTTTATTCTCCCAGCAACCTAGTTGAGAGATTGCTTGAAGGTCAGCCAGTGAGTTTTACATTGATCCCAAGACTGTAAGCGCTGCACCATACTGGCAGTGGTGATATCCATCACTGCATTTTTACAAATGTAAAACACATTGGGTCCTCTGGTATATATTTTCTAGCATCAATTCATGTGTAATACCAATGTATGAGAGTAATTCAGCATTAGACTCCTGGCTTTAGTGGAGCAACCAAAGACAGTTCAGATATTCAGGATCTTATGCAGAAGCCAGCTGGATGCAATGACAGGATGTTAGGAAGACACATTGGACTGGAAGACTCCATAACTGGATAGGATAAAATGACTAAAGAAAGCATAACATCTCCATGTTCACAGATTTTAAACAAAATGATTGGTATCCCTCTTTCTATGGTGACTTCTTTTGGTAAAAAGAACTTATGAATCTCATTTTTTCGCTCCTTACCCTTCCATTATTTTCTGCTTTAATAAAATCCATAGAACTACATAAGAGAGTTTCACAGAATTTGAAAGAAATTCTGTCAGAATACTTTTAAAATGGCTTGAAAAAAACTTCAAAAGTAATTCTTAACGGAAAATATTTCTTGTTAACACCACTAAAACAACTTCATCTCCAATTTTCACATTATTTTTGGAATTCACTACACATAGTGGCAGCTAGTGGCTTCCATGCCAGCAGGTTGGTGAATCCACCCCAAGTTTTAGTCCAGACTTGAAAGATTCAGCAACCTCCAAAATAGGTTCAGGACTATGGACAGCTCATTTCAAGTCTGGATAAAAACCTGGAGTGGATTCGTCACTCCAGTGACATGGAAGCCACTAGCCCCCACTAAATATACCCAGAGATAGTTATCAGGGAAAATAAATATGAATTTACTGTTTCTAAGCTCAGGGATGCCCCTGAGCAGCATCAGAAGGTCTTCAGAGTTACAGCAGCATATCTGGTTGTCCAGATGGTTAAGAATGAAGGAAGATGCTGCTGGGGTAAATGGAACTTCAGTGTGATCCATACAGCAGAATCTTATATCTTTACACAAGAACATATTTTGTCCCGTGTATTTGTCTTGTGCCTACAGGCAGCAAGTGCCGGGACAAGCAGTCATGAGTGAGTCAAACTAGTCTGAATCGTAAATAGATAGTCCAAGGAGTTTACCAAGGTAGAAAGCAAGTGCAATAGTGAGGTCTTAGCTATTCCAGAATCCAGCAGTCACAATAACCAATGCTACAAGGAAAATACAAAGAAATGTACACCGTTAACCAATCTAGAAATCAAGAATCCAAATAAATCCACAAATGAGAAGGGCATAAAAATTAACAGCTGTGGACATCAAAAGCTTCCAGCAACTGCTGTGGGATTTGTAGCCACCTTGACCTTGAGATGCCAAGTGCCTAATTGCTCAGCATTCCTTCTCCATACTTCCTTGTCAGGATGATGTTCCACAAATGGTAGGTATTTCTCCACAGTGTCCTTCAACTTCAGCTGAGGCGGGACCGATGTGGCTGACGTCCCTCATCAGTTGCCTCAGCCACTGGCTACTTAGATTCAGGATAGGAGCCAACATTTGGAGACAGAAGCCTTTCTATATCTGGCTTCTGTTCATAGGATTCCTTGAATTCCATGGGGTGAGTTACAGCAGCATATCTTCCAGTGCAGGTGCCATATACTGGGGCAGTACAGACACCCACCTCTGACCACAAATGCATGAGCATTTTGTTTCACTCAATTTTTCACAAGAATGTACCAATATTTGCATATTTCTTTTGCTGAAGACAGGAAAAGAAACTGCATGTAGAAGAACCAAAGGTGAAAGATTTGTTTATCCAGAGCCAAGTTTTTGAGTGTTTAACTCTTCAGTGTCTGGATTTGAATGCATAAATTAGGGATGCCACCTCTTTTATCTCAAAGGCTCCACAGCTTTAACATTTAATGGGAAACAGGTACAACAGAGTTATTTTCATACTGGTAATACATACACCTGCTGAATTTGGCCCTTGCAAATGAAATAGTTTTGTTTCAGTTTCTTTTTGAAGAATTTGCCAAAATTTCCAAATGTCTGCCTATTCCAGACAGAAATAAATTGAAGTTTAAACATTTCAGATGTCGGAAAAGTGAAAGTAGTGGATTTTCCTTCCTTTACTACAAGAAAACTGCCAGAACCCTGTATACACAAGCTGCCAAAAGAAACAACATTCTCTACTGGAGCCTAACCAAACGTGTTACCACCTTTTAAATTTCAGCATTTATTAAAGTACAAATCATAAAATAGCATTCATCAGTGTACACACTTGGAAAAATCAATTTTACAGGAACTGAGTCATGATCTTTCCCAAATGGCAACTCAGGAAGGGCCTTAGTGACATTTTGAAAGAGAAGCATACAGACATCATCAGAAACTAGAGGTTAGAAAAGTTAAGTTTTTGGGACTGTGACTCCAAAACCCTCTAGCCAAACTGGAGGATAAACTTCAACTTTCTGCTTCCTTCAAAAGGATGAGGCAGCTGTTCCTCTCTCACAAGGCCTCAGGACAAACCTCTGAGATATGCCCACCAGGCCTGCCAGTTGCCATTTTTGACTTTGCTGTGGTATTTATTTCATGTCGCTCTGTGAAATGCCTGACATTTGCTCTTTGCAGTGACAGCAAGAGGAGAGCGCTGTGCAAAAAGCTGTAACATTCCTGATCATTACAGCTATGTTTCAAACATTTCAGAGGCATTACTGATGGCTTAGTGCTATAAGGGTGATTGCACTGTGCCCAGAAACTCTTGAGGAGTGATTTTCTCTTGAACTGAAGGTAGTGTTTCAATGGAAAGATATTTTCACTCTGCGTCCCTTGAAGACAAACCCAGCAACATCCAAAGAAAGGAAGTTGTAGGTAGTGAAACAGATGATTGCCTGCTCCTTCCTGGATTGCTTTTTTACTTTCTAGATGTAAATTTAAAATGTTCTTTAAAACACACACACACACATAAATTTGCACAAACATCTTATGGGCAATGCAGATTGCTGAATGTCCAAAAGAAAGTTCAGGGAGGTGGTAACAGTTTTGGGCAAGATAGCTCTTCTTGAAGTATGGAAAACTTGATGGAAGCATTCAAATCAGAAAGGATTGTTGTTGTTTGGTGTGATCATCACAATAACAGTCCCTTCATTTGACATTGCAACTTTTCCATAGAAATTGGGGTTTAATAAATATTTTTAATTAAAGTTTGCAAAGGCCAGGAAAAATAGTTTATACCATTATTTTTCATTCTCATACTATTAACAAAGATCAGTATATCCATAAACATGAACCTGAACACAGAATCCATCCATCTCTAAGTAGACTATTTACAAATGCAGACTATAGAACAAGAGTGTACACTGGCAACAAGACTGATCCAACTCTTTAGAAAAGAGCCTAATTCAGCTCAGGCTCTCTTGTATAGAGTCTGGTTTGACTTTAGTGCCATACTCAGATGAAGACTTAGAAATCTGAAGTTTCATGTTTCCCGTTGACTATTAACAGAAAATAAAAAACTATTATATACATTTTCTCTTTATCTCAGAGTGGGATGAAATCTGGAGGCATGATACTTATTGGTGGGGGGGCATTATGCCTGCTCAATTGCAAACAGGTATGGAGGAATTACTGCATATCTTTAAAGTTCAAATTTTTAAAAAAAATTGGAACCAATAGTAATGCTTATAAGAGCATGGCAATCTGGAACAAACTTCCGTCAACATCAACATAGATGTTCTGTATTTTTTTTCAATGAGAAAAGTTGTCCTTCTCTATTTGTTGTTGTTGTTTTTATTTCTTACCTGCCTCTCCCTAAGGATCAAGGAGGGAAATGAACGTCAATTAAAATACATAATCACTTAAAAGAGCATAACATCAGTTTAAAAAGCATACATGTCCTTTGGTTAACCGTTGCCAACCTGGTCCTGGATGACTGAAGCAGAATCATAGAATCATAGACTTGGAAGAGACCCCAGAGGCCATCGAGTCCAACCCCCTGCTATGCAGGAATACGCACCAAAGCATTCCCAACAGATGGCCATCCAACCTCTGCTTAAAAACCACCAAAGAAGGAGACTCCACCACACTCCTAGGCAGCATATTCCACTGCCGGACAGCTCTGACCATCAAGAAGTTCTTCCTGAGGTTCAGGTAGAATCTCCTTTCCTGCAGCTTGAATCCACTGCTCCTTGTCCTAGTTTCTGGAGCAGTAGAGAACAAGCCTGCTCCCTCCTCAACATGACATCCCTTCAGATATTTAAACATGGCTATCATGTCCCCTCTTAGTCTTCTCTTCTGCAGACTAAACATACCCTGCTCCCTAAGGCATTCTTCATAGGGCATGGCTTCCAGACCCTTCACCTCTGGATACAAAATCCTTCTTGAATTGAGGTGCCCAGAACTGGACACAGTATTCCAAATGAGGCCTAACCAATGCAGAATAGAGTGGTACCATTACCTCCCTTGATCTAGACACCATACTCCTATTGATGCAACCAAGAGTCACGTTGGCTTTCTTGGCTGCCGCATCACACTGCTGACTCATGTTCAGCTTGTGATCTACCAAGACTCCTAGATCCTTTTCACACATACTGCTATTCAGCCACATGTCCCCCATCCTATACTTGTTTATTCCATTTTTTCTGCCCAAGTGCAGGACCCTACATTTGTCTCTGTTGAAATTCATTTTGTTAGCTTTGGTCCAGCTCTCCAATCTGTCAAGATCGTATTGAAATTTGATCCTATCCTCTGGTGTGTTAGCAATCCCTCCCAGTTTGGTATCATCTGCAAATTTGATCAGCATGCCCTCCATTCCTTCACCCAAATCATTGATGAAGATGTTGAATAGCACTGGGCCCAGGACAGAATTCTGTGGAACCCCACTAATCACTTCTCTCCAGGATGAAAAGCAGCCATTTGTGATCACCCTTTGGGTCTGGTCAGTCAACCAATTACAAATTCAACTAACAGTAGCCCTGTCCAGCCCGCATTTTACTAGTTTCTTTGCAAGAATGTCATGGGGAACTTTGTCAAAGGCCTTACTGAGGTCAAGATATGTTACACCTACAGCATTCCCTTCATCTATCAAGCTTGTAACCCTATCATAAAAAGAGATAAGATTTGTCCAGCATGACTTATTTCTGAGAAATCCATGCTGGCTTTTAGTGATTACAACATTGCTTTCTAAGTAATTACAAACTGACTGTTTAATGATCTGCTCTAGGATCTTTCCGGGAATTGATGTCAGGCTTACTGGGCAATAATTATTAAATAATTATTAAATAGCCGGTCCCCTTGTCGCCTCTTCCATCTTCTGGACCATGAAATTGTCTGCAAGGCAAGCAAGGAACCTGTTGGACCTTGTGGTCTTGGCAGAATTTGACTGCCAAGTAAATGTCGCCCTGAAGGCCTGAGTACACAGAGCAGATTAAATGGGAGAAGGTGATCCCCTAGCTAACCTGGATCAAAATCGGATAGAGTTTTAAGGATGACAACCAACACTTTGTACTTTGATCAGAAACTTATTATTATTATTACAAAATAGTACTAGTGCAGCAGATGAGTGGATGTAATTTTGTATGCTGTTAACCAAATAGTATGCTGAAACCGTGAAAGATAAGGTAAGTACAGTAATCTTCAAGTTGTTCATACTCAGAATTAGTCTTTGCATGCATTTTGGGACCTGATTCTTGAATATTTTTTTTTAAACCGTGCATTTATATGATAGCAGTGCAGCCTTTGCAACCAACTTTACACTAGGCTGCAACCCAGTCCTTGTTTATCATTTGAAGACTAGTGTTCTAGGATCTGGGGAGAAGCACCATAGTAGTGAAAAAAATTCCTCCCTAGTGTCTGAAATCCTTATCTGGAGCGTGTTCAACCTCATACTTAGCAGAAACAAACTTTGGGCAACAAACATGGGCTGGAAGTATGGGATAAAGGGAAGCAGCAGCGTGAATTCTCAAAAAGTAAATCATTAGCTTCTGTTACCTAAGTCAAGGTTACCAGAACTGCAACTGCATATATATGCAAACATGCATCCATAAATGTGTTCATAAATGGCATAAAATCCTGAGATTACATACTGTGTTAGACCCAGTGGGAACATTAGCCCAAGAAATCACACAGAGTTTAAAGCATGAAAAAGATAAGTTTCAATTAATTTACAAAAAGTTATAGAAATGAAAACTTGTCTGGATAAATGCCCTTAGTCCTAGAACACAATTTATTCCTTTATAGTTTGTAATATCATGGCAAGAGAAGACAGAGATGGCTGGGGTTAATGACAAGACAGCCAAGATGAAAAACTCAAGTTGTAATGGCAAAAGATTGCCCATGTGAGCGTCAAAACAGATAGTTTCAGCGTGGTACAGGGGAAAGATAAAGCAAGACAAAATGGGTATATTTATCTGAATCAGAGGAGGGGAAAGCACTTTTAGGTGGCAAACTTACTCCAGACAAAACACCTTTGCTTCTTAGCTTGAGGTCATGGAAGATAAACCACCGAGCTCATTGCCAACAACAATCCATAAGAATCTTACCACCTACTCCCTGTAGATCCACGAAGATCAGCTCACAAGGGCAGCCAACCCCAATGTTGGGACTGTGAGTAAACAGAAGCCCTCTTCAAAGCCCAGGCATTTAGCTGAGCTCTCAGTGTGGGTTGGCAGCAACACTGAAATGGAGTTGCTTAAAATGCCACAATGTGTGCTTCAGAGAGAGCAAAGCTCTGTCTGGGCAAACAGGACAGCAATGTAAATGCATGCATGATAAAAAGTCTTGAGCCTAGAAATGCAAGTTTGGCCTAAAGCAGAATTTGGAAAAGTTAGCTTTCAGGGCTGCAGCTCTCAGAATCCCACAGCCAATGTGGCCAATACCCAAATGTAACTTTTCTAAGCTTTGGCCCAGAGAGAAGGATAACTAGTGCATATGAAAAGAAACAGACAGTATGCCACTGAAAATTGGAGAAATCATAGGACAATGTGACAGAGCATCTCTGTGCTGGCTACCACAATCACAGTTTGTATAGGGAAAGATCATAAAGCAGCTTGGACTGAGATCAAAAGAAAGCTTAGCTCCTGACAGTAAGCCTTCCTGGGAGTCCTGGTTACCAGATTGCTGGCTAATTTTGTTTTGCAAAGCCATGCTTCAAGGCAAGAATGAGGAGCAGCCTTCCAGAACAGTGCTGGTGAGTTAAAGAAGGAAGCTAGTAGGGCTGAACTCCTTCACAGTGCCATATCCACATTCAAAATGTGATATCAGCCATGTCAGTAAATGTTCCTTTAAGGGGAAATCATTATATGTTACTTACTCCCTTACTCTCTGAATGAACTTTAAGCACATGGGTACTATTGATAAACAGTTTTCAGTGTACAACCCATCTGCTGAATAACAAATCTTATTGTTCTGCTTTCCCATCTGGAATAACATTTATTCACAAGGAATTATTCAAGAACAGAATGCCTGGCTGACATTCCATTTGTCAGGAGTAAGGCCTTGCTCTGTGCAAGATGAGGCAACTGGGAAATTGTCTCTTCCACAAGCTGGCTTTCTCTCATGTCTGTCCTTGATAACAACATTGTCATACACTGTGGCAGAGGACAGATATGAGCAATCAAATGGACCACAGGAGTTGAACATAGCACTGACTGGAAATCCAAATACAAAGATTACTTTACCTTGCAGCTGCCCTGAAGAAAACAGCTTAAGACAAGCAACTGACATCTGGAGAAGATCCTGCAACATTGCTAAACCTCAAGAGAAACCTTGTCCCAGCCTAACTGAAGCTCAGTGGCAATAGCAAAATTTTGTTCTCATAAGAAAAGATGGCGGGGGGACAGAAGAGTATTGCAAAACTGAGAGGAGTTTGCAAAACTGAGTTCATGACAGCATTTAACAGCAAGCCAGAATTATATCACTACAAACTAAATGGTTTCCACGAGACAAAATTCTATGCATTTCAAGCAGGCTAACCAGTTCTGGAAGAGAAGCCTATGAGAGATTGTCTTGTCTTACAGAAATAGCCACCAGCAGGGTGGTGGCGGTGGTTGTTATTTCTAACCCACCTCTCCCCAAGGCTCGAGGCTGGATACAACATAGATACAATCAGAAACAAATTATAACTAAAATACACTAAAACACAAAACCATTTGAAATACAAATACCACATAATTAAAATATATCATAATTAAAAGTACAATTAAAATACAAGTACAAGTAAAAGTACAATTAAAAATATAATTAAAAATAGACTGGGTAAGCCTACCGGAACGGTAGGTCTAGGCATTACCTGTTGACTTTCTTGTGTGACCTATTTATACTGGTGCCATCCTGGATAAGATGGTAGTAACCTAGACATGCTAGGAAACCTTTGTTCAGTACCTAGACACTAGGTACTGCCATGATTTTTAGCTGCCACATTTAAGGACAAATCAAGCACAGAAAAATGCTCACAAGATGGCATCAGAACCCACCATCCTAACAATCTATGCGAAATACCAACATGCTCACTGTGAACATTGCCATTCTGGATATTTTCTCTTAGTGCCCTAGAAACAAAAAGGTTAGGCTGCAGATTATCACATTTGGGACCAGATTAATTCTGAAATGTGCTGTTCCTAACCTGAAGTCCCAAAACAAAGACCTTCTGTTCATTTCATGTTCAGGTTAGAACCTGTGGGTTTTTTGTTTGTAGGTCTGGGCAGATTTGAGAAGCTTTATGTGAAGACATACAGCACTGACAACACCAACAGTTGTCACCTCACATAGCTGCTATAATCCAACTGCCTTGGCAGGACTTCTGTCTACCTGTTCCTGCAGACATGGTCAGAGCTGGCAGTAGTTGCTGGGTCTGGAAACCAACCACAAAAAATTAGCCATATTTCCCTGAAGCGCCTAATGTAGCATTTATCAGAAGGGATATAGGAGAAATAAAATGGTGGTTAGCTCTTCAGATGCAGGCACAGTATTGGTTAACTTCAGGAGGAGATTCATGAGCTCACACCTATACCTGGTCCTGACACATAGAGCATGACAACTTCACTTACAGGTAAAATTAGTTTTACAGTAATTACAGAGAGGCAAAGGAAATGATACTGTCTGTTCACTGTTAGCTCTGCAATTCAGGCCACAGCTGCAGCATCCCTGACAAAGGAGCATCTAGCCTCTGCTTCAGTACCTCCAGTTATCTTCTGCATGATATCTTCTTTGTATCTATTAAAAATTCCAGACTCATAGTGTTATTCCTTATGACATAGCAGACTTTGACAACAAGATGTGATACATATTTTCAAGGAATCATCACCATGTTCCATGCCTTGTATGCTAAAACTGTATTCTCATTTTCCTCTTGAAAAATCAGTGTTATTCCTTTCACAGATTCAGTGTTCTTTGTCTGGCTCTCCATGCCTCTTAGAATACCATCTGTCCACCAACCCATCCACTCATCTAGGGCTTGCAAACTTATTTTTTAAATGTAAAAAAAAAAATCAGTACCAACATCCCCAATATATTTAATTTTCATTATAGTTGCAATTTTAAAGAAATAACTCATTATTCAAAAGCAACTAAAAGGGTTGCTTTTCAGTTATGCTTTTTAAAAGTCACAATGTGACAAGTCACTGGCCTGTAATATGAAACAAACCTAAGTAGTAAAGTCACATATCCAGTATACTAACCAGTTCAGTTCAAAGGAAGTACGTCAACACTTGTGGCATTACAGTTATGATGTAACTTGTTCATGCCTTAGTTACTAGGGGGACAGATTTCTTTCCTGGCTCTATAACTGCCTGTGTGATTTGCCTGCCTGCCTGCCTGCCTTCCAAAGATGTGTTTTTTTCCTATTACCGGCCAATGATTCTAGAATCAAGTCCTGACATCACGACCATTCTGTCCCTTATATGTGAGCCCCAAGAGAAAAATTGTGTTCTGTATTCTCAGATACTACACAAAATTCTGCAGATTACAGAGATATGATTATCAGCAGTATCCAGGTCACTGCTTAGATGACATGCTCTACATTGGAGCTTTTGGAGGTAGTAGCTGGAGCAGGGATGGACAACTGTGGCTCCCTAGATATTGATCCTTCACCATTGTCTATCAGATATCTGTTACCTATATGGCAGCTTGAATTGCTATTGTCGCATGCTGTCAAGTCATTTCTGACTTGTGGGAACTCTAAGGCAACCCTATCATGGGGTTTTCTGGGAATGAGCGTGTATAAAGTGCCGAAGGTCACCTAGTGTGTTTCCATGGCCAAGAGGAGAATTGAACTCTGGTCTCCAAGATCATATAGTCCAATGTTCAAACCACTACATCACACTGGCCATCAAGAAATTAAATATTTAGTTTACTAGTCATTTTTAAAAGTCTTTCTTGCTAGTTTTCAAAGCCTGCCACTACTCTCTTCTGTATGATCATTTGTAACAGCTCCATTTTATTTTATATTATGAAAGAAAAGTTACTTTTTGAACTGGAACTCCCATTTATTGGACAGCCAGTAGATAAGCATTATAAATCAAGTTGTGACAGCACAGCTGCAGAAAGTGTTTAGATTCATGAGATATTTGATCAGAATATATTTTCATAGACCACAGCCAGTGTGAAATTCCATGACCTATGCAATTTTAAAACTAATTAAATACGGGGGTGAGGGATTGTTTGTTTATGCATGCTGCTCACGCAGTTTGAAACCAGCAGAATGATTAAGAAGCTTCCTGGGGTCCTCAGGTGCAATACCATCCAAAGGTCAGTGTTCAGTTGAAATCAACTGATGGGGCAAATGCTCAGGAAGTATACCATTAGTCATCAGCACCAGCAGTATGCAGTTCTTTTGCCAAATGAATCCCACATTAAATCAGCAAACATTGAGAGCAATTTTTATGAGCTCATCCCACAAAATCTCAAGGTCATTTGGTGAGGTATCATGCTTAGTTTTTAAATTCTTGCTCTCCAGCTATCATAAGGAAAACCAGAACCAGTGCTTGGAAAATTCTGGGAGTTGTAGTCTAGGTATAATTCAAGATGCTGATTATAAACAGCTTGGACTCAGCATACTTTAAAAGCCTAGTACATTTCCTCCCATTCATCTCATCACAAGATCTAATATCCTCTAAGACTAAAAAGCTATGGTCCTCCAACTGATTTGGACTTTTGATTCTATCAGTCCCAGCCAGCCTGGCCAGTCCAATGATATCTGGAGAACCACAGGAGTCCCACTGCTGTAACAGTGTTCTGTGCACCCCTCAAGATTGATATGGTTTATTTGACAGATATTATTTAATTGGTTCTTTCCTCCATGACCCCATAAACATTGGTGGAAAAATCTTGTTAAGTTAGCCCTCTCTTGCAGACCTCCTAATTTTGAGCTAATTAATTCCCCTCTGTCACGTGGAGGTACTGGCATTGTGGGTGGGCCGCTGAGTCATCCATGCTTTGAGATAACAACAGAGGCAACCCCTTGATGATATTCTGCAACTGGGTTCAGGCCACAAAAACATGAAGAAAGAAAATTTTTGGAACTGACTGCCCACCCCTCTGTTATGGAATTCCCTTCTCACTGTAGATTTATTTCAATGTGAATACCTTCTAGAACCAGCAAAGGAACTTTCTGTGTAGGTTGGCATTTGTGGCTTATAGGCCATTTCTGCACGGGGCGAGGGAACTGGCCCATGATGCTACTCACCGGACTTTTGGGCTCCCCGGTCCGGTCCACGCTGCTCCAGAGCAGCGCGTGGCCACTGCTCTGCCCTCCTCCGGAGATGAAAATGGTGGCTTCCGGTTGGTCGAGGGTCTCGACCAACTGCTGAAGCTCACCAGCCTAAAGCCTGCCCCCGGCAGATTGCAGGCTCACACCAATGCGAGCCTGCGAATCTGCATAAGGGAGCAGGCTCGCAGTGGCGTGCTCCATGCTTTTGAAAGATCTGTTTTTAGCGGTCTTTCAAAAGCACGCTGGACTACCACTTGGAGTCATTCCGGAGTGGGCTGGAATGCGGATCTACATTAAGTAGGTCCGACCCAGTCCACTCCCAGGTGCAGACCTCCTCCCTGGAGGACGCTCTGCCCCATTTTAAAAACCCTGCGCGGAAATGGCCATATTTACATTGAGAAATGGAGGTAAAATAAATTCACTGGGTTGGATCTAGACTTAATCATACTTGAAGAAGACTCACTGAAATCAGTGATACATAAGCTAGATATGACAAGATTATAAAATATGAGTGTGGAGCAAAGCAAAATGGACAGATTTACCCATCCAGCCAGACAGCTGCCAGTGCCCAGTTCTTCTGACTGGCATGGTTTGAATTCCCATGTGTTCAGATATATTTGTAGTGTATATATTAGGACTATCACCTTTTCTTAGATACCAAATTCTTTCCATGCAAAGAATACCTGTACCTATTGAATTCTGCAAGTGCAGATGGGCTAACAATTTACTTCTGTTTGTTTCTAATAACAGCTTGCCAAAATTCACAAATTTATCATAGAGTGGAAAGAACTTGAGATTTAAAAAAAATGAATGCAGGAGAAACAAAATGACTAACTGATCAATACTCAATTAAAATAATCTATTAGGGGAGTCAAATATGTTAATCTCAGAGTTTATGTCTCCTTGAAGAGAATAGGCCCAGATGCTTTATAAGCAAATCCTAAATTTAAGTTAGACATTAAAAAAAAACACTTCCATTTTATGACTTTCCAGATAAATACATTTAAAATTATGCTACTTGTTCTGTGAATAAGTCTAGAGCTCTTAAAATCAGAAGAGTTACATTGCATGTACAAAACCTAGGATCACCCCCTTTTATACTTGATTAAACTGCTTCTCCATATGGTTTATCTGAAAATAATTAATGAAATATCTTATATTTCCTACTGGATAGAGTTATAAAATAGGGGAAATTATGAAACATATGTCCCCTAGCTTTCAAGAAATCTATTGTTTCTCTCGTATTGTGCACACTTTTTTTTCTTTTGTATGTATTAAAAAGGAAGGCATCTCACTAGACCAGATGAAGTCTCCAAACCTAAAACAGCTTTTAGCAGGTTTTAGGCAATTATTGATTTTACTATTGAAGTAGAAAGGATAGTTACCATAGCAACCAACACAGGTTCTGGTATGTACGGTGTTGCTTGATCTAAAAGGCTTAGTTAATAGTCCACTTTTTTGAAGAACAAGGCAGTCACTCTCAAAACATAACGTTCTAAGATCCTAGGTTCTTGTATTGGCCACTGACTGAGACCTGATTCATACATGGTATATATACAATATAAAATCCTGCCCTGATAAAAAAAAGCATTTTAATCTCACTCTGTGCCTGTAAAAGTTATAAATAAACAAATGAGGATCAGATTCCTGCTTCAGATGTGCTTTAAAAAGCACATACTCCATTTGGGATTGTCACATAACAAACACTGTATGGAACAGAAGGTTTCAGTCACTCACAAGCTGTCGAGGATAAGACTGGGAACGAATCTGAAAACTCCTTTCACAATCCAAGGGGGCTCTCAGCTCCCCACAGAGGTCTTCTGTTCTGTTCAGTTCTTATATAATGCTGCCACATACAGATTTATTTCTAGTGGTGCTGTCGGTACAGTAAAACCTTTCTGGGAGCCAAATCCCAGCTCTCCCCATCTATCCTGCAGAAATGAACCACTTTTAAACCTGCCATGGCTACACTTGGAAATGACAGCCAGATAGAGCCTTGAAGATCCTTCTTCTTGTCCCAAGGAGGAGTCTGTTGAGCTCAGGGTTATAAGAAAAGCTCCTGGTGTACAATTTGTTCAAACAGGGTCAAAGAAGACCCCTTCATGCCTTGACCAGGAGCAGACCAAGGCATGTTGCTGCCTACAATATAAAATGGCATCTCTTCCGTTCCTTGTAGAGAAGTCTGAACAGCTGCTGAGTATTATTCCAACACTGGCAAAAGGACAACATTCTTCATCACATCTGAGGGTAACAGATTAGTTGAAAGACTGTAAGAGAAACAGTATGGCAGACACAACTCTGCCCTTTAGGACAAGCGAATGGCCAGGAAGCTCAGGTAGCTCTAGGGGGTTGCTGCTGCTTCAAAATCTGTTGTCTAAAGCAGTTGCTTCCCTGTGTCTCATGGCAGGACCAGCCCTAACATTTGACCTTGACAACCAGAGCACTCCCCACAACTCCCTTGCAAGGTGGAAAGCCTTACAGGGGAAGTCTCTGGCCCGGAGTCTACCTCTCCTTTGTTTCTCAAAGTGGTCGTGCTGGGTGCAGTCTGTACTGGTACACTGTCTCCATGGGTTGTGGAATTTTTGGAGGTAGGTGTCAGACTCAGACCCATTGCTTGAGCAGGGCTTGGGGCCTGCAGCTGTAGTTCAGGTGCAAGGATTTTTGGTTTGGTGGTCTTTGGCACCTCAGAGTTGGAGATCTAAAATTCTGCAGTGATGGCTGCACCAAGAGTCTCTGCTCTTGGTTCCTCAGCCTCTGTATCTATGTCCAGGATCCATGCTAGATTCCAGGATGATCTATCACCAGAAGAATGACCACTTCTGGAATTCCTTGGGGGAAAGTATAACATACATTAACCTATACTTTTAAAATGTATTTTTTTTTTCAACAGGGTTTCAGGCAAGTATTTATCACATGCAATTATTATCTTTCCAAGTGAGGTATCATATTTGTGCTTTCATGGATTGCTACAATAAAACATTCAGTAAAATACTTGTATTCACCCCTAGAAAATGAACATCTAGGAAACAGCCACCCCATGTCTCATTGAATGCTCAATGAAAGGCCATTATTTGCTCTCTTGTGTGGAACATATTGTACTGAAGCTGACGTCAATCTTAATGAATGATCCACACATGTTAGTCACTACATGATAACTCTGGGCATGTGAATTCACTCCCAGACCCCAGTTTTGAATAACCAAGCAATCCAAAAGGAAGCCCAATAGTGGACAGTGGTGCTAAGAAGGTCAACAGTCCTCATTGAGGAGGACTGTGATTGAAAGATTAGCCATTGTAGGAATTTAAGTACTCATGGACTATGGAGTGGAAAGTGAAGGAAAGGCTTGAAAAACAATTGTGCAATTTGTTATCATTCTTTTTCCTCCTCTTTCCCTGTTTTTTCCACTCCTTTTCTCTGTTGGGCTTGAAGTTCTTCATTTGGGGTATGCATGTGTGTTTTAAAACGCATTCACAGATATTTAGGGAGTCTATGGTATGTTTTCATTCCAATGCTAGACCTTGGAAAGAATTCCAGAGACTGGGATCAGTAACACGGAAAGTACAGGAGGTGCATAGGCTATAAATAGCTGATTTCCTCAGTCAGAACAAAGGTGTGGCACATTAGTCTGTGTTATTTGCATTGCAATGCCATTATCCACATCATAGCTAACAAATCACGTTTGAAATCCAGTTTTATCTCTACCAAAAGGCCTGTAGCATTCCTCCCCTGAAACACACAAAAAGATAAGAAAGAGGCCAGACTGAAAAATGTTGTGATCTGTACCTGCTGACAAGCAGTATCAGGCAGGCTCCTTCTCATACTGCTGCGGGAAGTATCAAGGTTTCAGGAGAACAGATGACAGGGAAACACATGAAATGAGAGTATTGAGATATAGTTTAATTTTCCCCCAGAACAAATAGACATTTCTGATATAAGACATATTTGGGAAGGAATTTAATATAGCAAAAATTCTTGGCAGATTGGCATGGCAAGAAGGAACAAAGAATCTAAATCAATGAGTCTATTCAATCTTTTCTTCCCCCGGAAGGGATTAAACCTCCAGAACTGTTGATTCCACTTAATATTTTGTCATTTCCACAAAATTCATCCACAATAGTGAGCTGAAAAGATGGAAATTTTCAAGTGTTTGTATTTATTTTGCTACTTAATTACAATGTCTTTTAAAAGTCCTACCAGGTTCCAGGTAAAGAGGTGTTACAAGCACAGCTATTTATATTTCCTCCTATATTAGGGATGAGCAATTGGCTCATAAAACTATTTCATCTGGTTCCCCTAAAAAGCTTTAAACAAAAAATACCATAAATCTGGGTGGTAAACAATCACCCAGGTATTTTTCTAAGGTACTGTTCCTTGCAAAAGCTGAGTTTTTGAAAGAGAAATGAAACATGAATGCTCATTCTCCCTTTAGGTTTTAGATCCAATGCCCTGGGCAGTACTGAGATTGTGTACTTTATACCTCTCCGCTGGACCATATGAAGGTACTGGTGGTGGTAGTTGTCATTTGGCACTTTCAGAGTATTCATGCTTTTCCAAATTCTGCTTTCAGTTCTTAATGTTGTGCAATGCCATTGTTATTTTATATCCTGATCACAAATGAAAGAAGTTGTATTATGTACTGTATTATGTACAGACTGTAAGATTTTTATGGAGGTTCTAGCATATACTCTTGACTGAAGAACAGGACATTCCTTCTATCTGGGATACTCATCCTCTTCCACCAATCATGCAGCTTTGGGAGGGATGCACACAGAGTGATGATGGGGAAAGGAGACTCCTATCTAGCCAGTTAGATCAGACAAATCAACCCTGGCAATCAACGGGGTGACAGATGTCACATGCAGCTCACCCCCACATCCTGACTGTAGAATAAAGTGCCCCCTTCCAAATAACTGAAGTTTTTTTTTATCCCTTTCCTAATTAATTGCTCTTGCTCTATCTCTCTCTGTATGTGTCTTCGAGTCATAGTACTTCCATGGAAATATATAGAAGGTGAAACATTTTAAACTGACAGACTGACTTGTATTAAAACTGGAAAAGCTGCTGGTGGTAACTGATTTATATAGAATTCCAAAAGGAAGCTGAATAGTGTAAGGTGAAGACAAACATTTTAACAGAGGAAACTAGAGCTAATAGGAAACTCATGCTATCTAGTTAGAAGGCTGAATAGAAAGACATCAGTTTAATACCAAGATACATGGAACAGCATGAAATAGACCAGCCAAGATTCAAAGAACCAATCAAGTATCCATGGGCACTGCCGAGATTGCACTTGTACCCTGTAGGACTTTTTGTAACACTCAGTAAATCAAGAATCTGGAAGACCAGGTGAAATTCTTAGTTTCTGTTTTCAGCACTGTGAACAGTTCCTTTGTTACAAAACAGCACTTGTCCTTACACATAAAAGGTAGGCAAAACTAAGTGAGATGGGCTTAGCTTGTACACTGCCCTAACAAGTTTAGGAAGGAATCTCAGACTAACTTTTTCTATTCCGTTCTGCTTACAATTTTGCCTATGATCCAGATCCCGTGTATGCGTGTGCCTCACTCAGGTGCTGTTTCCAAACTGCTATTTCTTTGTTTCTTTCTTTGTTTAAGTTCATAGACTGGGGGCAGGGAGCTTTTAGCCCTCATTTTAGCCCTTGAACTTCAACTGCCACCAGTCTCATCTAGTTTGGCCAAAGGTAAAAGATAATGGGAGTTAAAAGTCCAAAACATCTAGAAGCCCAAAAGTTCTTGGCTCTTGGGACAGACCCGGCTCATTCCAAGTGCCTTGGAGCATACTCCATACCAGGGCTATATGTGAGAATGGCTTTGCATTACTTGAAAAGGCCATGTGAAAATAGCCTGCATGCTATAAGTTGTGTATTTTGTACTAGAGATATTAGTCTGCTTTCAAATGATCATATATGGTGCTCATACATGTATTTGTGGACTATTGAAGAGGAAAAGTCAGAAAGTGATCATAAGGCCTGAAAGAGGTAAAGCCACGTTGAAGAAAACAGTTTGCTTAGGCATAAAAAATGTTATAAGTTCCTAACGATTTCAAGTTAAGTTAAACATGTACAAAATATTCCGAGCTAAGTTTCAAAATATCTTGACATGTTCTATTGATAAGATAATAGCCAGAACACCAGGATAAGATTTTTAAATGCGGTGGACATAGCACATCTTGATTTCAGTAAGGCCTTTCACAAAGTTCCCCATGACATTCTTGCAAAGAAGCTAGTAAAATGTGGGCTGGACAGGACTGCTGTTAGGTGGATTTGTAACTGGCTGATTGACCCAAAGGGTGCCCACCAATGGCTGCTTTTCATCCTAGAGAAAAGTGACTAATGGAGTGGCACAGGGTTCTGTCCTGGGCCCAGTGCTATTCAACATCTTCATCAAGGACTTGGATGAAGGAGTGGAGGGCATGCTGATCAAATTTGCAGATGATACCAAATTGAGAGGGGTTGATAATACACTGGAGGACAGGATCAAAATCCAAAATGACCTTGACAGATTGGAGAGCTGGACCAAAGCTAACAAAATTAATTTCAACAGAGACAAATGTAAGGTTCTATACTTAGGCAGAAAAAATGGAATGCACAAATATAGGATGGGGGACATGTGGCTGGATAACAGTACATGTGAAAGGAATCTAGGAGCCTTGGTAGATCACAAGCTGAACATGAGTCAGCAGTGTGATGTGGCAGGTAAGAAAGTCAATGCGATTCTTGGTTGCATCAATAGGAGTATGGTGTCTAGATCAAGGGAGGTAATGGTACCACTCTATTCTGCTTTGGTTAGGCCTCATTTGGAATACTGTGTCCAGTTCTGGGCACCTCAATTCAAGAAGGATTTTGACAAGCTGGAACATGTCCAGAGGAGTCCGACCAAAATGGTGAAGGGTCTGGAAGCCATGCCCTATGAGGAGTAGTTTAGGGAGCAGGGTATGTTTAGTCTGCAGAAGAGAAGGTTAAGAGGGGACATGATAATCATGTTTAAATATTTGAAGGGATGTCATGTCAAGGAGGGAGCAGGCTTGTTGCTGCTCCAGAGACTAGGACAAGGAGCAGTGGATTCAAGCTGCAGGAAAGGAGATTCCACCTAAACCTTAGGAAGAACTTCCTGACAGTCAGAGCTGTCCAGCAGTGGAATATGTTGCCTTGGAATGTAGTGGAGTCTCCTTTAGCGGTTTACGCAGAGGCTGGATGGCCATCTGTTGGAAATGCTTGGAGGTGAGTTCTTGCATAGCAGGAAGTTGGACTCAATGGCCCCGGGGTCTGTTTCAACTCTATCATTCTATGAGTCTATTCTATAAAAAAAGAATAAATGTAATGTACACAGTTTGGAAACAGTACTTTTTCCTTACTGGTGAGTTTGTTTGCATGTCATAGTCTCTTGTTGTTAAATTGCTACCACTGCATGCTTTTACAAGAATTCTATATAAAGTTGGTTCAACTGTCTGTTCAGGGTAGAAACCTGGGCTACCAAGCCAGAGACCACGTGCCACTGTCTGAATCATTAAATAAACTGATGAGTTCAATCTATTATCAGATCCCATTCATGAACATTAAAAGGTTAAAAAAAAATTCCCCTTCATTACTCCACTTCTCCATTCTGACTACACTCTCTCCCTGCAAAGGCCATTCCTAAAGGTTGGGAACCATCCTTTCATATATAACGCAGTGGTGGAAATTCCTTCTTGTATGCAAGAACAGTAGAAGTTCTTTCTGCTTTCACATGGGGCTCATTTTATCCTATGTTCTGGGCAGATTCAGCATTGCCTTGAGATCAGAGGCAAAGGAACTTTGGTCCCCCAACAGGTCTTCAGTGCCCAGCGGCATCAGCCAACATGACCAATGTCCCAGATGGCACAAGTTCTAATCTCAAGTATCTGGAGAGATAAAGTATCCCCACCAATGCCTAAGAGAATATTTGGAAAAGATGCTGATCAAAAAGCCCTTTCCATTGTTACAGGCTGCGTGCTGATTTGGTTGTGAACTTTGAGACCTGGAAACATAAACAGAGTGTTTATAAGGCATATAAGGTCTAAATCATAAAACAGAAATCATTATATATTGTAGAATATTGTGTGTGTGTGTGTGTGTGTGTGTGTGTGTATACTATACTGACAGCGCAGATATAGCTTAGTTCCAGGCAGAACACCAACACAACTATTAACAAGACATGACAGTGTAAACAATGAATTGACTGATAATAAATTCAAAATAGGTGTCACATTAGAGAGCAACAGCAGATGCAATCAGATGGCTGATGTAATCTTATGAAAGACAGCCCAGACCTAACTGTACGTGATGCTATGTCACTTGACCACTAAGAACTTCATTGGAGGAGAGATGTTTGTATAAACAAGGTATACTGAACATCTACTTAGCTCACTGGATAAGCTGAGAGGAAATAGAAATCAGACTGTCAGTCTCCACTGGAGACAGGCTGCATCCAATCTCCGAGCTGTGCTGTTCCTAACTGATAACTGCCAAGACATGCTGATGGTGATAGACCATGCTAGTAACAGAGAATCTCTGCTTTCAACCAGGCTGTGCTAAATAGATATATTTTCCATTCTGCTAGGTGTAGTAATGGATGCTGCTAGATATAGCAATGTCCAGGGATATTAACCCCTTGGATGCTTCTGTGTTCACAGATGCCTGTTTAGAAAGGTACAGTTCTTCCACAGAAGCGAGTGGATTTCTTAGTGTATGAATGGCTACATTATATTGTTTAAGATGGTAACATTCCTCTATGTGTAACTATAGTTAGGCCTGCTAAAGAGATGCAGATGGTATAAAGATTCAGTCTTTATGAAAGTGTAACCTCTTATCTGCCATATCATGTAATGTAATGAGTGTATGATGTGTTACATACAGTGTAATATAATGCAAGCAATGTGCCTAGACACTTGAACTGTCTGTGTTTTTCTCTACAGGGAGTGTGTATGTTTGTGTGTCTATGACTATCTATAATAAATAGCCTAAAAGACTAACAGTCTGCTTATTCTTCCATATGAATGTCCTGAGACACTAGTACTTTACAATGCTTGAGTGGAGTGTTTATGTCAACTCTGCCGTCTGAATTTTACCATTGGTCACATGTTGGATGCCCATTTGGCCAGAGGGCGATAAAAGGAACCCCAGACAGATACAGAGTAGCTGGCAAATGCCAAAGGATCCTCAGTCCCTCAGTGTAAAAATGTAATTGTGAGGAACCATGCCTGCTTCACTGTACAAAATGGGAAGCAATTCATAGTTTCTCTTCTTTAAATAAAAGATTCACTTCTCTACTACTTTTCAAATATTGCCTGTTTCACTGTAATTGGAATAGATGTATGATTAATATAGTTCTCCAGGAATGCATTCCTGAAGCAAAGGGCTTAATATGTAAAAGAAAAGGAGGGGAGAAGAAAATGGTTGGCTTATTAGCTTAATCAGAAGAGCTATAGCCTTCTGTTGGCTAGTGTCATGGAAACAAAGCTGTGGAAGACAGACATCCCTTCAATTGAACACTGCCATAAATTTGATACAGGAGCTTTCATGTGGCTAATACAAATGCTGTGCCTGTGAATACGATGGCTGTATTCTTTACAGCAGGAGAGCTGTACAGGAGAGCTTTATTTTAACTTCATTGAAGACTAGAAGCCAAATGCAATAAAAGCAATGCCCTTGGCAAGACACAGAAGCCTATATGATCAGTGGAATTTTTTTTCCCTCGGAGCACCCACAGATCTGTACACTCCCCTTTAGAAGAGGAGCCAGACACATTTTTAATTTGTTAAATTCATCTCCTCTACTGTAACTCTCACAAACATGGGAGGGAGAAATTAACCCAAGGTTGCTTCAGGTTGTGGCAGAACTGCAGAGAAAAACAAATGCTTATCTGGCCATCATGTTTTACTATTATTTATTTGTTTGTTTTAGATATCTCTATACTACAACCATACAGAAAATACCAGTAAAGCTGAAAAAAGTGGTTTGACTTAGACTTAGGCATGCCTAAAATAGGCCCCCACTGAAATCAACTGAACTTAGATTTGTCCCATGGTTTCAGTGGGTCTCCTTAAGCATGACTAAATCTAGATCCAACCTGAATGTTGTTGTCAACTTTCCCAAAATCCATCCTGAAAAATGTATCTAGAATGGGAAGAAAACCATTACAATTACCTCTCTATCCATGGCTTTCCCAGCCCCAGTTAGTAGTATTTATTCAGAAGCAGCTACAGAACTGGCAAGGGCCCTGGAACCCAGGAAAATCTCCTGTGACCAAAAAAACAGTTAAGGCAGACAAGTCAGGTATCTCTGAACAGGGGTCAAGACCCTGGACAACCAGGCTAATTACTATGTTCAAGAGAGATGCTTGCAGCTTAATGCAGGCCAGAAAGACCTGTACTGTGATTGGACATGCCTCTTTGTAGGGGTTGGCTGTGCTTTCTTAAAAGCCATTTATCTGATTCAGCAACTGGTCAGGAAAGGGTGGGAATATTATGATGTGGATAACGTACAGATATTATTGCAGGATAAAGGTGGAAAGGCCATATTCCGTAAGCCAGAAGAGTCTGGAATAAGGTGCTAAGTATCCCATCTTGCTCCACATCATTACAATCATATTTACTCATTGTCCATATAATATTTAAATAAAATATGCATAGATTGATGGGTGGATAGAGTTCTCCTAAAGCTGCTGCCAGTAGTTAGCATACAACATAAATAACAGAAAACTTAAAAAACCTACAGAAGTGTAATATTAAAATTAAGAACAAATAAGAACACCAACACAAATAAGAACACCAGCTATAACACTAAGATTACATCCAGCCAAACAAAAGCAAGGATCCAGGCTAGGGACTCATGACAAGAGAAAGGAATAAAGCTTATTCATGTGATGTGAAATCATGGCTTGCCTGTACATATGAACCACCCTACAGACTCACACATTTACAAAAATGGCAAAGGCAAGAATAAGAAGAAAAACAATGCTTTAGTGAACAAAAGAGAGAGACTAGAGAGAAAGAGACAGAGATAGAGAGATGGACAGATAGTCATAGACAGACAGACAGTAAAAGGATCTTCTTAACAAAATGTAACTTCTTAACAAAAAATATTCCCCATTATTGGCCTTCTGAAAGGGCAATAGTTAGATTTACTTGTACGGTGCCCCTGGCACTCTGTGTAAGGGGCTGCATTCAGTGGAGAGCATCAGTCCTGATCCATTAAAATCAATGGAAGATTTTATTTACCACTTTGACTTCAATAGGATATAGATCACTCATCACACGGGATGAATGGGAAATGATTACACATAATGATTTGAAGTATTCTCTCTACTTTCCTTGGTATAGCAGCTGTTTCTTCTCTTGGTATGATTACAGGAACTCTAAAATTATATCTTACCCATGGTCCATAATGAGGCTGTTGCCTGAATGCCTGGTAAATACAGAACAGAAACTTGGACTGCCTCTTAGACATGAATTTATGCATCAGTAGATAGCAATTGTCATATTAATCCCAGAGGACAGAAGATACAAAACAAGGAAAATGATACATCCCATTGACCCAATAGCAGGTGCATCAGATTGTATTCTACCAGAATCTTCATCAAGCAGCATCTCCCTATCTTGGAATGCATTTCAAATATTAAGCAAGCCAGAAGGTGACTCAGATTATTCATAGATTATGAACTGCTTCTTATAAATTATATTAATCACCCAAAATATTTCTTGCCCTAGACAGTGGGGAGGGAAAGAAAATACATGATCCATGAGTTACTGTTGGATTGCAATTCCCTTTTCTTATTACTGACTATGGTGGATAGGGCTGATGGGAGTTGTAATCCAACAACATCTGGAGGACCACATGTTGCCTGCCCTGGATCTATTTGTAGTGATCTCCAAAGGCTGACTTCAATTACAATCCCATTATTTTATTTCCATTGTCCAGAAACCAGTGGATGGCACAGTCAGGATTCCCTGAAAACAGACAATGAAGTACATATATGTTTACAAGGAGCGGCGATGCATTTCTAAACTATATTGTTTTCTGAAATTTAATTTGTGTTATAGAGGAAATGGCTAGGAAAGGTAAATGCATGAAAGTCCAATTGATCTTAAAACTCATTCACATAGTTGCTACTCCACTAGATTCCTCTGACTTCCAACTGCACCATTTTCTTTTTCAAAAGGCTGATTGCTCACCTTTGTTCAAAAGCTAATCATCTTTTACTGTGACACCATTAATCTTAGTGTATTGACGCAGAAGCCTTCTTTCAACTGTTAAAATGTACTTCTAAGGCAGAAATTGCAGGGACTGAACCTTGTGAAAACTGCTCAACATTAAACTTTCCAGTTTTTTTCTTTCATAGATAAACTATGCAGCTGCCAGTGCTGGACCAACTGAACTAATGTTACTGTTCTATGATTAATCCTAAGGGTATGTGGATAACAATCATAGGCCACAATCCACTATATCAGGAATAGAGAACCTGCAGCCCAATGACCACATTTGGAGCTTGACCTAGTTTCATGTAAACCTCGTCCTGCTTTCAAACCCAAACTGGTTTTGACATATGAGGACATGTATGTTTTGACAGGAAAACAATTCCAACCACTGATATAAACACTTGCCAGGAGCAAAAAACAACAACTCTCCATTAAACTCATTGAAACTTACTTCTGAGTAGATACACACAGGATTGTGCACAGCAAGAGGGAAGAAAAGTCTTTTTACTCCATCTTGGAGACAGCTCGCTTTAAAGAGTGCTTTCAAAGAGTGTGATAGTGCTAATCTATACAGATCCATTGTATAAATAAATACTGTCATGACTGATGGCAGATATTCTTGTGACTCTTTGGCCCTTTGGCCCTCTATTTATCTGTGAGGCTCCAGAAACCAAAAATTTGCTTCACTATTTTTAAGTGTTCTTCCTTCCTTTCTTTCTATTCTGAACTAAGATTTAAATTTTTGGACTTTATCTTGTCCTGCCTATATTGTAACACTGTTTCAGAAAAGATTTTTAAATCTCCTGCCTGATACTAACACTACTGTAACTCATACAGTTTGGCTTTTTGCCTTAGCAGCAATAAAAATTTGGGCAAAATTTATTTCTGACATGACAGTTAATTGTTCTCAGGATGTTCTTACCTAATTAGAATATCTTTGCTTTTTCTCTCATGTATTTTAACTTTTTGATTTTTCTAAAAGTGTGTATTTATATCCATTTAAGCATTTTAGATGTATATGTGATTTATAGAACCACAGCTTCCAAATCGAGGGAAGTAGCAGTCCCACTATATTTTATATTGATCAGGACTGATCTGGAGTACTGCATTCAGTTCTGGGTGTTTCATTTTAAGAACAATATGGACAAGTTAGAGCTGGTTCAGAGAACTACAACAAGGATCATAAGAAGTATGGAGAACAAAACATATCAGGAAATATAGAGGGAATTGGGCGTGCTCAACTAGGTAAAGAGAAGACTAAAGGGTGACCTGGTTGCCCCTTTTAAATATCCCAAGGCTGTCACATAGAGGAGGGGACAGGTATGTTCTCTGCTACCCTGGAGGTCTAATGGTTTGAAATTGCAGGTCAGTAGATTTTGATTGAACATTAGAAGGAACTTATTGACAGTAAGAGCAGTTCAGCAATGAAACCAATGATAAGAGGTCTCCTTCTCTGGGTCTCTTAAAAAAAACAGACTGTCAGCTTAGCTGGAGAGCCTGCATTGAACAGGGGGTTGGACTGGATAGTCCATGAGGTCCCTTCAAACTCAATGATTCTATGATTCTGTTCTATGTTGTACAGTAGCCCCTCCACAGAATGCTTGCAAAAATGGAAAAAACTTAACTTCCTCCTCCTGCGATTTCCCTCCCATTCCCCTCTGGAGCTTCCCACCTCCCATTCCTTTGCATCTTGCCCTGGTGTTGTAGGGGTGGAGAAAAAAACAGCCTAAAAGGCTTACTGGTACTTTCCCTTCAGACAGAGAAGAGGGGAGTTTTGGAGCTCTAATTACTTCTGGTGGCCATCTTGAGAAAGGAGGAGTAGGAGTCAAAAGAGCACCTGATCAATCAGCAGCCAATACACAGCAGAATGTGCAACCACATGACAGAGAGGCCACACCTTCAGCAGCGGGAGGGCCTTGCTCACCCAAAAGGAAAAAACGTCCATTTGAAACACAAGCCTCAGAAGCCTGGGGTGAGGAATAGAAAGGATGGGAGGAAGAAAATAGGGGGAGGCAAGTGTGTGCCTCACAAATAATCAAATTCATGAAGATCAACCCCATGAATGTAGAGGGAAGGCTGTACTTTTTTGTGTCATTTGTTTTGCAAATGGCGCACAGCCCAGAGAATAATAAGCTAACAAAATAAATATTTTCATAATTATGAAAACTACAAAACCTTTCTCCTCTTCAAGGACCTCCATGTTTTTCTTTTAAGAATTCAATTCCATTTTTTCCACTTGAAAGGGCCCACAGCATGGCTGCCAAGAATGTAACCTAGTTTACAGTTAAAACAATCTAAAACACAATTAAAATCAAAACAATAGAAAAACATAAAAACAGAATTAAATGTCTCTGACTTCTGCAGCAAGATGGAGGGTGAAATGTTCTCCTGCTAAACCCCTTCAAAAGCCTCACTTAGTTAAAGTCAACCTCTGACCAAGGCCAAAAGGGGTCCAACTTGACAAGTAAGACAACTTCTGAATTAAGGAAAATGAGGCAGAGAGAATGGTTTGTCCAAGGCTTCCTATAAATCATGGGGCTGGGCTA
Organism: Ctenosaura bakeri; assembly: GCA_948474755.1. Lineage (NCBI taxonomy): Eukaryota > Metazoa > Chordata > Lepidosauria > Squamata > Iguanidae > Ctenosaura > Ctenosaura bakeri. The sequence goes on from CAOLHI010000361.1 coordinate 712,143, forward strand.
GAACTCAGCTCCTGTCATTCTGCTCCAAATCTTCTACTGTAAACTGGATCTAACATGAATCACCATTCACTGCATCCCTGAGTTTTCTCTTGAAGTGCTAACACCATTGGAACCAAAGATACTGAGGAACAAGAGAAAGGTATTGCAGTCTTACTGGGGGAAGCAAAGTATTTTAAAAAGTGATAGAGAGGTAGATAGGGAGGCAGATGATAGATGTCAATATGCCCAGGTGAGCCAAGATATAAAGAAGTACAGAACACCACTCCCAAACTGAGTCACTACACCACCATTTCCACACCAAAAAAAAAAAAAGGGAGGGGGAAGCCAGCCAAATGAGGTCTTCTAGAAGCCACAACAGAGTCACAGAATGTTGTGTCAGTGGTATAAGAAAACAGAAAACTGGCACTGGATAAGGGGTAGAAAGCACTGAGTTGCCTTACTTAACCCACTTATATTTCTTTGCAATCTGGAGGAGTGTGTCATTCTCTAGAGCCCTGAACATAAACATCCCCACTAAGAGAAATGATCAGAGTTTGGAAAAGTTACTGACTGTTTGGATTGGAAATTGCCAGAATCTCCTTGATCAGGAATGCTGAGAGCTATAGTGCAAAGTGACGTTTCCTCAAGGTCTGTAAGTGACCTGTATCATTTTATTAACATGTCACAACCTGGGTTCACAAATCTCTTGCCTGATCCCAAGTGTCAGGGCCTGGCCCCTCCTTTCTTATTCTGATAACAAAAGGGGAAAATCTGAGGGTGAGATTCTTACCTTGAAAAGTATATGAAAAAGTGTGTGTGTTCATATTAGACCTGGTACGTTTTGTTTGAACAGCTTCTCTGTGATTGGCATTCAGCTGCATCATTCTTAATGACTTCACCAGCACCTCCTTTCTGTAATCCCCAGAGATAACCTTAAGGCCCAGTGCCTCCTTGTCCTGGTTCTGAGGACAAGGAGGAGGAATCTCAGGATGATACCAGTACTTTAAAGTGTGTTATGCATCAGATCTGATTTTTGTCTGTTTGAAGGCCATACTCTGTGCAAATATGGTTGATGTTCAATGTATCCATGACATCACCAAGACCAAACCCTGTATCATCCTAAAATACTGTCTTTAGTCTCAAATAGTGGCCCTGAAACCTCCAGGCTTGGAAATAGTCGTAACCTGGTCACACTTGCATTTATTCCTTTCTTTGTTTGCTCATTTTTGTTGGGTACAAACAATAACTTTGCTGTTATTGTTTGTTCAGCTGCTATAGGTTCCCTGGATAGATCACAAAGAAGACTGTTTATATTGTCAAGTATCAAGGTAAGAACAAGCAAAAGCTATGATCTGCAAAGAAACAAATGAGCACTGATAGCAAGAAGCCAACAGCCAGCTCCTTGGATTTCTTCAATTCATTGTGTGAAAACAGACACTGAAATGCCTATTTTTGTAACTGAAATACTAAAAAAACTCCTCCTTGCACAGCTTGGCAGAGTATCACATTTGATTTCTTTGTGTAGTGATTGACTAGAATCTGATTGCTAACATGTCATTTTTGTTGTCTGCAACAAAAAAGGCTTTTCCTCTTCTTTCTCTTCCCCCTCCCCCTTCACGTCTTTTAATTCAGTATAACCCAATTTCCATCGGTTCTGAATGGATAGAAGGAAGACTGTGATTAGATTACCAGTAGGAGGATTAGCTTTTATTAATGTCCTGGAGCCTGATAGAAAACAGTGTTGGCGCTGCATGCACTTCTCCAAATGCAACATCCAATACAAATATTATAAGTACGATCTTTAGTTAAAAAGAGTTCCTCCAAGTCCATTTCTCCCAGGTTTTGTACTGATAAAGTAGCAAGTATTGATATGCAAATGGTTGTCATGACAGTCCCTATAGATACCACCCCTTAGAAGGATCCAAAAATATAGGCAACAGTGTTGATCTATATCGAGAAACTAGTTCTATAAACTTCTTTATCTGCTAGGGAATTTTCTAAAGCTAATGGGTTTTCGATGCCCACTGAAGATTAAGCATCCCAAAACACTGGAATTATAAATGGGATAGCTCATAAATCATATATATGTTTTTTGAGGCAATCTATTGTCCTCTCAGCTACTGTGAGGTAAGCTATGAAGCACAAGGAAAGCTTGAGGGCTAATGTTAACATTCCTACTAATCAATATTTTGACCCTAGGAGCCCTGGCTCCATTACACTGTCTTGACCTAATGAGAGATGCTATCAGTCTTATAAATGGGCCTTGATGGCTGGTTTGACTACTCCACATTATTGAACTTTATTTCAAATCCCATCTGTCTTGGAAAAGGAATAGTTTTTTGCCATTCTAAACATGGGTAAAAAGAAGAAGATGCTCCAGGTTTCAAGGTGAGCAGAACAGGGCACAAGAAGTTTTAGAATAATAGGCCACATTCAGGCCCAGTTAAAAGTGATGGTTTTACACTTAAAAGCCTGACATTGGCCCTTTCCACACCAGCCAATTAGAATGGGGCAGTGCCTCCTCTCACGGAGGTCGTCGGCACCTTGGAGCGGACTAGGAGTGGACTACTTACCGGAGGTCTGCACCTCAGTCCACTCCAAAACTACCCCAAGTGGTCCTCCAATGTGTTTTTGAAACACTGGAAAAAACAAGTCTTTATTTTCCTGGAACGCGATTCGCAGGCTTGCACCAATGCGAGCCTGCAATCTGCGGAGAGCAGGCTTTAGGCGTGGTGAGCTTCGGTAGTTGGTTGGGACCCACAACCAACCGGAAGCTACCATTTTGGAAGCCAGAACAGTGTGGATCTACAGACCTCGCACTGCTCCAATTCGCCCTGGACCAAGGGGGAGGCCTGCAGAAGAGCTTCAGGGACAGTCCATGTTGCTTCAGACCCCAGAAGACGTGGTAGGTAACAGCACGGAGCGATTCCCTCGTCTCGTGCAGAAAGGGCCATTGCTTACCTGACAGATTGCTTATTTGACAAATTCTCTCACATTTTCCTATCCACACTTCACAATTAGTACCTGCTGCCCGCAGTAGAACAGCAAATGTCCCCACCTCACTTAAGTCAAGGTGCATAGAAGCCAAAGCCAGCCAAATTATTTTGACGCATGAGGCAGAAAATCCTTCAAGTGCTTCTGACCACTCCTGACAGTAAAAATACTGCAATAACAATTTGCTGCTTGTACAAGACACCCCAATTTTGTAGTCTGTGGCAGTTACCTCACCCTACCCAATGACAAGCGAGCCCTGTGTGTGTGTGTGTTTGTCATGGCCCAGGACTCAGACTCTAAGGAAGGTGAGCCTTCAGCTCAACCTTCGGAAAGACAGCCTCAGGACTTACCTGAGACTGATCAAACACTGGCACTGCCAGTATAACTGGCACAATCAGATGTGGAGTCACAGCTCCCAAACCCTCAGCCTCAATGGGCAGAAAAGAGAACAGAACAAAGATATTCACTGCGGCTTCTTGCCAAGCAAAAGGAGAAGCCCTCTTAATCAAGGACAGCTGACTGTAGCCCATTTGAGAAACAGCTCTGATCCACATTCTCTGTTGAAAACAACCATCCAATCTTCAGCTCTGGGCATGGTGTTCCTGCAGTTCTGCTTTGAATATCTGAAACCCTGACCTTTGGACTGGCTGATGACCCTTTTGGCTCTTGGACTGGTTTTTTACTTCCCTCTCTCCCTCTTTTCCTTCTCACAAGCATGTTTGTTTCCAGAGACTTTGTTTTGATTTACTGGCCTTGCCTTATCTGGTATTGGCCATTTCCACACTACACTGTTACAGTGCTATTATTCCACTTTCAACATCCTGTGAAATTCTGGGGTTTGTACTTTACTGAGGCCCAAGAGCGTTCTGGCTGAGAATTCTAAATGCTCCTCCCTAAACTGCAAACCCAGGATTCCATAGGATGTTGAAAGTGGAATAATAGCACTATAACAGTGTAGTGCAGAAATGGCCATTGTCTGCATGAGCCTGGAGTAAATTGCTTCCTCCCTAACAACTGCACATGTGTCTTCTGAAACCTGAGTCAGGACAGTGTCAGAATGCTCACTGAGTATGAAGATGGAAGCAGCTGTTTCATCAATGCTGCAGTCAGCCACTCAGGTGAGCAAGTGGATGAGGGGATGACAAAGAACACTTGATATCTCTGTTCACTTCCTTGGGGTCAAGGGTGGAAACTGTGCAGCCCAAGAGCAGTAAGCCCTTGAGGGCCAGTGTGACTGTGAGTCCAGAGTTATCCCCTGCCAGATCTGGCACATACTCCTCCTTGCACATACATCTTTGACCCCTAAAGTGAGGGGTCTGTGCCAAAGAATCACTGTTACTGGGTGAAAAAAAATCTTTGCAAAGCCACCAAAGCCTGTTTTGTATAGCTTCCTAACCTGAAAAAGATATTGCCCCAAATAGCCTGAGAGGTGACCAGAAGGGTTACTATGTCACTTCCAATCAACCAGAAAGGCAGCTAGGATATTGCCCTGCAGCCCTGTAGAAATCCAGATAAGCCAAAAAGCAAACACAGCAGCCTTTCTTCATCCAGAGAACACCCAGCTCCACTCTCAGTGGTACAGGAGCCCCATCACCTGTTTCTTGCATCTACCACAACAGCAGGGTTTAGCTCCTCATCCCACCTTACAGCAGCAGCACCTCTATCCTCAACTACCAAGAATTAAAAAAAAAGGTTACAGAAAAAATGGGGACAATGATAGAAACAGAAGACTGAAGAATGAGTAAGTGGAGATAGGAGTGAACAAATTAAAAAAGATGCAGGAAATGTAATAAAATAAAAACAATACAGAAAGGAGAGAGAAAAGAGGATGCAAAGAACAAATTGAGGTGCCTTGAATGGAAATTCTCCTGCCTCCCCAAATCTGTGTTTTATGTGCTTTGATCCTCCGTTTAAATCAAACACAAGCCAAGAACAGCCTCACCCTGCATTTTTATGTTAATAGATGGTTGAAACCTATTAAGAAAACATTCTCTAACACTTATATCAATAAGAAACTATCAAGCCACCATAGAGAGGTCTTGCTTTGAGAATGTTCCAAGCATACCTAGCAAACCACAGTTAAAAGCAGAATAGCAGACTAGAAAAATCTCAATCTATACAGAAAGGTGATTATTAGCCAATGTAGTACAGCAGTCAGAGCACTGGATCAAGACTTGGGAGATCTATTCCCCACTGAGCCATGAAACTCTTGGGGGGGCTTTGTGTCAGTCACATTCTCAGTTTCATAGAGTTATTCCTGTGAGGACAGTGGGGGGAGGAAAATGAGCAGTGTACGTCCCCTTGAAATCTCTGGATGGATGTAAATGTAACCACCAACCTATCATAATAAAATAAAATGTTTGTGCATCTCCTTGCCTGCCTGCTTGTGGCAACCATAACTTTTGGGACATCATGCAAAGCACTGCTGCTAAGACTTCTTTGTTTAAAAAGAGTGGGAAAAATGGGAGAAGTCTCTGTGACATAGCAATGCTTAAATTCCTGAAGTAAAGAGAGGGTCATGAAAACAAGAGGTTCCCCAGAGCACTTGGGGTGTATCAAGCCTGAGCAGCGCCAGTTATGTTCATCTATAAAACAACAGAAGGCTGTGTGAGGCACTGCTGCTAAAATTTGTGGGGCAGGAAGAAGGTCGGGAAATGAGAGAAAACTAAGGCCTTGTAGCTAAGATTTCCAAAACTGACAACAGGATGAAAAAGATGGATGATAGTTCTTTCAGGTACTGCTGCTAAGACTCCTCACGTTACAAAAGAAATAAGCAGGAAACAGTCTCATAGACACTTTTTGGAATATTGGATATGGACTCAACCAAGGCTGGGGTTGCTTCAGCTATTAATAAATAATTCCTAACTACTGCATGTGTGGAGGGCAGTATTCTCCCACTATTATATTTTGCAGAGTGTCATAAATAAACTTGAATCAAATCTCTAATAAAATGATTAATATGCATGCCAGTCTAATTGTTCATAATCACATACATAATTCAGCACATGGAGATGTCAGCTGCTAAAATATAAATTAATCTTTTCTTGTTTCAACATTTTGCATTTTGCTGTTTCCTTCTAAAGCAGATCTGAAATAAGCCATTTTGCTGTTCTATTATGTGAAATGCAGAGTTGATGGACTTTTCAGCAAAAACCCAAGCTTATTTCAAAGCGTTATATTACTCCTTACAACTGTCTTTGTATTTAAAAGAAAAGTGAGCTGTCCAAAAACTTTTCCCCAGAAGGTACTTCCTTCCTTCAGTATAAAAGAACCAATGGAGGAATTTTGTTTCCGCCTAGATACATTGGGGAGTTCATATTTAGAACTGCACAGAACAATTTCCTGAGGCACAGGGAGATGAAAAGAGCATGTGATCAGCTTGGAAATGGACAAGGGACCTGCTCTCTGCAGCTTCGGTGGAGAAAATAGAACTATAGCATAGTTGTGATATTGAAGATAAAGCTGGAGAAGGTGAAAGGAAGGCAGCACAAAAAGACTACATTAGAGATGGACAGATTTGATTAAGGAAGCCACTGCCCTGAGTTTACAAGACTGAAGCAAGGCTGTGGGTGACTGGGGTCTTGGATGTCTCTCACCCTCAGGATCATCATGGGTTGAAGCAACTTGATGGCAAATGATAACAGCAACAACAGCTCTGATTAGTACAAGGCTGGTCTCAATCGCTTGAGGTCAAGTAAAGCACTTCCTAGACATTGTGATCCCAATGGACCCTTCCCCCTTTGAGGTGGAAGGGCAGAACAGTTACAGCTGCTCCCTGCTGCCATGTGCTTTCCCACCAGTGGGCCATCTCACATCCAGAGAATAGGATGGGTGGCAACGGCAGCAACACAAACAACAGAGCCTCCAAAGTGCCTGTGTGCTGCTGCTGAGAAGCTTCCTGAAAACCTGGTTCTGGATCTTGACGACAAGGTTCTGTGAGAGGAGGAAAGGTGTCTAGGAAATCAGTTTTCCTAGACGTGTCTTCAAATAGTCTCTAAAAGGTTCAAAATGTTATGAAATGTTTACTGGACCTAGTTGCTTCATTCCATATGTGCATGTTTGGGAGGTGTTGAAACTTATCCCCATTATTTCCACCCCTCATACCATTTTCTGTTAAATAAATAATGCCCAGGAACACAGGTGCTTCATTAAGTGACATATATCTGTTGTACATCTTAAGAGTACGAGTTTGGAGAAGGGCTGCTTTAGAATTAATACTCTCTGCAGAATGAATACTTGCTTGATTTCCATCTGTTCAATCAGTGCTTTGGAAAATACTTTTCTATAAGAATCAGTTAACTCTCCAGATTCTATTCTTGCAAGGAAACTAGTTGTGTAAACACCTATCTTCTTAAAGTGACTCTGCTCAAAATAAACTGCTCCTTCTCCTTAATGCCTATTTGGTGCATCCTTATGAGATAAAGGCTCAGACTTTTCAAAAAGTTAGGGAGAGACTTCCAGCCATGGAATTTAGAATTCAGCCAGAGTGCTCTAATGCTTCATTAAACTACCAGTCCCAGGACTCCATAGGATGTTGCCCTGGCAGTTGAATGCAATGATAGCTCTATAACTGTGTACTGTGAATGCCCCTCATCCATTCTTTTTAAACATACACTTATTTCTTTAGCTACTGGTTATGTAAGAACTCTTCTTAAGAACTTTGAAAGGTTAGAATCTGTGAATCTGTTGCAGTCCTCTTGCCAATTTCAGCAGTACCCTGTGGGTAATTTGCATTGCAGCTTTTTGCCTATTGTAAGCCTTTCTGCATATACATGGCTCTTGAATGTTCTGAACAGAAGGTGTTAATCCCAGGGTATACTGACAAAAACAGTATTACGTAGGTTTTCAGGAAAGAAGAAGTGAGGGATAACAGGCATTTTAAGATAACTGAGCTTTTATATATGTGGAGCGGAGGATTTTTATAATCTAGTCACATCAACAGCTCTCCACAGGCTATGTGAAAATTCATGCCGCTCATATCACTTCATCTCCAGAGGCATTTTTGCTTCATATATTCACAAGATGAAATGCCTTCTCAGAAATCAGGAGTATACTTTATACTTCATCAGGAATGCTTTCTCATCCTGCACTTAGTATATGTTTGATCTGATGTTAAAAAGAAAACAACATTTATCTCAGTGAATTGGATTAAGGAAAGAGAGAGAGAGAGCTTCTGGTGCTTTTATCAATGAGATTAGCAATAAAAGTATACCTTCATATTGGTCAGTCACTCTAAGATATGAGAGCTACATAACTCAATAAAGGAACCACATTGAACAGAGACATGACAAACACAATTGGTAATGGAAGAAAAGATCCATGCTGACTTGCAAGTGCTTCAGAGGAAATGAATTCTTGGTATGACACAGTGACAAACATTTGGATAATGTCATCGTACTTCATAATATCAGAATTACTTTGTTTGCCAGAACAAACTAAATTGCTTTTTTGGGATTTAATTCATATTTACTTGCTGATTCATATATTGAAGGATTAACTTCTGTGTCCTAAAGAAGGAATCACCTAATTCTAGAGCATGTGCTCCAAGCACAGGAAACCTCACTTCAATGCGTAGCATCTCTGAGTCAATTTTAGAAGAATCAGGTAACATCTGATTAGGGATGGGCGTGAGTTTTACTTCAATATATTTTGTATAAGAATTTAACAAAACTCAAAGCATTCTTCATATTTTCAGTAAAAGAATTTGAGAGTTAAAAACAACTTTGAATGTGGAAGAAACCAAAACTAACAGATTTGCCTATTGCATGTTTAGCAGTTAGAAGTCTGACTTTAAATCCCAGTGTATACAGCTAGACTGGTGGTGAGTCAGAGTTGCTGTTTCCCCGCCCCCAAGAGATTCCTTGTCTATAACAGCTACACAACAGGCCAGTTACAACACAATCCTCTCCATCTTAGGACTAGCTGTATCAGTACAGATAGGTGAAGATTTGGTTTCAACACTAACTTCATAAGGATTTCAAAAAGTCTTCATGTTAACTTCATATCCAGACAGAAATTTTAAAAGCTCAAACACAGGAGAAAGCAAAACCAATAAATTCTTCCATCCCGACAGGTAATGCAAGAACCTTTTGCTTAAAGATTGGAAATGTTAGTTTTCCAGGATTTGTGTCCTCTGAAATTCAAGGGAGCAACTCCCTGTCAGAGTTATCCAGAAATGGGGCAAGACAGACAGCAGCTTCCTACAATTTCTAACTCTAAAAAGTGGTTAGAGAAAATTAACTGGAGTGGCATATTTGTCAAAGACAATCTGTAGCCTATTTCATATTAATGTGTAGGACATTTCTGGGGGGGGGAAGAGAGAGAAAACCTTGAACGTTAGTCTAAAACCTCCATGATCCACACAGAGAATAAAGGAAACACCTGATGCCCTGTAGATGTATTGAACTACAGCTCCTATCACTCACAGGCAGCATGGCCCTGGGTTGAAGAAGGGCTGTCTATCTAGCTGATCACTATATTGTGGTTCGGAGTAACACATTATTGATGGTTTTTGCACCTTTTATTGTAGCGTGTGAGTGAGTGAGAGAAATCCCAATTCATGAGTGTCTTTTAAATATTAACTGTGATATTTTCTTCTAAACGAAATGAAACTTTAAGCAATTAAAACAGACATGACAGATCTATACTTGAGCTTAAGTTGCCAAACAAATGGAAGAACTTCTAAGTCTGTTTGCATGCAAGTAAGAAGACACATTTCTGCTCTAGAGACAGGAAAATAATGTTAGAAGATACATGTTGAATACATATACTGAGCTGTTAATGCAGTGGCAGCTGCCTGAGTCTCAGATTCAAGATCTTTCTCTGTAACACCAAAGATACCCATCTTTTCTGTCTTCTATTTATATTCAAGACAACTAAGGCTGCTTGCCCAACACTTCTCTTCCAGCACATAATCTTGGAGCAAGGTGGATGACTTCTCTGGGTGATCTGAAGTAGATCCACCAGGGTTTGCTGATTCTCAATTGCTTAAATTCACCACTAAAAATAACATATTGGGTAGAGGGCATCCTGAATTTGGCTATTAACAAAGGGGAACCAGAAATGTAAAGAAAGCTATTCGCTCTGTTCTGATATTAAAAACACCTGCTCAGAGATGCCCTGTTCCTTTGTTCCAAGTGCATTTCTCCTTCCAGACTCTTATTTTGGATAAGTAAAATATAAAGTAGATCTCACAGTCCTGAGGTCTACACACCTGCTGATATAGAAAAAAAAAATATTTGCTTGCCCTTCTTGTAACATTATTGTAGCATAATGTGAGCTGTGCTTTCCAAAATAAAAGATGGTACAGTATTATACCATGGGAACATAGGAAGCTACCTTGTACCAGCTGCAAGTATTCTTCTATCTAGCCAAGTATTGCCTATAGCAGCTCTCCAGAATTTCAAACTGAGACCTTTCTAGCACTTCCCAGCGTTGCCAGGGATTGAACTCATGGGCTTCTTGATACAAAGTGTGTGCTCAATCATTGCACCACATTACTTCCACAGTGTTAGTTTTATTAATTCTTCAGCCTTCCTGAGTTTGACTTCAAAGGCCAAATGGGATGTGTCTGTTTAGCTAAAAAGCCATATCTATTTTGTTTGGTGCTGTCCTCTCCCCACAGCCTCATCTAAGAACGTAGGAAGTGATTGTGCCTAGAGGTCTTGTGACCCAAAAGGGCTACCTATTAAGCTATGGATATTAATTTGTTACAATTGGCAGGACAGATTTATCACATGTAAGTTTCCCTAGCAGATCCAGCATGGTGTAAGGGTTTGAGTGCTTGACTATAACTCTGGAGAGCAAGAGCAGGGTTTGAATCCCCATTCAGCTGTGGAAACCCACTGGGGTGACCTTGAAATAGTCACACTCCCTCAGCCTCAGAGGAAGGCAAAGGCAAACCCTCTCTGAATAAATAATGCCAAGCAAACCTCATGATAAGTGTGCCTTAGGGTTGCCATAAGTGGGAAATGACAAGAAGTTCCCCTAACTGGCTCTGCTCCTAGACTGTCAGCAAGTAGGTGTGACCAAGCAGTTTGTTTTTTTAATGTATACTAGCTGAAGTGAACATAGCTTAGTATACTAGCTGAAGAGATCAATGACATCTCCTTTTTTCTCACTTCTCCTCTTTTTTTAATGTGAGGAATTATACCAGCATTATATCAGAGAGCCTTCTTCCATTTCTCCACCTTTTTATTTAGCCTTAGAAATATTAGTAGCATTGCTTTAGAAAGGTCTCTCCTCTTTTCTGGCCCTTTTAAACCCCCCCTTTTGTTTGTAGGATGCACCATTTTTGCAATTTCCACTTGAACTTTAACACTGCAATTTGCATGACAACCAAAAACATTGTCAAATGTTGATGCAATTGCCACACTATCCTGATGAGTTATAGCAGGGCTTCTCATATGCCCCCACTTGGAATTTTGACTTTTCCCCTTGAAACTATGTGCTCAAGCTCAAACAAGAGCTAAAAACACTGTCAAATGTTGTGGAGGGGGTCTTTTTGGTTCTAGTGAGCCTACCTTTTAGCATTTTGACCTGAAATTCAGCAATGCAACCTGATAACCACTGTGTCAGTTTTTAAGGACCAAGCATAGTATTTCTGTGAGTTGTCGATGATTCATATATGGAAATATTTTTGCTATTATAGTTAAGATGCTATTATAGATAAGGTGCTATTCTTCCTCTGAGATCATGTACTCTTGCAACCTGGAAGGTCTTCTAAAATAACATAGAATTCACATTCTGTGTGAAGCTGCTACTAAAAAATACTCAGAGACAGTTTTCAGTGATTTTTTTTTTATCAATCATCCCTTTTTATGTTGTTCAGATTTACTTCCTTTCCAAAGCCTCTAATCACTAGTTTGTTGCATTCTATGATTCTCCACTTGCTATTTACTGAATTGCATGGCGTTTAATATTTGTTGTATTGCTTGAACTGATGGAAAACAACCATTCAGCCAGTTGTATAGACACATGTGTAAATAATTAGAAGTAAAATAAAACAGACTTGTGTCTACATAAACTGTATTCCATTTTGTTTTTTTCTGCAAAGACTGTAACAGGAAAAATCCCTATGGCTGTTATTCCAAACCAATCACAGCAGGCAAGAACGGGAACCAATTTAAGCTATCACACTGCAGTTTCCATAAACCTGGAAAAGACAATTATATCACTCCCACTATTAGTTTCTCTTACACATTTTCAAAAGAGGTTCTCAAGTGCAACCTATTTAAATACAATTATGCTATCCTGTCATTACCAAATATTTCATTGCCAGGCCTAATGTATGAATGCAGATTTGGGAATGTTATTTTTGGACTCCAGCTCCTGTTACTGCAGGCTAGACCTCCTTGGAGATACCCCTAGATATCATTTTGATATCAATAATTCGGCTCTCTTCTACCACCCCTCTCCACATGTTTGTGAGGCCCCCGAACAAGCACAGACTAGGTGCGGCCACTAATCGCTGGACATGCCACTCTCCACGCAGGCAGGTCAGAAATAGCTAGATCCTTGCTTTAGGAGACCTCTCTGCAAACACCTTTATTATGTATGCACACTGTTTACAAAGGACTCCCTGCCCCGAGCAGGCAAGCTGGCAAGCTGAATACTCAACTGCCAAGCACTCTGCATTTGCATACAGGCTAACTCTTTGTCAATTCAGACTTAACTCAATCTTGCTAAATTCTGACCTTTCCAAAGTTTTGTCCCACTCCTAAATCGCATTGTTTTCCCCAAGTATGGCATAGCCTGCAGTTACAGTCTCCCTATAAAAACCCCTGATTCCATGACCATCCTCAGATCGCTCCCAAGTTCCAGACCACCTTGTTGCCGCTTTGCCCGGCGAGCTTCCCACGTGCTGAGCTACATCGCACCCCAGCATCGCTCTCTATCTTCTTTCCAGACTCCAGGAACAGGTTCCGTATCACCTGAATCAACTATCCCTCTCAAAAATCCTGCTATCCAACTCAAACCTTTATTTCCTTTAGTTATCTGTGTGCGTGTGTTGCTTACATTGTGTGCCTGTATTTAATAAAGATCATTTGTAATTTTCAACATGGTTTGCTTCTTGACTTGGCATGACCCCGTAAACATTGGGTTATAAGATCCTGCTGCACTATCCTGCCTCTCGTTTCGCCAGCAGTGCTCTAAGCTAATTTTCCCCAAGGTGTGTTGTTGTTTGGGTATTTAGGTGTCCCTCCCGGGACCCCCAGTAAACAGGGTAACACTCCCATAATCTCCTAGCAGCCAGCATTGGATACAAAGAACTGAAAAAGTGACATTAGCACAAAAGGCTTTTTAAAAGCATCCGAGTGCCAGTACAAAGACAATAAGGTTTAGACATAAGCCTTATGGGGTAAAAAAAAATTTTTTTTTTAAAGTTTTCCTATGGCATTTAAAGGCAGCATAAGAAAGCTTGATAAACTTCACTGAGAAGAGAGGTTCACACCTATGACACCAGCAGGGAAAAGTCCCTATACCTGGAACCCACCATACTGAACTTACAACAGGCAACAGAGGAAGTCCTTTGAAACCAACTGTGGAGATCTGGGTAAGCTCATATGAACACAAGTCCTTCCTGTTATTATGTAGTGCATCATGCTGTAGGCAGGATAGAGATGTTTTGTTCACTCACTCATCATCTTGTTACCCTGACTTCTGGAGGTCCCTGGGGAACAATATTACAATACCACACTCTCCAACAATCCTGATTTAGTGGGACAGTCCCAAGTAATCATCCAGATGTGGAATTGCTTCTCCCAGCCCCAAGAGCAAGGGGAATCTTTGTTTTTTCTATGTGAATTTACTATCACTAGGGGGAGCTCTCAATTGCTTTATATCTGGGTTTATTAAATTTGCTGCCCTCAGCCAAAGGTACCTCTTTCTATAAATCACTGAATCACTGATTTTGATCACATGAGAGTTATCACAGGTAAGCTTCAGGATGACAACATAGATATAAGTCATTCCTTTGGTGAATTTAGTAAAGAATTATTGTCTCTGAGTGGCAGGCCAGGTGCCTTCTCATCCCTACTACCTGAAAAATATCTTTTAAAGGGGAACACCAGTAATTTCTTACAAGATGCAAAGTATGGCATATGCTTCACTACTGCACTATGACCCTTCCAGAACCTGGAAAAATTACATTTTAGACTACAGTTTGCAATCTGGCTCAGGGATTTTGGGAACTGTAGTCCAAAAGTAACATTTCCAAGGTATACATTTTTGGGATCAATGGATGGATAAGTCTGTTGATTCATCCATGTCCACATCTGTGTCAGTTTTGCTTCTATGCATAAATTTATCCCATACAGTGTTGTCCTGGGTTTTCAAGTAGATGAAAATATGCATTTATTTTCATACAAAATTTCTGCAAGATATGATTTTTCTCTATAGTTTCTCACACCGTGCACATTTTGTATATAACTTTCCCTAAGATATGCATTCTTGTGCATAGAAAGCTTCATATGCACATTTCTGAATGCATTTTTTCAGGTCAGAACTGCATCAGAGAAAACTGCAAATCAGAACAGTGTGCAAACTGAAAGATAACAACACTATGACTATCTGCACCTTTCAGGAAATGCAAGTTCAATAGATCATTTCAAAAATGCAAACTGAACAAAATTCTCCCTCTTCCCAATTCACAAGGCTGCTTTAATTACATATTTGTGAAGCATTCTATTGGTTTTGTTCCCAATATTAACCACCTGTGGGTCATCCAAAAAATGTGTACAATAGGGAAGCCAGTGACAAACAGCATACTCAAGTGCTACATAAACAGTGTGGAAGAGCAAAGGTAGTGAAAAATAAGATCTGAATGTGTGTGTGTTGTGAGGAATAATGATGACCAATACAGGATTTGTTTTCCAGATGCTAGGGGAAGTGGCAAAACTAATTTATTGAGCCAGGGAAGGAGAAAAGGGAAAGCTTGGGTCTCATTGATGAGTCAACCCTCTTAAACCAGAATGAATTTTGAGAGAGATTTAGTTCTCTCAGGGATTGCACTCTCATTACAGAGAAGATAACTGTCTCTGAGGGACCTCATGAGAAAGGAAGCCAATGTGGCATACTTGTTTGAGTATTGGACTATGACAGTGGGAGACTAGAGTTTCAATGCCCACTCAGCCTGAAAGCCGAAGACCTTTTCACATTATACAATAGTAGCACTATATTCCATTTTAACAGCCACAGCTGCAGCCTGTGTGATATAATTGAGTTGTCATAAGTTGGACTTGACATGAAGGTACATTACTGTAAAGGTGTCAACCGCCTCCATGACAAAGGGCTGCGAGGGATCTGGACAGTGCAGGATTGGTTCCGAGACAAAGGCCACCTGAGCCTTGGCACCCCAACAGAAACAGACACCCTTCTGGAGAAGAGAGGTCATGGGCGCCGCCAGGTCTGCAAAATGGGGGATGAATGGCTGATAATAATTGGCAAAGCTGAGGAAGCGCTGTGCGTCCTTGACCATGTGTGGGGGCTGCGAGGTGCGGATCTTGTCCACCTTGCCCAAGTCCATGGCAAGACCCCCGGCCGAGATACAGTGCCCAAGAAATCGACCTCCAACTGCTCAAAAGCACACTTAGACAGTTTGGCATGGAGATGATGGTCCCGGAGCCTCTGCAGGACTGTCCGAACATGGCCCTCGTGCTTCTGCAGGGAGAGGAAAAAATCAGGATGTCATTCAAATAAATGATGACAAAGCGGTCCAGCAGATCTCAGAAGACCTCGTTCATGAAGTGCTGGAACACCGCCGGGGCGTTGGTGAGGCCAAAGGGCATGACGGTGTACTCAAAATGGCCATACCACATGTGGAAAGCCGTCTTCCACTCGTCCGCATCCTTCTCATCAAAGACGTCCACGAAATCCCAATACTTGGGTGGAAGGTACGGAGGCGGCGAGGCTGAAGAAACTGCCATAAAGGAGGCCGGAGCCGACTGGAGATGGGAGGCACAACAGGGAGACGAAAAGGTAATGACCCCCGTAGACCACCCAATGTGGGGGTCATGCACCTGCAACCACTCCAGCCCCAAGACCACTGGAAAATGGGGCACTGAGGCCATGAAGACCACCACATTCTCGCAATGGGACCCCAGCAGCATCTGGAGTTCCGCAGTGGAGCGCGTCACCAGGCCCGAGCGTAGAGGGCAGCCATCGATGGTCTCCACTAGGAAAAGCGGGTCCACAGGAGATGTGGGAATGTCCCAGGCCTCCACAAAGGCCTGATCCATAAAGTTCACGGTGGCCCCCGAGTCAACCATGGCCCACGGCTGCAAGGCCAGCTGGCTGGCCGGGGAGGCAGAGCAAGACCTCGACTACCAAGTGCTTGAATATGGGGAAACGGGCAGGATGGGCCAGCGCCGAATGCGAAGCACCCTGGTCTTGAGGCCCTCCAAGACCAGGCACAATCTGTTTCCCACCAACGTAGGCCGGCCTTGTTTAGCAGGACATGAGGCAGCAAAATGTCCACACTGGCCACAATACAAGCATAAGCCCAGCTGACACCTCCTGGACCTTTCTGGGGAGGAGAGACAAGGATGGGCGCCACCAACTCGCATTGGCTCCTCCCCCGCCACAGTCTCCTGGCTGGGTTCTGGAATAGGAGGAAGAGGCAGCCCCCCCGCCGCCTTCCTCAGAGGTGCTGGTGATGGTAGAGGAGGCAGGCTGGCAGGAAGAACCGCAGGATGCCTGGCCCTGCACTGCAGGATACGCCCCTCAATTCGTAGGCACAGCTGGATCAGGCCCTGCAAGGTGTCAGGTGTATCAGCAAGGACCCAACTGATCCAGAATAGGGTCAGCTAACCCCTCGAGGAACTGATCTACCTGGGCAGCCTCATTCCACGCCAGATCCTGAGCCAGCAGCCAGAATTCACTGGAATAGTCTGCAATAGAGAGCTGACCCTGCTTCAACTCCAGAATACGCCGGTTAGCAGTCTGTGCCTTAGCAGGATCTGAAAAAACACTCTGCAGCTGCATAGCAAAGGCATCAAAATTGTCCAGCAGAGGGCTCTGCTGCTGCAGTAATGGCAGAGCCCAGCGCACTGCACCTCCAGAGAGCAAACTTATAACAAAACCAACTTTGTGAAAATTGCTAGGAAACTCTTCTGCTCGCAGTCACATGTACAGAAGGCACAGAGCCCAGCAGGTGGGGAAGTCCTGAATCTGCCCATCAAATCTGGGGGGTGTAGCCACTGAGCACTTGGGTTTGATCCAAGCAACAGCCCCCACCTCAGGCTGCAGCTGCTGGAGACGTTGCTGAAGCTGGCTTATTTGCTGGGTCAAAACCATATTAGTGTGCAAGGCTGCTGGCAGAGAAAGCTCAGCTGCTTCATCTTTTTCCATGGTGACAGAAACAAACTCTCCCTCCCACAATAAATCAACTTTTAGGCTTGTGGCAAGACTGTCAAGGTCAGAGACCCGGGCAGCAAGCCAGCCTGGAGAAGGGAGTGGGAGAGCTAGCAGAGTCCTATCGGGAGGAGTCAAGCAAGCACTTTACACAAGGGAGTTCATTTACCAGAGTGTCAAGCGAAAGCCATAGTCAGAGTTCCAAAAGCCAAGAGATCAATTCAAGGTAGCAGGAACCGGGTACTGGGAGCAAGGAACAGGCAAGAGGAGGGCTTGAAAGAAGTTTGCCACAAGCAAAGGAAAGCTTCCAGTCAGGCAGTTATATAGCCCAAGACACAGGTGTGGCTAGTCACTGCTTCTTGAACTTAATCAAGGAAGCCTCACTTTGCTCAGCTCTCTTGAGTCTCCGCCTTGTTTGTGGACTGATTGGCACAGGCTCCAAGACATCTTCAGAATCAGATCCCTGTTGCCCTAAAGGAGCAGGCAGAGGAACGTCCGAGCCTGCTTGGTCCATGGCAGCAGGGGGGGCTCTTGAGCTGCAGGACTCATCTCCAGCCAGAGCCACAGGGACCAACAGCTGCTGCTCGTCATCTCCACCCTCAGCAACAGGGACCAACAGCTGCTGCTCGTCATCAGCAGCTCTGACAGGGGCTTCAGTAATCACAAAAGGAGTCCAGGGGAGTGGCTATCCTGAGTGGCAGAGAGCCACCCAGCAACAGGTTGCTAGGCAACCAGAACAGCCACTCCAGAAAGAAATCAGCCCATTAGCGATAAATAGGGGTTGGAGGCCTGAGAGGAAAATACCTATGTAGCAGGCACACTGAATTGGTTTTTGAGTCAGACTTCATGGAGAAGGGCTAAGGGTCAGTTCTTCAGTCCAAGAGTAGTTTTCAATCGTGGGGGGGTTGCATGAGAAGGGTGTGTTTTCTCAGAGAAAGATGCAGAAGAGAAATCAATCCACTTGTGAATCTGGTCAGAGAGTGTGACATAGATTTGGGAACTGAGCCTTTGGCAAAAGGGTAACTAGAGGTCTGTGTGTGAGAGAGAGACCTGTGCCTTTGTGCTAATGTAAAGATATAAGAAATTCTCTAAAGGCATCCTAAAGATATGTTTGAGCTTGGACATACATATGAAAACCAATACATCATTCTAGTTGTTGTTTTAATAAAGATTGTGTCCCGAGAATGAGGGGAAAAATAAAGAAAAGCCAGCCAAGAAAAACTCTATATAGATAAGCAGAGACAGCTCTGCACAACTGTCAAAGCATGCCAAGCTGCAGAGAGCACCTTTAGCAGCAAATGCACTAAGCCAGTAACACTCACCCACTCAGCTTGTAATCTTCCAATGTGGAAGCTCCTTATTCTTTGTTACAAAATATATACAATATTTAGAAAGTTCAGATGGCAATCCAGCATATCTAGCTTGCTCTTTCCAGCAGAGCCTCCATATGTCAGGCAACATATGCAGTTGTTGGCTGGGATTGTGCTATCTTTATACAGACACCTAGCCAATCCTGGCCAACCCTTGCATTGTCTGCACCTGGTGTTCATCAGCATGACTCAGCACAGACTAGCTGGAGTCACATTCCTTTCCACAGGTGCACTTAACAATTAAAGCAACATGACATTTACACATCACAAAGTGTTTTCTAGAGGTTTGGTCCAACCTTTTCTGACAGATTGTAGTATATTTTTTTATAAATTTTGACTCAGCTGAATCATATTCAGTAGTTATAACCAAACAGAATGATGCTACCACTGATCATTAAAGGGGGTCCTAAAGAACAACTGAAAGGCTTTACCCTTTTCACACAAAGTTGGTAATTTAAAGGGGAAGGCAGAGCTGAGCAGGATGACAGGGCACGTTAGCAGACTGGGGGAAGCGCCCATGCTAATCTGTGAGGAGAAAAAGTAGGCCTTGCCAGAATTACAACAACAAGAAATTTGTGTTTGATGTTTTTACCCTCCCACCTGGTGCCACAGAACCCTCAGAGTTCATTAAACATCATATATAATTTAACAATTCAAGAATGCTAAAACACACAAAAAAAGGACTAAACACCCCACTCAGCAATGCAACAGCAGATAAAACTTTCTCTGCCTAGCTCTAAAATAACTATTGAAATAAAAAGGATCTTGTCTACAACCAGAATTTAAAACAGAGCTGTTCTACCAAATACTTTTAAAACTTCTAGGGGCTTTTTGGCTTAGGGGGAAAAAGACATGTAATGGAAGATATTATAGAAGTGTATAAAATTATGCATGGCTTGGAGTTTGAGAGTCAAATCAAATTAAAGGGAATGCATTTTTTGATTAATTCATTTTCCCTCAAAAAGCAGCATTTCCACAAAGATTTCAGCAATCAGACTTGCAAGTAAAGCCCCTGTCTGTTTTTTGGATGACCAGTCATAAAAGAAAACATATAAGATGTAAGGAAAATCATATACTGGGGTTCTTATCACAACACACCATTATACCATTTCAGCAGTGGTTTTGTGTCTCATTTGTCTCAGCCTTATAGAATGACACGATGGTTCTTTTGATGCTGTTGGGTTGTACAATCTTTGGGAAAGTGATTTTTTTTTCATGTCAAATATAATATATTAATGATCCCCGTTCTCTCTATTATTCAGTAGCCAATTTGAGTGCAGGGGTCTTATTCCACTTCGTTGCAAGAAGGATCAATTAATGGATATGGTCTGGTTATTCCTTCCTTGGGGTTTGCCAAGAAAACCTTCAGCAGGGAAATCTCCTGCTGCATCTGGTGCTTGGGCAGGGAGGACAAAACTTCTGAAGACTATAATTGTGTTTTCTGTGGCATACATCCTTGAAACCCTTTTCAGATTTTTTTCTATTTTTTTAAATATAAATAGTTTGCTGTTATAGTGCACTAATGCTCCAATCCTGACATGTTAAAGTCACTATTCAGATGCTTTATGGGGGTGTTTTCCAAAGATTTCTCCACTGCTTTCTTGTGGCACCACACACCACAGTGTTACTTATTTTTAAGGGAATTTTTTAAGGTATTAGTGTAATAACACTATGGCAACATGCCATAATAGCCTTAGTGTGACTTAATGAGTACCAACGATGTGGTTTTTGAACAGAACAACCCGAAACAACTCACTAGTGTGATAAGCACTTTTGTTTTTCACAGGAGAAATACATCAAAAATAGTGCGGTGGTGCAAGCTTCTCTTCCCGAGCCACCTCTTGCAATGAGAGATTTGGGCAGTGATGTGTGTGCCATAACAATGTCATGTCATTATGCCATATATTTTTAAAAAATAAAATGGAGGAAACCAATCATGAAGCACAAGGCAGGGCAAATGGGATGGTGATCACAACAATAGTGCTGATAAAAAAAAACCATGAAAATCACACTGTTACAATGCAAATGTGGCAAGGGTGTGATACGCAGCATCAACAATCAGCTATTATTGCAAGTACAGCTGAAGTAGTTTTCAAACAGTTTAGACCAACATTGTGGTGTGCTAAGGACCTAGGACAAACATATGCCTTTCATCACTGGAGGGAGCACCACTTCTAAAAACGCTCTAAGGCCATTTCCACACGGTGGAACATAGTAGCTACTGGTTGTATTCATTTCATTGTAGCAATCCAGTAGCTGTCCCATCTGAAAACAGTAGCTAGGATGCATTATTTGAACTACAGAAAAAAAAATCTGTTTTGCACCATCTCATCTGCATATATCCCGTATGCCACCTCAATGTGGAAATGTTAAATGCACTTTACTGTGCCTTAAGAAAATGGTGGCACCAGCAGGAGGACAATCAGGGGTGGCGGGGTGGGGCAAAATGCAGAAGAGACATTCTGCTTCAATTCACATTAATGTTGAGAGGTGTAGAACGCAGTGTCACTACTGCATTTCAAGAGAATTCGCCTTAACTACGGAAAAGATCCATTTATGGCGTCTTCTGCAGAGAGGGCCACAGTCTATTGCCTATCTTGACCTCTGTCTTACCAGAAGTAGATAAACAGCAAGAGAATGAGGAGGCATAAAAGGAAATACTTCTCATAGTACATACTGTATTTGCCGGTATATTAGACGCACTGGCATATAAGACACACCCCACTTTTCAAGGGGTATTTTTCAGGGGGAAAAATGTAGTTCTCTGATGAGCAAAATGCACAGGAAAGGAGGGGAAGGAAAGGAGTGTTGCGCCAGGAAAGGAGGGGAATGAAAAGAATGCTGCACCACTACCTCTCTCTTCCTGTTTGCTTGGACAGAAACTCCCAGCAGAGTCAAAATGCACAGGAGAGGAAGGTAAAGTAAGAAGAAACTGTAGAAACATCTATCTATGTTCCTGCGGATCAAGGCATTCACTACCCCCTCCCTTCTTGTCTTGCCTGGGCAGGAAAAACTCCTTTCACCCTCCTTCCCTTCTGTATGTTTTCAGCGTTACCGTATTTGCTGTTGAATAAGATGCACCTCATTTTCAGAGGGTATTTTTTAGGGGGGAAGTGCATCTTATACACCAGCAAATACGGTAGTTAAAATACAAAATTCAGCACCACAGCAAGTAGTGATGTCTCTGAGAGTCCATCCCAGAGGAACCTAAAAGAAGCGTCAGCCCCCTCTACTCTCTCTCTGCCCTTTTGAAGGGAAGTGTCAAGGAGCTGCCACCGCAGTTTTCCCACCCAGACCTTCAAAAAGATTGGAAGCAGTGCTGTGGTAGAGAGAGTACAGGAGACTTAGAAAAGAAGATGGTTCCTTTTCTGATAAGGTACAGTAATTACACTAATTGCATTAGTTGACCCAGTTTTGGGGGTCAATTTTTTGACTAAAACTTCTAGACCTATACAGGAGTATATACAGCATGTAAAGGTGAATTGCAGCCCTTGGAGGCTTCCAATAGAAGCAATTCATTCTTTTATTAGTTAGAAAAAGGGTGGCCTC
The DNA here is from genome assembly GCA_948474755.1 of Ctenosaura bakeri. NCBI lineage: Eukaryota > Metazoa > Chordata > Lepidosauria > Squamata > Iguanidae > Ctenosaura > Ctenosaura bakeri. The sequence goes on from CAOLHI010000361.1 coordinate 734,387, forward strand.
GGGGCTACTCATAATCCACCTCCCACTACCGAATGAAGCTACCCACTGTTAGTTTGGCTTCAGCATATGGAATGTGGGGAGAGGGATCTTGTGCTTTGTGTGTGGGCCAGCCTGGCTTTTTAAGCAAGAGTTACTTGTAGATGAGCTGAATGTTGAATAAATGTAACCCAAGGATTAATTAGCTAAAGCCCTATGTTAACCAAAAACGAAAAAAGGAAGGCAACATGATCTGGTTAAATATTAAGGAGACAGGTGAGAGTATTGCAAGGATTCAGTTACAGTTTGTCTGATAACACAAAACTATAAGAGGGGAAGACAAAATTTGTTGGGAAACGTTTAGGTCCAAAGTCTCTTAAAAGTCATGAGGGGAATTAGAAATTGGAGTTCACTAAAACTAAAACAAAAAAACCCAGAGATTCTTACCTGCCTTCTTAGTGCCTAAACCAACCAAGGCATACCAAATGCATTGCTACAGCTTGATGAATTGTTCATTCTCTGTGCACTAGTCTGACATTTACATAAGTAATTGTTTAGGTTCACAGTTGCACATTACTAATTTATATCTTGTATCTTCCACAGAGCAAGCTCTGGAGGCAAAAAAAGCAATCTGTTAAGTTCTCAGCCCATAACTCTGAGGAAGAAATAAAGCCAGCACGACATTTCGTATTCTCCTAGGAAAACGATCCCCATATGCTGAGTAGAAAAACAGATAATTTAAATGCTTGCTACTTAACTAAGGGAGAGCAAATTATTTGCCATATCTGGTACATAAATCTGTATCAACCACTCATGAAAGATATAGGGTAGACATTCCTGTAACCATGGAATGCATAACCATGGTGAAATAACCTGAGCAGGTGCAAAGTATTTATTTTCCCTTTTTCTTGAGACACAATAGCCTATTCATGCATTATCTCAAACTTAGGAAACAAGTCTTCTAGATCAGAGTCCAGTTTCTGAAATAACCTTTACTCAGGAATTTTACTCCTTAGAAAAAAGTCACCCTTACACTATAGCCTACATGGCCTTTCCCTACTTTACATTGATTCCAAAGAAGCCTGGTCTGTCCTTAGGGACATAGAGGAAAAATGTGAAAGAAATTAATTCCCTTTCGTGGCTTATAGAACTCTCATTGAACAACTCTTGGCCTCTTTATATTGACTATCGTGGTCACAACTTGTTTATTCTCTTAGGTAGAGATATTATTGACTATTGTGGTTAGAACTTGGCTGATGATAGATATATCTCTGTCTTCCTCCTCTGATGATTAGCTTTACCTACTATTTCCCACCTTTCCTTACTGGGACATGTTGCAGAATATTTAATATGCTCCTCTTTCTGAATTTGAATAAGGTTTACCCAATGGAACAGGAGAGGGAATATATGACACATACCCCATCCAGTTCTCCACCATCCCCACAACCCCAAATTACTTAAAAACAGCCTGGCTTCCCAAAATGGCAAAAAAAAAAAATAAAAAAAAATGGAGGGGAGGCTGTTTCATGCAGTTGTATTTATCAGTAAGATTCAAGCAGGAGTTATACAACAAAGCCCAATAAACTTTATTGAAACACGTCTGTAGTCAACTCCTGACTGTCTCCAACCTCTGACTCTTTACTGGTGTGTGTTGAATAATTTCCTGGTAGCTGTTGTCTTCTCTTTGTGTCTTTTGGTTTCCCTTCCTGCTGTTGTCTTAACCTGTAAGACCTTGCTTTGGGGGTCCTTGATATCAGTATGCTTTGAGATGGGTCCCGTATCTAATTGGCATCATATTTAATTGGCAGCACACTTTAATTGGCACTAATATCAAAATCAGGTAAAACCAAAAGAGGAAGAAACCTGACCGTAAAAATGAAGCCACAGGCAGGTCAGCCTAAAACACCCTCTTGGTATAACCTAGGTCAATTATCAGCTAAATCACCACTGCTCCAGAGAATAATAGAAGCTGGAATTTCCTGGAGAATGCCATGGTGAGAAGCCCCGCAGGACACGGATTGACAGATACCCATCCCTTGTACACCTGGACTCCTTTCTCTTTCCTTGTAGCATCCACAATAGACAGCTATTACAACACCAATCATGTCTTGTCAATCAAGCACTAAGCCCATCAACAGGCAAAAGACCCATTGTCCACAACAGGTTCCCTTTGTCTTGCATCTGGAACTTCACTGCCACAGGCCATTTTCAGGGTACAAATACCCCTGATTTTAGGCTTGCAATTTGCAGTCTCTCGAAGATCTACCCATCACTCTGTTCATTTGGCTCCTGAATAAGAGGTCCAAACTACATAAAAACAGCCTGGCTTCCCAAAATACATTTCTGCTCTTCACTACTCTTCTGGACTGGTAATTATAAACCCCCCAAACCCCTCAGCTTCTCTATACATATTTTTTCCTCCCTTTCTCCTTCAGTTACCTCTTGTGTGAATGTGTGATTGTGTGTATCTTGTGTGAATGCATGAGTGAATTTTCCTCAATAAAAACACATTTTTAGCTTACTTTTGAATCTTTGGCTGGTTCTTTTCCTGTGTTGCCCTCCTCTTGCTAGGCTCCGGATTTTGAGCTGATTAATTCCCCACTTTTGCAAGAAGGTACTGGCATCACGGGTTGGCCCTTGTGGCACCCACGTTTTGGGGTAACAAATCTTCCTACTTACTTGATACAGAGTGAGTGTCCCTAAATGCTGTACTCTTTCCCCACCCACCCCCAACCCACTCCAAAAAATACACTGGAACAGCCAAAGTCAAAGAAAATAGTAAATGGAAATGACTGCATCTGCCCTTCTAGTTGCTTGCAGTGCTGCTGGTGCAGCACACATAGGGTCAAGAGCAGCGGTTCTCAACCTGTGGGTCAGAACCCCTTTGGGGGTCGAACGACCCTTTCACAGGAGTCGCCTAAGACCATCAGAAAATAGTATTTCCGATGGTCTTAGGCTCCATTCCCTCCTCGGTGGTGGTGCACAAGCGCAAGCCACACGCTCGCGTCCTCCTGCCCCCTTTGGCGGGAGTGCATGCGGCCACAGCGTCGCCACAGCAGGAGTGGTGGTGTGCAAGCGTGACCCATGCGCTCGTGTCCTTCTGCCCCCGTTCAGAAGGGACTGAAATCGTTCCCCTTCTCTGCTACTGGGAGAACCTCCTGTCTGACGGGCCAGCTTGTGGGGGCGGCAGCAGCACGGGGGGCAGGCCTCCTCCTTGCGACAGCCCCTGCCCCACTCACCACGGAGGGGGATGCTGCGGAAGGGCCGGGGGGCCTCAAGGCGGTGCTTTTTTGGGGGGCAAGCTGCGCCTGGCGCAAAAGACAAAGGCGCTGGGATTCCTCCCCCCCGGCCAGGGTCGACACTCTGAAAACTTTTCCCACACTGCCCCCCAGCAGAAACAAGAGCGAAGCAGAAGCAGAGCCCGGGGGGAGGGGTTCTTGGAGTTTTTTCCCGGGGGAGACACACGGCTCCACTTTCCCTCCCTGCCCCCCCCTTCCTGACCAACGAGGTGGCCTTTGCCGGGGGGGGCATTGTAAATAATAAATAAATAATTTTATGGTTGGGGGTCACCACAACATGAGGAGCTGTAATAAAGGGTCGTGGCATTAGGAAGGTTGAGAACCACTGCTGTAGACAATGCATAAGCAGAGGCAGCCTTCTCCAGCACAGGTCCTTCCAGTTCTTTTGGCCTACAACTCTTGTAATCTCTGACCATTGGCCAAGTGGATAGCCACATCAAAGTCTTAAATCTGAGGCTGAATTGTCTCTGAATATGGTTTTTCCATTCAGTGGTTGGTGGCTGACCCTCCATGGTTGATTGGGACAGGAGGTGAAATTGTGTGGTTCTCCACACAATGAACTACAGCTCTCAGCATTCCTCACCATCAACTATGCTGCTAGGGCTGGTGGGAATTGCAGTTCAACTATAGCCATTTCTGCACTAGACTGTTATAGCGCTATCATTCCATTTTCAGCATCCTATGGAATCCTGGGGTTTGCAATTTTGGGAGGGACCTTTGGTCCCACTATAACAGTCTAGTGTGGAAATGGCCTATGTCTGTACCATTCTTGCCCCTGGACTAGAGTGACCAGTTGCAGAGAGGAGCAAGGCCTCTGTACCTCTGAGACTTGTGTAGAAGAGTGAATTTTCATTCTTCTGCATGACAAACTATACTTGACCAAAATTCCTTCTTCTGCTCTTTTGCATCTGATCACCCTGCCTAGGAGCTGCTTACTTTGCTTGTTGGTCCTTCATCTGCTCAGGGTTACACAGAAGTCTTTTTCTCAAAATACTGATGAAATCTGTCTTAGTTCCACTGGTACAATTAGACAGAATGAAGTGGTTGACTTAGGAACTAGATTGTGGATGTCATGAAAGTGCACCAAATTACTAATTAAGTATCTAATCTGTAATTATACTGTTTTTACATCATGGAGTAGCCTCTTGCATCAAAATAGTTTGCTTGACTTTCAGTAACATTTACCTTGATTTGAGCAGATGCGACAGAGTTTGAAAAGGTTATTTTTGTACTACAAACTCCCAGAATTCCCCAGCCAACATGGCTTAGGGGTGCTATAGTTCAAAAGATAACTTTTCTAAGTCCTGGGGCAAGGTATACTATTTATTGCTCAGCAGCAATAAATGTCATGGAACAGCCCTGCTATGTAGGAAGAAAGACTGCAACTTTCCTAAGAAATAGAAACATGCATTTTTAAAAATATATTATGGAGAGAGGTTTACAAATGTTTCCAACCCTACACTCCCCATGCCATGTGCAATGGGACTCACAGCACCTTCCTTTCAGTTGATACTCCTGAGTACTCACCAAAGGGCTTTCCTTCATGTTTAAGTAATGTGATGCAATGCAATGCCAACAGGTGCTTTCTGTGTTGAAAAAAGATCAGAGCTGAAAGTGGCTGGATTAGATTGGTACCCTGAATCTTCCTGTTGCCTGCAGCCTGTAAACTGAAGCGGCTGTGTAACACAAGAACCATGTTGGAGAGAACGTGTTACTGCCAGCTCATTGATGGCTTGCTTTGTGATAACAGCATGTAGCCAAAGAAGGCAACATTGGGAAGAGGTGTGACCAGTGACTTATAACTGGGGTGGACAAAATCCTTGGCCAAGGGTGCTGATTTTGAAAAAGGAAAAGGAAATATTCATCATGGTGAAGAAGAAGAAGAAATGTGAATTAGAGGTCATTATGGAAGATGGTTTGTACGCATTCATCAGTATTTAGCCATTATTCCTTACATGGAATTTTTTTGGGGGAGGCTTGTTTAATTAATGGATGATGTTTTTTAAATAAGGAGTATTTTATATGATGGTGTCAGGAAAACATCATTAATTTGTGCACTGTTAAATTAGGACTCTCAAAAGTAAAGCTGCTCACAGTTTCAAGTTCAGTTATCATCAGCCAGAAATCCAGAGAAGCTGATCTTTTTCCCTCTTCAGAGTCATTTGTATTTTTAAGATCCCAAAAACATGCGATTGTTCTGTTTGCTTTTGCTTTGCAGCTGGAATAGAGATTGATGGACAAGTGGAAAGCGACTCAGATAGTGAAGGTAAATGAGAGATTTATAGCTGTTGTCTCTGGAAAGAGGTTGTTAAAGAATTTATTATCCTGAGAATGACAGACTGTGCATAGAAAATGCTATGGTGATGCTATGCAAACAGTTGTTCAGTGAACATCAGCCTTATGGGTGCATGACTGAAAGTCTAACATTAATATAGAAGTCCATGTTTGTCTTGCCAGTCAGTGGAATACTGTGCTGTATGACGAGTTGAAATTTCTTACTATGGCTCACAGCAACGGTGGGAACCATGTGGCTCATGGCTACTTTTGTGGTTCTTGGAACCCCCAGGGTTTTCTTTTTTGTTTTTTATTTTTGTGCCAGAAGGGGTTGATATAGCACCAGTTATCTATTAAATGGTGGGAGTGGAACCACTAGGCAAAATGCTAAATTCACACATTATTATAAAGCAGAAGTGGAGAACTCATGGTTTTTCAGATGTTTTGGGCTACAAGTCCCACAGTTCCTTACCACTGGCCATGTTCAGTGAGGCTGATGGGAGTCATAGACCAAAACATCTAGAGGACCAACACTTCCTCACTCTTGTTATAAAGAAATGGTCCATTATTTCTTCTACTTTTTTAAAACTCAAGCGAAAATTCTATGCTCTCCAGTGTACCTGAAATAGTAAAATTGGCCTAAATTCTATTAATGGACCTGGCAACAAAAATCAATTGATTCAGTTGGATTTATCTATGCGTTTATTCACTATTCAGCAATGGATTCCATGGTCTGCTTCAGTTGCAACTAACCGATAGGATTCTGGACAATATTTGTCTCCATGGCACAATTCTGACACAATGATCAATACACTGATCTGACTATTATATTTGTGTACAACATAAACAAGGGGCTGGATCTAAACTTATTCATTCTTAGATCTACTGAAATCAGGCACTCAAGCTCTCTAGCTGAGAATTCTAAATATCTCTCGCTAAGTTGCAACTCCCATGATTCCACAGAGGTTGCCTTGGCAGTTAAAGTGGAATCATTTTGCTGTACCTATGCAGTGTGAAAAGGCATTTAATTCTCAATGGGTTTACTCTAAGTAAAGGTCTAAATCCAGCTGAAGGTATTGTAATGGATGGCTGAAGGAAGCACTACAGTCCCTGAAGCTGTTCTTAGGACCTGGCTTCGGTTTCTCATCTGTACTTGACTGATGAAAGGCTAATCCTTGATTATAACAATACCAGGTGAGTGGAAATTTATTCAAAATGAGCTTCTTGTTTTCTTTGAGAACAGATGAGGAAGAAGGTGAAAAGATAGCCCAGAGGCAGAATACAAAGGAATTGGCAGAGGCAAAGAAAAAACATGAGGAAAGGGATGCTGATGATGAAAGTGAAGAAGGGGAAGAAGACAGTCCCAGGAGGAAAAAAACAAACAGGACGAAAAATCAGAAAGCAAGTACTAGTGGGGCAGCAGAAAGTGAGTCAGAGGAAACAACAAAGGGGAAGGAAAAGTCAGACAAAAAAATGCCTGGGAAAGAGCAAAAGGAAGCAGAAAACAAAGGCAAACAAGCAAACAAGAAAGCAAAGGGGAAGGATAAAAAGAAGAAAAACGCCAGTGAGAGGTATGAAATTTTCAGCAATTCTCAGATCAAAATTCCAAAAGTGTGTCCTAAAGCACCCTTCCCCAACCTGTTGCGTCCAGACAGATTGCACTACAATGCCCATGCTGTCTGAAAACAATGGGGTATGTAGCCCAACACATTTTGATGGTTCCAAGTTTGATAAAGTTGCTCTAAGGACTTTAATATCTTGTTTTCAGGCACAGAGCTACAACAATGTAAATCTTTATAAAATAGTAGATGCTTGCTTTCAGCTACGAATGACATAGGGATTTAAATCACTGCTGTGGTTAGTCAGTGAATCCTTGACATGACGTCTCGTCTTTTTCTGGTCATCACTTCTGTGTATTTTACTGTAGAAACAGCAATTTAATTAGTGCATGTGTCATTCAGGAATGATTCAAAGTATGCACTGTTAAGTTACTGTCAGTGTTCAAATTTCATCTGTTGTTCCATCTTTCTGACATGTGCCGTAACACAGCATATGCTCATTTTTTTCTAATTTAAGGTAAATTCTGGCATATGCAACCTACAAGGACCATAAAGTGTACCGGAATGTACTTTTAGTATTATACATACAAGGAATGGATCCTAGAGTTTTCTCAGTGGCTGTGTGCCTGGATGCCTTTATTTCCTAGTTTGTTTGGGCACCGTTCTAAATTGCAAGAGGTTACATCAATAATCCAATATTAAGAGGGGAGATAAAATAATCTGTTAGCCTATCATCAGGAAATGAAAGTACTTCATCTGATCTTTACAGAAGGAAAGGGACAGATGCAGACATAGGGAATTTTACTTTTTTAAAAACTACATCTCCCAGAATTTCCCAGGCAGCATGATCACTGAATTAATATTCAGATTCTGAGTAAATGTAAGTTTCTGTTTCTGTATACCTGATTTTTCTCAATGCCTGTTTTCCCTGCCCCCCAAAATCTACATAAGTGTATGTAGGAATAAAGCGTTCACCTTGCTTATCATAGAATCCAGTGGTGGAGCTTGGAGTATGTGGAGAGGGGGGGCAGGTGAAGAGGCAGGAGGGGGCAGAAGGGGGGCTACGGTGTGCAGGGGCATAGCTATGGCAGACAGGGTGTGGCTACGGCATGGGGGCCAGGACTGTGGAGTGTGGGGCATGGCTACTGTGCATGGGAGTGGGGCTATGACGGATAGGGTGGGGCTACAGCACACAGGGGTGGGACTACAGCACATGAGGGAGGGCAAGCAAAGAGCCAGGGTGCCTCCAAAATATTGCTGCTGGGGGCACACTGCCCCCATTGCCCCCCATCCCTACGCCAGTGATAGACTCATAGAACTATTGAATTGGAAGACTCCCCAAGAACCATGTGCTCCAACCCCATGTCAGTGTAGGAAATTCATAGCTATTGCATCCCTATAGAATCGTATCATCAGTTCACATGGCTACTGGATAAACATCTTGTGCACGTCAGCATAACTGCCGCTGGCTAACTGAACTTCAACATCTACCACTCAATGTGGGATGAAACCTTTTGTGCATGTCAGCAAATGCTTTTTTAAAAAATGCTTTTCTGCAATTTCATGCAACAAATTCAGGAGCTTGAAAGATATGTTTCATGCAGAAAGCTTGATGCTCTGTGTAGGAGCAAAGGACTGCATGCAATAGGCTAAGTAGAAATGGTGAGGTAGAACACAGAGGAGATTTGAGCACCTGCCCCGTCAAAAATGAGCCACTATGCTGCAGTGCTTAGAATGCTAGACGAGGACTTGAGAGGACCCAGTTGAGAGGACAGAACTCCCTTTCATGCCACAAAATTCGCTGAGGACTCTTAGCACCAAGGCATATGCATTGTATTAAAAAATATTTAGTACTGTTTCAAGGTTCCAAAAGTAGCTCATTCTTATATTAGTTTTAATTATAAAGTAACTTCTCATTTTGATTATTTAAGAGGAACTAGAATGGTTACTTTTAGTTACTTTAAAAAAAACCCTCTGAATTCTACAAGCTTCCAGCCTGTGAGGGTGCCTGTTAACTACAAGGGCAACAACGAAAAAACAGTTACGTTTTCACACCAAAAGAAATGAAATTATTTCTCAACATATTGCAATCAAAATGTACCTTAGTTCTGTCTTACTTATTACAAAAATAATTTAGTTGTAAATAAGCCACCGTTATGTTTAACTAGTGACTTCCAGGTTCGCTTAATGTAAGCCGAGGATAAAGGATGTGAGAGAAGGAGGATATTTTTACACACACACACATACACACACACACTGCCTTGAGCTCATTAAAGTAAAGATGGTATACAAACAGAACCAGGTGTCTGTCTCTTGGTCTGATTTTTCTGTTTTTCTTCCCAGTTCTTCCTCATCTGCTTCGAACTCGTCGGATGAGGAGTCTTTGTGTGAAGAAGAACTAGCCAGGCTAAAGGAACAGGTGGAAGAAAAGAAAAAACTCATAGCTGCTATGCGAAACAAACCCTGGCGGATGGCAAAGAAATTACGCATGCTGAGGTAACCAGCCTACAACATATACCCTCAGTGATTTCACTTTTCACCACTGGTGTGAGTGTGTGTGTATGTGTGTGCATGAACACACATGCAGAGCTTGGAAACATTGCTTTTGGACTACTATTCCCATAAGCCCCAGTACATGGGAGGAGATTATGTGATTTGTAGTACAAGAAGTAACTTTTCCAAACTCTAATTCCAACTGTGATTTTGTTTTCTGAGAATCATGCTCTCTAGCAGCCATGGCATTGTGAAGCCCTCAGTCCTGTGAATGCCAGGAGTAGAATTTTTCCATCTGAACTGGCTCAAATAATGAAAGCATTTTTTAAAAAAATCTTCTAGGAAACTTTGTAACTGGAGGGCAAATAATGAAAATAAAAACCTCTTCAACTGATACCTCACCTTGGCTCCTGTTATTACTTTAAGTAAAAGCACACACCTCAAACTTTGTTGAATCTTTCTTTGCCTTTCTTTGACGGTTGATGTGTTTTGTTATAGAGGGAGTAATGTAGCCTTTCAGAAGTTGTTGGACTGCAGCTCATTGCAGTCCTTGCCAGCATAGCCAAGGGTGGAGAATCCTGTTGTTATACTTGAACAACAGCTAGAGAATCACACACTTCCCATCTCCTTTGGACAAGAATCAGAAGGATGAGTTTTCCCAAAGCTTTCAAATGAGACCACTTGTAAATGATCTAAAGAGAGACAAGTTACACTGATCACAGTTCTGTAGAGAACAGCTGCCAAGCTCATCCCAATGAATGACACAATGCAGCTCAGGTTAGAGTGCTTCCTTATCAGCATCCAAGAAAAGTCATGGCTCAGTGGCAGAGCATAAACTGAAAAAAATCAATTTATGGAATACACCATCAAGATTCCTCCAACCAGTCCTGTTGGCTAGTGATCCTGGCATTTCTAATTCCACATTCTGGCTCCATCACATATCATTCATGTAAGAGATCAGTCTCTGCCTTTTCCTAAGTCAGTCAAGAGGAGGCCTCAGTTTGTGGCTCTAGTGCATCCCACTGAGATTCATGGTGTGGTCTATGGAGGTTCCCTGACTGCACATGTATGTATGTGCCAGTTGCCAGTCAACTTGTGGTGATCCCATGAATTTCATACCATGCCCCAAATCCCCAACTCTTTGCTAGGGAAATAGGTCAGGAGGGAGACAGAGAGAGAAGAGGGATCTCCATGGCCAGTTTTGCTCTCCTTCCCTTTCTTTATGCAGAGAATGTGGAGGATAAGAAAACTGTGGTCAAAGCTGCCTCAGACCAATGGTTGAGACTTTGCTGATTCTCAAAGTGCCATCTGAGCACCTTAGCTTTGCTCTGCCTTCACCTTCTAGTTGGTGCTTTAGCTGACGATCTAGTTTCACTCTTCCCTTGCCTTCCCAGGAGATTGAAAGCAATGGAAGAGCACTGGGAAAGCAAGAGAGGTGACTCTAGATGCAGTTAATAAGCATTGTAAGGATTTTCCGATTCTTGACATAAGAAGACTCCTTCAGATGGTTCTCCCTTTCAAGTTCTCAAAGCATTGCCTGATTTTGTCCAGCTTTGTTCCCACATTGCCTTCCCTGCACAGGGAAAGTGAAGAGAAGTGAAACCAACTTCATGGTTGAAGCACTAGCATGAATATCTCCAGCCAGCACTTTGGCCATTGACATTAGAAGTGTGGCCCTACCCCAGAACATCCAAGCCACAAGGGATGGAGTGGACAGGTGGTAGCTGTTGGTGCATAAACAGCTCTGGGTTGGAAAGACTAGTGGCCTAAGTCAGGATGAAAGAACTTCTTAAATATACACTGGATAACAATATCCAAGTCTTCTACTCAGAAATAAAGTACCATATATGGAGATATGTAGAAATCAGGCCAAGTGGCCAGATGCTAAAGTGTCAAGGAGGTATAACAAAATAAATTGGTTTTTCCACTAGTTTGAGAAACCACATCTGTACTACAAATGTCAGTTTTTTCACCAGTTAACTCAATAGATTTTTCCATGGAACCCCGAGAATTGTGGTTTTATGGAGTTCTGTAGCTCTCTGGCAAAACTATAGCTCATGTGGTAAAAACATGCCATTGCAGCCATTAGCCATAAATGGAAACAATATACAGTAGTCTTTTAGGGAAGGTAAATCAGTATACCCGACTAAGAGATGTAATGTAAATAAAAAAACTGATAAATGATGTCAAGGATTGGGAAGGCAAAAGACTGCAAAATTAATTTATACAGTAGTGGAACCTTCATTATGGAATCTGTTCATTATGATAAGATTATGATATGATTGTTATAATGATAAGAGCAGGAGGGGCTATAACTAAGTGCTTTCCTGTGCATGTTATGAAGCATGTTGAAATCTATTTGTTTGTCATCTCTTTTTTCTTTATATGTATTTTTCCCTATCATTTTAACATAGAACTGTTGGTTAATGTAAAAAAAAAAAAGTAAGTTAGAGTATATTTTGTTTATTTATGTACTAAGGGAATTTTGAAAGAGAGGCCTGGAGTTCTACTGCAGTGCCTGCTTAAGACGACTCAGTATGGATGGTGAGGTGACTGCACCAGCTCTGGTACTTTGTATTCTTGACAGATCCTGCAGATAGCTATACCCACAGTAAGTGCAAGTTAGTTGCCTTGTTTGAAGAAAAGGTCCAGCAACTTGAGGCCTGTGTATCTATTCTTCATCATATTGGGAAGCATGAGGTTTTCTCAGACAGAGTGGAGCAGACTGTCCTAGATGAGGAACAGTCAGAGGATAGCTCTGAGGAAGAGGTCAGTTCCCAAAGACAGGAAGTAGACATTTGAAGAAATGTGACACATAGAAGTAGAAGGACCAGGGATCATTCTGTAAGTTTGGAGCTACAAAATTTATTCAAAGCTCTCTCCCTGATCAGTGACAGGAGCAGGAACATGAGCAGTCTCAGTCCTCAGAAATATGCAGATAACCTTGGAAGATTCAGCATATGGAATGGCCTCGGCCAATTCCCACAGGGGATGTGTGGTGGTATTAGAGGACTCCCCATTGAGAGGAACAGAAGCAGTGGTTTGTAAGGCTGACAGGATGTCTCAAGAGTTATGTTGGCAAAAATCCATGATGTAACAGAGAGGCTGACAAGATTTGTCAAGCTCACTGACTTTACCCCTTCTTTTTGATCCACATGGGAACCAGTGACACTGCAAGACATAGACTTCAGGATATCACAAGGGATTAGAAGGCTCTGGGTAGTAAGTTGAAGGGCCTTGATGCACAGGATGTCATTTTGTTGCTTACCCAGTCAAAGGATAGCACCCAGGAAGGGAAAGAAGAATTGAGGTGAACAACTGACTCCAGAGATGGTGCTTCCAGGAACAATTTCACCTGTTGGACCATGGTCTGCAGTATCATGAAGATGGACTTTTCGCAAGTGATGGGTTATACCTCACAGTAGTTGGTAGGAATGGTTTTGCTAAGAGTCTCACAAACCTGATCAGGAGGGCTTTAAACTGACATGTGAGGGAGGGACACAGTATTCTTGTGGGCAGGAGTCCATCAAGTGCTGGAGATAATAGCCCAAATGACATAAACATAGAGAGAACTGGGTAAATAGTACAGTAACCCAACAGTGGAAGCGGAGGGGGACCCTTAAATAAGCAGTTAGGATGAATGACTCATGGTTTGTGATATCTCTACACTAATGCATAGAGCTTGGGAAATAAACAAGATGAACTTGAACACATAACACAGCAAAGCAAATATGATATAACAGGTATTACTGAAACCTGGGGAGATGAGTCCCATGATTGTAATGTGGTAATCAAGGGATATAACCTATTTCAGAGAAATAGACCAAACAGGAAAGGCGAAGGAATAGCATTATATGTCAAGGATGTCTACACTTGTGAAGAGATCCATGACTTAAATCCTGGAAGCCAGGTTGAGAACATCTGGGTAAAAATTAAAGCTCAGACAAACAACAGTGATGCCATTATGGGAGTCTACTACAAACTCCCAAGCCAGACTGAGGTCTTGGATGACATCTTCCTGCAACAGAAGATCAAACATTCAGAAAGAAGAGATGCAGTGATAATGAGAAATTTCAGCTATCCTGATACTTGTTGAAAGTCAAATTCTTCCAAAAATATAAGGTCCAACAAATTTCTCACTTGCCTTGCAAACAATTTCATTGTCCAAGAGGTAGAAGAGGTGATAAAGGGATCAGCTGTTTTAGATCTGATTCTAACTAATAGTAATGACCTAATTAATGTGGTAGAAGTGCAAGGATCCTTAGGTGGGAATGACCATGTTCTCCTGGAGCTTGTTATACAGCAGAAATGAGAAGCCAAGCACAGCCAGACATGCATTCTAGACTTTAAGAAAGCTGATTTCAGTAAACTTAGGGAAATACTTGGTGTGATCCCTCATCAGGAATACTAAAAGAGAAGGGAGTTCATGATGGATGGGATTTTCTTAAAAATGAGATGTTGAAGGCACAATTCCAAACAGTTCCAATGAGAAGGAAAAATGGGAGGTGGCTAAGGAAACAAGGACAGATGACTAAAAACTTTCAACAGGGCTAAGATTTAAAAGGGACATATAGAAGAAATGGAAAAAGGGAAAAAATCACCAAAGATGAATTCAAACAAATAGCCAGCATACGCAGAAAATCAGAAAAACTAAAGTACAGAATGAGTTCAGGCATGCTAGAGAGGTTAAAAACAATAGAAATGGCTTTTTTGGTTATGTCCTTAGCAAAAGGAAGAATAAGGAAATGGCAGGGCCACTTCCTGGAGAAGAGCAAAAAGCAAATATGGGAGAGAGAAAAGGCAGAACAACTCAATACCTTCTTTGCCTTGGTCTTCTCCCAAAAGGAAAACAGTGCTCAACCTGGGGGAAATGAAGCAGATGATGCAGTAAGGGAAATGCACATAGAATAGGTAAAGAAATGGTACAGGGATATCTGGCTACTCTAAACAAATTCAAGTCTGCACCACAGAATAGGTAAAGAGATAGCAAAGGAATACCCAGCTATTTTAAATGAATTCAAGTCTCCAGGACCAGGTGAACTACATCCAAGAGTATTAAAAGAATTGGTAGCTGTAATCTCAAAACCACCAGCAATAACATTTGGGAATTCCTAGAGAATAGGAGAAGTTCCAGCAGATTAGAGGAGGGTGACTGTTGTCCCCATCTTCAAAAAAGGAGAAAAAAGATGACCCAAATAGTTACTGCCCAGTTACCCTGAAACCAATGCGAGAAAGATTTTGGACCAGATCATTAAACAGACAGTCTATAAACACTTAGAAAGGTCATCAAAAAACAACATAGGGTTCTCAAAACAAGTCATGCTAACTAATCTCTCCACCCGCCTCTGTTTGATAGCATTACAAGTTTGGCAGATGAAGGGAATGCTGTGGTTGTAGTATATCTTGATTTCAGTAATGCTTTTGTCAACCTCCTTCATGATATTGTTGCAAGCAAGCTAGTAAAATACAGGCTAGACAATGCTACCGTTAGGTGGATTTGTAATTAGTTGATCGACCCAAAGGGTGCCAATGGCTCCTCTTCACCCTGGAGAGAAGTGACTAGTGGGGTGCCATACAGTTCTGTCCTGGGCACAGTGCTGTTCAACATCTTTATAAATTTCAGATGACATCAAGTTAGAAGTGGTGGCTAATACCCAGAGGTCAGGTATAGAATCCAAAATGATCTTAACAGATTAGAGAGCTGGGCCAAAACTAACAAAATGAATTTTAGCAGGGAGCACTGTAAGTGCTGCACTTATGCAGAAAACAATGAAATGCACAGATATAGGGTGGGTGACACCGGACTTGACAGTAGTACATGGAAAGGAATTTACAAGTCTTAGTAGGCCACAAGGTGAACATGAGGCAACAGTGTGATGCGGCAGCTGAAAAAAGGCAATGTGATTCTAGTCTGCATGAATAGGAATATAGTGTCTAGATCAAGGGAAGAAACAGCACCACTTTATTCTGCTTTGGTCAGACTTCACCTGGAATAAAGGATCCAGATCTGGCACCACAATTCAAGGATATGGACAAATTGGAACATGTCCAGAGGAGGGTGACCAAAATGCTAAAAGATCTGGAAATCATATCCTATGAGGAGCAGTTTAGGAATCTGGTCGTGTTTAGCCTGGAGAAGAGAAGGCTAAGAGATGACATAATAGCCATGTTTAAATATTTGAAAGGATGTCATACTGAAGATGGAACAAGCTTGTTTTCTGCTGCTCCAGAGACTAGAACACAAAACAATGGATTCAAACTACAAGAAAGAGTTTCCACCTAAAGATTAGGAAGAACTTCCTGATGGTAAAAGCTAATCAAGGGTGGAATATGCTACCACAGAATATGAAGGAATCTCCTTTCTGATGAGATTTTGAAACAGAGGCTGGATGGCCATCTTTTGGAAATGCTTTGATTGCATACTCCTGCATGGCAGGGGGTTGGACTTGATGGCCCTTGTGGTCTTTTCCAAATCTATGATTTTATGTCTTAATTATGATTTTATGCACACAAACCATTAAATATTGCAGCTCATCATAAGGTCCAAATATGAATGAACTAGAGATAGACAGTGGGATTTGTTCAGCTGAAATGATCTTGGAGATACAGAAAAATTAATCTGGGTATAGTTCAGTTACCGGTAACATCTTCATACAAAACATCTGCTGTTCACAGATAAGAATGCTTCTAATGATCTCAAGTGAAGGAAGTGAAGATATGGTAGTTAAACTATTTTACATTTCTAGTACAGATATTATCTTGGAGAAGGAAGTCCAAATGATTATATTGCATTGCGCAACTGTTTTGCACAAGTAATTTCAGATTTCCCTATGATGAAACTCAGCACATGAAACTGAGTTAAGTGCACTGTGACCAAGTCTGTGGCAGAACACTGGCACCATGGCCTCCACATTTGTGCTTCATTTGTGACCAGTAGGATGGTAACAGTTAGATCTTCTTCCATTTTTCCCAGACTTTTAAAAAATGCATAAAAATAACAACCGTTTTATGTTTTTAAAATTAGGGAGGCTCAAGATTTTGTGGAAAAATTTGAAGGAGCCTTGGGAAAGGGCAAAGGAAAAAAGTTATATGCCTATAAAATGATGATGGCTAAGGTAAGTGATATAAGAATTTCAGATGAGTTTTCTGTTGTTTGTTTAGAGCATTTTTACAACCAGAAGTTAGAAGTCTTCATTTCTTATATTGGAAGACTAAATATAGTGATTCAAAATGTTGTCCTGAGTTTCAGAAACCACATTTTTTCAACCAACATGTGGAGCAAATGCTAGAAACTTAAAAATATTCATCCCTGTGCCTAGTGCACAGATGAAATGTAAATATTTTAAATTATTCATGAAATATAAGCATCAATCAATATTACTATTAACTAAAGTGGATCTTGATTAATCCTGTCTAAAGTCTCAGACAATAGGTCTGCTCTAAGAAGGATAGAGTAAGCATGGTATAGTAGTTTGAGCATTGGACTATGGGTCTTTCCGTACTAGACTGTTATAGGGCTATTGTTCCACTGTCAACATCCTATGGAATCCTGGGGTTTGCAGTTTAGGACGGGGACTTTAGAATTCTCAGCCAGAGAGCTCTTTGGCCTCAGTAAACTACAAGGCCCAGAATTCCACAGGATGTTGAAAGTGGAATAATAGCACTATAACAGTGTAGAGTGGAAAGGCTCTATGACTCTGAAGACAAGGGCTTGAGGACAGGGAAAACCTGATGGTGACCTTGAGCAAGTCACACTCTCTCAGCCTCAGAGGAAGGCAAGGCCAACCCCCCTTCCAAACAAATTTTCCCAAAAAATACCTTGTGATAGGTTCACCTTAGGGTCACCATAAGTTGGAAATAACTTGAAGGCACACAAGAACAACCCGAGCAAGGACTGGAATTAGCCCATTTAATTTTTGACAGAAAAATCAGGATGTTTGCAGGATACTAGGAATGCACAGACTTCAAAAATAAACAAGCAAACAAATTAAAATAACAAGTGGGCATTGCTTCATGAGTAGAGATCGCCTTTTTATTTTGAAAGCAGTACTGTGAGAAATTATTCCACCTGAACACCAGAGGTGGGAACCTTTGGACTTCCATACATTTTGGCATATAACTATTTTCCCTCTCTCTGTCAGCACAGCACATGAGACTGTAGGAATTGTACAAAAGTCTGCTCCAAATATGTTTCAAATACAATTTACACATGTTTTGAAAATCACCAAATAGTGCAAACTTGGGGGAAGAGCCGTATTGCCCATCAGTAGTGAAGTCACAGACATGACTGAAGAAATACCTGGGGGACTCACATGCCCACATGCCATTCTATGATGGATGCCTTGGCTGTTGGCAAGGAAAGAGAAAACTCCATTCCCTGAGGCACAGCAATAAAACTGTACAGTTGAAGCTTTGAGAAAATGCAGTATTACCTACAAAGAAATGCAACCTTGAGGGAAAATGACTGCATCCCTATCTTAGTGCGGTTTTAAATAATATAGAAAGGCCTCTAGAAGGTAAAACTCCAGCATTTCTAAGCAAAGCTCCAGCAGTAGTTCACTGACTGGATTGTGAAAGTAGTAGTAAAATAGTATCTAAATGTGTGAGCTTGGAAGCCCCTCGTTCAGAACTTGTCCGAGCCATGAATTTGCTTTGTGACCTTAAACCAAGTTCAAACTGCTCTCAGTTGCAGTCCCTTCCTCGTCATATTGGTATGACACCAATATTGGTATGACACACTGGCTTTAGCTTACTTCACAGGGCTATCTTGGGTAATAATATAAGATATATGAGCTATTCTGAAGATCTGAAATGTGCTATATATTTATATTGCAGCAATAGCAGTAGCTGTAGTCGTATAATGTCCCTGAAATCCTATAAAGTTATAAATGAATCCCAGACTGGAGTAATAACAGTTGGGAAGAGGTGAATTTATTTTAATGCAGGGTGGGCAACTATGAAGAGACAGGTGGCATTTTTCACCCCTACACACCCTGAGGGGTTTACACTTGCACTTCTGGCATGTCAAGAAGTGACATCACCTCAATTCTGGTTTCATTTTCAGCTGATGGAGGAGATGGTTTGTTTCAAGGCATGTTGGAGAAGTTATGGAGGCAAAACACCCATGTTTTGTGGTAGTTTTGAGCTGTTTGTTTGGGGGCAAAAAACCAACAACCATAAAATTATTTTGAGGAGCCTGTGGGTTTCTAGGGGCCTTAAGGGGCTGCAAATGAGGTTGTGTGGAGCAGACTCCCCCCCCTGCAATAAAGCCAAGCTTCTATAAACTTTCAAATTGTCATCTGCCTAAAGGAGCTCGAGGCTGAGTCAGCAGGGTAACCATTTGAAATAGAAATGTTGCACGCACCATAAATCAGTTGTGTTGACATAAATGGAAGTCTGAAAGACCTAACTACTCCGAAGTATTTCTATGTAGTTAGTAAAAGCTGAGTGGGACAGCCTTCCTTATAATATTTACATCTGTCCTCAGTTTTAGGGCCAGCCCAGGACATTTTGCTGTTTGAAGTTATTTTATCACTGGAGCATAATATCCCAAAAGAGTTCTTTCCACCTCCCTGAGAGTAGATTCATTGATTCTACGGGGACCACAGAGGCCACCTAGTCCAACTTCCTTCCATGCAGAAATACACAAATGTTCCTGGGAAATATAGAAGTTTTTACCTCTCTTTTAAGTGGACAGCCACTTATTTATTCATGATATGAATATATTTATATATATATATATATACACACATACATACATATACACACACACACACACACACACACAAACCCAGATCTCCAATAAAGGAAAGAATAATAATAATT
This sequence comes from Ctenosaura bakeri, assembly GCA_948474755.1. Classification (NCBI taxonomy): domain Eukaryota; kingdom Metazoa; phylum Chordata; class Lepidosauria; order Squamata; family Iguanidae; genus Ctenosaura; species Ctenosaura bakeri. Next base: position 753,813 of record CAOLHI010000361.1, read on the forward strand.
TTAAAACTTTTTTAAATTGGGATTTTCATTGAGATACATATATAACAACATACAGTCCATGATGAGAATTCTCATCCAGTCTCTCCACCTATCTTACTATATGTGCTTAATTGTCAGATACTTTTCATTTTTTTGTCTTAGTTGCATAGATAATGCTTTGTGTTGCTGATATTAAATTATCAAGTATTTCAGTGCCTTTCATGATCAAGCCCTTGAAGCAGTTGGTTTATTCTGTCTAATGACAGAGCAACCCTAATGGTTGCTACTGTTGGAAAAAGCAGAGTAAAGCCGACTTGTCCTCCTTCTCATCAGTCAAGGATTCAACATGTCACCTTTATAATAGAAATCTAGCATCTTTACAGAGGGGCCATTTTTCATTCTCAAAACTAGTAAATCACAGTAAAAAATCCACAAGTCTTTCTTTGCTCTCTGTAGTCCTAGAACAACATTACTCTCTGTTGTGTTTATTTTCAGAAATGGGTCAAGTTCAAGAGAGATTTTGAAAATTTTAAGACACAGTGTATACCTTGGGAAATGAAGATAAAAGAAGTGGAAAGTAAGTTAACCTTCCACTCTACTTGTTGTACATTTCTAGATATTATTATAGGAGTACCTGGAAGGAATTTTAATACAACTATTTTGAACAACATAACTCAAATATAATACCCATTGCCTCTGCCACATCATTCCATGTGTCCCATTTTATAATGAATATTTATTTCCTAAATACATGTACTGCTTTTCAATAAGTGTTCCCAAACCAGTGTAAAAATAAAATCATGTCATTATAATAAAATTAAAATACCAACATTAAAACAAGAATCACCCAAGCTTCACTGCATTCCTTATTTCAGAAATGTTCAGCTAGCATCATCAATCTCTTGCAGTGAGGAAGAGGAATGCTGACATTTGTCACATAAAAATTGATAACTGAGAAACAAAATGATGACTTACGAACTACTTGGATTCTAAGATGGGGGTAGGCTACTGAGGAGGGGGCAGGGAGCATTTTACACCCTGCATTCCCCGTGAGTTCAACATTGGCACTCCTAACATGTCCAGAAGTAACTTTTGTGTCACTTTCAGGTTTGTTTTTGACCACTTTTTGGCTGATAGGGGGATAAATTTTGCCCCAAAAAGTCATTTTTTGAATATTTCGGGGAGGGGACTAGGGGTTTTGGGTGGCTTCAGGGTTTGCAAAATGGAGACTTGTGGGCCATGTGCAGCAGTGGGTTGCATTTTGCCTACCCCGGTCTAAGATATGGTGGCTTTGGCTCAGTTCTGCAAGTTAATGTCCATTTGTGTGAAAAAGAACTTAAATATACACCAGAACTACTAGGATGACATCTCTTTTCACTATTAGGTTGGAGACAACTCTGTGGTCATACTATTCTTGAGCTTCCCTGAACATCAAAGTACATGGAGAAGACCATATACTCTAGAGGAACTACGTGCTTATGAAAGAATTGCAGGGTTTTAATATGCCCTATTTTGTGATGGAGTGCCTGTGGTGCTTATCTCAGAGAATAGATTAGATAAGTACAACCCCTACATAGTTAGTATTTAGCTCATGCTGATCTCAAATCCTCTGAATCTATTTGTAGAATAGGAAGAGTAGGGACAAGAGTAGGGGCAAGAGTAGGACTTCTTGCAAGAATGCAGGAAGTGACACCTTGTTTTTAATCTTCAGTGGTTTTAATTTTTGCAAAATTTAGCACTAGCTTTCTATCCATCTACAGTAGGGTTGAGGTAAATTTTGGACTCTAGCTCACATAAGCCCTACAAAATATGGCCAATGATGAGGAATTCTTGGAGCAGTAGGCCAAAACATCTAGAAAGGTAAAACTTCCCTAGCAACCTAGAGGGTTAAAAGTTCCCTAGCATCATTCTGAGAGGACAGCTACAACCTTCTGAAGCTGTCTCTGTGGTATTTTCTCATCCTCAGCTGGTGACTGGTGACCCTTTGGGATTTCCATTCATCTACTGGCAGCAAGCCAGAAAGCAGTTATCCCTAAATGCCCTATAAAGCAGGAGGGGAGGAATGATAACTATCAGCCTGCGTAGAGATACTTTTGCATTTGAGGCAATGGGAAATTAAGGTAAAGAGAACCCTTTTTTGGAGGATAGATGTTACCAGCATGTTGCTGTGGAAGTTTTTACCTCTCCTTTAAGTGGACAGCAACTTATTTATTTATGATATGAATATATTTACACACACATATCTCCTCCTCTATATCATGGGATCACAGGGTAGCACTAATTAAAATAAATTTAAACTGTTAAAATAATCCAGAATGTAATAATCTAATTTAAGCAGATTAAAAACATACTAAACAATTACATTTTGGCAAAAAATCAACAAGCTCCCAAAGGATTTACTAACAGGACACGTTTTAACTTGGCTCTAGAATGAAACCAAGTCAACACCAATCAGACCTCCAGTTCATGCCAGAGGATGGGCAGAAGGCTTCTGCAAGAGGCTGCAATGCCCAGTCTTTCTCCTTCAGGGAGACAGCATTAGTGGGAGATCATAATGGAAGACACTGCCAACTAAATCAACAGCAGATAGGAGTTGGTCTTTTTTAATGGTAGTTTTCTGATGAGGCATTATCAAGTTCCATGGCACCATCAATCAAAGTCCCATGGGATTGTTCCTCCATCCATGTCACAATGTACCCGCAATAGGTGCATTGTGCAATTCCCCACAATGGGGCCTTAGGGGTTTGCAGTGCCAAAACAATCAGCATTGGTGCCAGTCTCCATGATTTTTGCTTTCCTTGCTCCATTATTCTATCAAATCTTCCTTGCTATATAGTTTGCATCCTAGCCTCAGGGGGGATGGATTGAAAAAAATACAAAGCATGAAATTTCCTTTGCTTTCTCTTTGATTGTAGTTAATGTACAGTAGCAAAAACAAAACTATTTTTTCATTGTATTAACTAGGACTAAATGCATAGTTTTGATCTCTTGTTCCAGCCTGAGTTTACCACTATGGCCCTTTTCGTACCTTACCTTGATAGCGCGACGAACTAGAGCCCTCACGATATTGCCAATATCGCAAGAGGCGCAGTAGAGAGCCCCTTGCAGTCTGCACACGGTAGGGCGTTCACAAGAGGGCACCAGTCCCTGCCTGGTGCCTTGTCCACATGTCGGCATCTTGGGCCACGCCCAGGTCCTGCCCTGTCCCCGCCCCACCACCCCTGATTGGTCGGTGGTTTTTCTTTTTTTTTATTGTTTTGTCGACTATCGTGCTAATGTTAGCACAATAGATCCTGCCAACAGGCTGTTTCATACTACGTTGGTAACATGGTAATGTGCTAATGATAGCACCGGGTTGTTGTTTTTTAAAAAAACCACAGTCGTCCGAACCCCGGGGGCTGCTGTTGTCTCGAGCGTAAGTGGTGATGCAGCCCTAGGGTGGCCTCTCCCGGCGACGTGTTGTGCAGTGTTCCCTGCTGCGATGGGGGCAGTGGCCAGCCTGCTGCTGGGCGGAGCGTCCCCTGGGAGTTGCTGCGTGAGGGACAGGCAGCAGGGACTGCCCACACCCCGCCCACTCCTGAGTCCTTCTCAAAAGCACACAGGATGACGGCTCCGCAGGCCCTCTGGTCGTGCGACCGATGCGTGAAAGGGAGGTTATTTTCGCCTTTCAGGCGAAAATAAGAAAACGTGCTATCCATGGCCGTGATAGCACCTGGTTCGCCAGAACGTCATGCGGTACGGCAGCTCGGGAAGTGGGGAGGGAGCATGCCTAATATGCTTTAAAAACACCATGCGAAAAGGGCCTACAACTTTGCAGGTTTGCCTTCATTTTGCCCCCCAAATAATTTCAGTATGCAATGCAATCCATAACCAATGTAGCACAGCAACCTCTGGGATTTCTTCATACCATGATACCAGTGTAGATGTGCAGTTTTCATGAGTTTAATGAGTTTCAGAAGGGCCATAAAAGTCACACCAAGGAAATTATCTTGTTCTTGTAATGGTGTAAAGTAGGGTGATGCAAGCTAAAAACTTATAGGGAATTTACAGGTAGATTTATCATGATGTTTGCATATATAGTTTAAACTTTCTTTTTAAAGAAAAGACACCCGGAAGAAGTGAAGTAAGTCTAATTACTTTTATATGGTACTGCACAGCACTTCCCTTGAAGTAGGACCATATTGGATGTGGTGGCAATTTTCTAAGCCAGGGATGGGGAAGTTGTGGCCCTCCAGATGTTGTTGTACTCTGTAATCAGCTTTGTCAAGCACAGCCAAAGGCTGTTGTAGTCCAATATCTAAAGGGCCACAGGCTCCTTACCCCTGCTCTGACCAACTGACCTAGGAAGCTTTATGCAGTCAGTATGCCTTTCCTGGGAGCCATTTGTTTAAAGGAATCTTGCATGTGCTTCTCTTTCTTAACTGCTTCTGTCAGGCTCCTTCCACACGGCATTTGCCATGCGAAAGGGCGCCTGGAGCATCATGCGATTGTGAGGAGCGATCTGCACAACTCACTCACAATCGCACGACACTCCAGGGGCTGGCAGGCACCGATTGTGCACCTTTTCATTTTCAGCTGGAAGCCAAAAATGGTGCACAATCGCACATTGCTCCCGGGCCCTGTGCACACTTACCTGGTGTGCAGAGCCTCCGGAGGTGTGCTGGTAGTGCTTCCTGCCCCAGCGCAGCCTGGGAAACTTCCAGGCCCTTTCCACACCTTACCTTTTTCTGGCACTGGGGTGTGGGGATCGCGCGAGCAGCCTCTGGTAAGACGCTCTTGTGTCCAGGTTCCTTCAGCTCCACACGAGCTACCTACCCACGCGAAAGCGCCGCCTCTTCCTTCCACAGTGCAGCCTGGGACTTTCCCAGGCTGTGCTGGGGCAGGAAGCATGACAGGTGTGGCTCCGGAGTCTCCACATGCCAGGCAAATGCGTGCAGGGCCCTGGAACAATGCACAATCATGCACCATTTTCAGCTTCCATCCGAAAATGAAAATGTGCGCAATCAGCACCTACCAGCCCCTGGAGCATCGCGCGATTGTAAGTGCATCTTGCTGATAACTCCTCACAGTCACACGATGCTCTAGGGGGGCCCTTTTGCATGGAAAAGGCTGTGTGAAAAGCGCCCCAGGCTGCGCTGCAGAAGGAAGAGGCGGGGCTCTTGTGTGAGCAGGCAGCTCATGTGGAGCTGAAGCAGCTGGGACGCGAGAGCCTCTTACCGTAGGCTGCTCGCGCGATCCCCACACCCCAGCGCTGGAACAAGGTAAGGTGCAGAAAGGGCCTCAGTTTAGAAGGTTAACAAACATTGTTTAAGGTAGTGAGAAGAATATGAATGACCTTGACAAAATTGCAAATCTTACCTGAAACCAACTTGGGCCTTCCATATGTAAGTACTAGGAAGAACGGAAGGAGGAAGTGTTGAAACTAGAAACTGGATTATATCAGTGCATACAAATATGAGGCAGTGCTATATTATGAAGTCACTTAACCCAAGTACCTTTCTAACAGCATCTCTTCATTATTTAAGGTCATTTTGGATCATCAGTGGCCTCTTATTTCATATTTCTGCGATGGATGTATGGGGTAAACCTAGTCCTGTTTGGATTAATATTTGGATTGGTTATAATTCCAGAGGTAAGTTCATAAATGTTACTGATCAAATATTGGTTTGAATACAAGAGGCATTAAGTTGCATATCCTGATACCACCTGTGCAGTGCCATTTATATGAGCAATAATACTTAGCAAATGGAAAGCTAGCATCTCAAGAAGATGACCTTAAAGCCTTTTTCTAAATGTAAACTTGTCATCAATATTCAAATCTCCACCTGCAGGCTGAATAATATCTAAATAGTTCCATCAAATCTGAACAATGTACCTCCTCCTACGTTATCAATGTTGTGCAGAAAAGCCATGGTAGTTAGTATAAGAACAGGCCCAAAGTTGGCCAAATGTAGAAACCTGAGCAACAACCATTTACATATAAAATGACAAATGTTAAATATGCATATATGTGTTTGAAAGAGAAAGGCACCAAAAATTATTGTTGATGAAGTATAGCCATCCTGTAATCTCTGCTAGTTGTTCTACTTTTGAATTTTGCTATCTCTCTCCTCCTCCTCCTCCTTCTTCCTTCCCACTCATTATTATATTCATTGAGTCCAGAACTCAAGATGACTTACAGCAACATATACAGCAAATCTGACTATAAGTTTTTCTCTGCTGTAGTGTTACCCTGATTTCTGGGGGTCCTGTGAGGGACACCTAAGTGCACTCTAAATTATACAAGTTAGGGAAATTAGTCAAAGAGCACAAGCTAGCAATACGAGAGGCAGGGCAACGGAGCAAGATCTTTCACCCAATGTCTACGGGGTCAGGCCGAGTCAAGGAGCAAACAGAAGTGAAATAATAATTGTTGTTTTATTAAAGTACAAACAGTGTATGCAGCACACTCACACAGATAACTAGAGAAATAAAGGTTGGAGTGGGATAGAGGGATTTTTAGAGGAGTTGTTGGTTTGGGTAATACTACACCTGTCCTGAAGCCCTGGTAGTCTGCAGCAAAAGTTCGTAGAGATGAAGTTTCTCAGTACATGGGACTGAGGGGAAGGCTCGCCAAGCAAAGCGGCAGTAAGGCGGGATGGAAGTCAGGAGCGATCCGAAGCAGCTCTCAAAGTCAGGGGTTTTTATAGGGGAAAATGTGGTCATGGGCTAGTCTGTACTTAGGGAAAACAATGAGTTTCGGGCTGGAGACAAAGCCTCCAAAAGGTCAGAATTTAGCATGATTGAGTTAAGTCCGAATTGTCAATAGAGTAGACAGTATGCAAACGCAGAGTGCTCGACAGATGAGGATTCGTCTAATGAAGCTGCCTGCTTGGGGCAAGGAGTTCTTTGTAAGTAGTGTGCATACATAATAGAGTACTTGCCTTTGAGGTCTCCTGAAGCGGCGGGACAGCTATTTCTGGCCTGCCTGTATTTGTTTGGAATATTACAGCAATTAGTGGCCATGCCTGTCTGCGAGCTTGTCTGGGGGACCTCGCAGCACGTGGAGAGGAATAGGTAAAGAAGGCCAAATTATTGATGTCAAAGTGATATCTAATATCCCTCAAGTCCAGGCTAGAAACTGCGGTAACAGTAGACAACACTGTTTCTTATTGATGGAAATGACTAGAAAGACTAAGAAGAAGTTCACAAACATATGTGCATCATTTGGGACTCCAATATCAAAAAAAATAAAAATAATAATCAGTGTCATGGCAGCAACAAAGTGACAAAGCTGTATAGGTATACCTCAGTTCAGGAGGTAGATATGTAGCTGGGCATAAGTTCTTTAATAGAAAATTTGGTACCGGAGGTAGAAATAACAAGGAAAGAATAGGGATAGGCTGTTGTTGTTGTGTGCCTTCAAGTCATTTCTGATTTATGGCAAACCTAAAGTGAGTCTATCACAGGGTTTTCTGGGGATTGAGTGTGTGTTGTGTGCCTAAGGTCACCCAGTGGGTTTTCGTGGCCAAGCAGGAAATCAAACGCTGGTCTCCAGGCTCAGAGTCCAGTGCTCATACCACTACACCTCTCTGGCTCTCCAGAGATAAGTTACTATACCACAAAACAAGAGCACTTCAGTATGTTTCATCAGATTTTTCATTCAAAACTAACAATATGTACATGTAAAATGAAACAACCAGGTCAGATAAGTCTTATATAATTAGACAAAAACATTTTGATCTTTCTAGAGATCATATGAATGCTTTTCTGGGTATGATTCTTTCTTTCACCAGTTTCCACTTGTCTTATGATTTTCCTTTTGATGGCCAAGCTTATTAGATCTATGTTTTTAAAAACACATGTAGAGTAGCTGATGAGGCAAACTAATCTATGCTCCCCTTTTCTCTCTGCATTGCTGTTCACACATCTTCAGTAGGAAATTCTGGAGGGAGCTACCGTTTACCTTGCCTGTTATAAGCAAACACAGACAGTTATATTAGGATTGGCTAGATCAGAAACCAGCTTTAAATTTTAATGCACTGTTTAGCGCAGACACACTGCTGCAACCAGACACCAAAAGCGTGTGTTTCTCCAGCCCTCCTTCACCATCCTCCTAATGTTTTTTAAAAAAGTGAAAGGACAAGGAGGAAAATGTGAGGGCTAGGTGAGTGAGTGGTGAGTGAAAAAGAGGCCCATTCTCAGAGTGAATTGAGGTATGCCTATACAGTATTTAAAACTCAGATGAAACATCCCAGAAACAGCTGCAAGAGCTTGGAAATAATATTTTTAGAATACAGTTCCTGGAGTGCCGTGCTGGTTGGGAGGTTCTGAGAGCTGCAGCTAAAAATTACTTCCAAAGCTCTGCAGTTTTTATAGTGCAAAATGTTACCAGCTGTGCAGGCATTGCCTTTATATAGTGATATCAGATCAGTTCATAGAAGTAAATGAACAATGAGGTTGCAAATGATGCACCTGCATGTTTGAATTAGGCCTAAGAAGAATTTCATATTATCCATCCCTCATCTAGGAAATCATTAAGTATAGGAAGAGTATGTATTAATGAGTCCTTACACGTTGTATTTCTTATACTAGCTATATTAAACCATGGCAGAAACCATATTTCTCTGAACAATGCTCTCATTCTTGTGTCCTCTTCCAGCCATCATCCACCTGTCCTCGGCCATTACCGCACTACACTCTTAAAGCGCAATTATTCCACTTTCAACATCCTATGGAATCCTGGGGTTTGCAGTTTCAAAAAAAAGAAAAGAAAGAAACTGCAAACCCCAGGATTCCATAGGATGTTGAAAGTGGAATAATTGCGCTATAAGAGTGTAGTGCGGAAATGGCCCTGAACTCTTACAATTAATTACCTTTCCCAAAATGGTGCTTTTTAGATGTCCTAGACTACAGCTCCCATCCCCAGTGCTGGGAAGATTTCCTTACACACAGTAAGTGAGGAAGACCTGCGCACAAACACACAGGCATACACACCAGAGACGACAAAGATTATTTCACCAGTTTTGCATCAGTATGCTACAAGACCTCTCTCCAGGCATGGACAAATGCCCCTAATTTGATTCTGTTTTTGTAGGAAGGGGTGAGTTCTGCACAGAGAGATAAACATAATCCCTTTACTAAATTCAAAAGGGAAATAGCTGATGGTGTTCACCATAACAAAAGGCTCTCCCATCTGCTCAAAATGAGTGGAATTCACATTGCTTCTGTGTGAAATATGCTCTTTAAACATTACTTATGAAGAGTCCTGTAGAGGTGATTGGAGTTTTATTGTGCGTTTTTGCAGTATCAGCATTCTGTTTGATTTCCAAGAATGGTGTAAAAAAGGACAGTTTAACATTATAAAATGAGACTCCACTGAAAAATATAATCTGAAATTTCTCAAACACATCATCACTATTACAGTTGTATTGTGGCTAAGTCTAATATATGGCAAAGGATTCAAATTCCTTTAAAATGTATCTCCTATTTGCTTGCTCTCCCTAACTTTAATAGAGGTCATTCATTTGACATTCCAGGCATGTACCACATACAGATATTCATTCTTCTGTAGATGGAAGAACTGATTTCTTCTCTGGGGTTTTTCTATACAACTTTGGCCAACATCGAGTCTTAAATGAATTCTAGCTTAGAATTATTAGCAATAGCCTTCATGTATTCAATTTAAGCATGTTAATATGGCTTGGGTTATGGTCTACCTCAGTGGTTCCCAAACTTTGGCCCTCCAAGTGTTTTGGACTTCAACTCCCAGAAGCCCTTGTCAGCTTGGCCAACACCCAGGAATTCTAGGAGCTAAAGTCCAAAACATCTGGAGGACCAAAGTTTGGGAACCACTGGTCTAGCTAATTACCGAGATCAGTGGATTGCATAGCATTAATTTATATCAGAGTTGCACTGTACTAGAGTTATATTGGATCACACCATAGTTCAAGTGACGGTGCAATGGATTTCAGTGCTTCCCACAGGCTCCTAGAAAGTGCAATCACTTACCCAATGGTATTTATGATAGCATATAAAATTCTACCCATCATTTTGCCATTGCCAGTATTTCTTCTATTTTCCCCTAAAATAGAGGAAGATGTACAATTTACCTGAGAAGCTGAGACCTTCAGAAATTTGCATAATACCTCTAGAAGGTATCAGCTTCTTATCAAGTGATAGAAAGAACTGGGATGCCAAGATATGCTTAGGCCTAAGTATTATCAGTGTTTTTCCATATTGATCTGCAAAGGTTGGGTGTGTGGTGGTATATCTGTCAATCAGAACTAAGTATTAAAACTGGATATAAGACCATGGATTTGGTAGGGGCAAATTCAATCCAAATGCACTGGAACATCTCAATTCCAGTGCTGAGATAAAAACACATGGGATGTTCTGATTCAGCCTTTTCATGCAGATCAGCCCTTTTGTCCCAGAGTTAAAACAAGAGAGTTCACCAAAAGCAAGGGTTTTTGATAATGATAATTTCTTTCCAGATATTAATGGGGGCATCATATGGGAGTATACCCAGAAAAATTGTACCCAGGGCTGAGCAACCAACTGCTATGGATTTCTCTGTTCTTTGGGACTTTGAGGTGGGTGTTTTCTGATTGTTTCTAGTTTATGATTAAGAATAAGCCAAAAACTCTGGCAGAGGTCTGTCATCCTGTTGGTTTTTTTTTATTTACTGTGGGGAAGGTTGGACCAGAGAAAAAAGAAAAGAAGAAAGACTTCATCCCTATTGTTAAAAAGAAGTTAGTTTCTAGTACCAGTTATGCCACTGAAACCAGTACAGTTATAGAACAGCTCATAATGGGAGATTTCAAAAAGGGACAAAATCAAGAATCAAGGTTACATTTAAAAATAGGATGACATTATCAACTGACTTCTTTTTCACCTGTTTCGTTATGAGGATTTGTTTTGGGATATTGTCATAGACTATCACAATTCTTTGGTTAATGCAAAATATGGTTGTTGCTTCTTTGAAGTTGGGCTCCTGTTGCCGTGGTAATGTTTGCAATGTGAAGAAATCATAGGAGAGCAGATTGTGTGGTTTCTTCCTATATCATTGCCACACCATTTGGGTATTAGATGAGACTGAACATATGGGGAGACTGAACAATAGAGCTGGGAAAGGAGTAGTCCCATCATATCTCTGTCCCACACAGTCTCTCCCTAGCAATGTTAAAACCATGACACTCAGGCAATGTACAAGCTGTACAATGTACATGAATGTGTTTCCCTTGACTCCACTAAAAGCATTGTTTTCTAGGAGAAATGGATGGGATTAGGTCTGTGAAGGCTTGTAAGTTACTTTGGGTGCTTCTAGGTCAAGGTCATCCGGGCATAAACCATTAAAAGAAACTGTACAGCCTTCATCTTTGCCTCCTTAGCAGAATTTCTACAGTAAGAAAAAAGGCAGAAGAAGCAGTGCGGAACATGGGGAGGCCACAAGCAGAAGATGACAACATCTAAATCTTCCACTCCTGTAAAATTCTGTGAACAAAGCAGGAAAATTGCACAATAAACCCTTCATCTTGGCATAAAAGACTACATCACCTCTCCCCTTCTTAATAAATAACAACACAATGTGCTTTCATAATATCACAAGCCAGTCACTTGAAGTAGCTGCCTGCTGTCTCAATTTTCCTAGTGGTTCAGTGGCATGATTGATACAAATGGTAGGACCTAGTGGTCTTATCTTATGTTATCCAATTACAAAAAAAGAACGTGTTGGTTGGCACTCAGGCATAATATTTTTAGTGGAATCAGCTCACACAGATGCCACTGTTGAGTCACTCAGTACTCTAGTATGCACTATCTCTGAGTTATGTGTGTGATGGACAAGTGATATAATATCAATAATGAGTCTTATGGCACCTTAAAGATTAACAAATATATTGTAGAATAAACTTCAGTGGATTCCATTTCAGCAGACAAATTCAAAGTTATATAGAATTTCAGCTATCTATGCATTACCTAGGGTCAAGGAATAGGGATGCTATAAACAATGAGATAGGAGAGAAATTAAAATGCAGAGATAATTGACAATGACAATCATTATGGTGCTGCAGATAATGCAAACCAAATGGTAAGTCCACTGATGGTAGGCTGAAACTGCTTGATAAGTTGTAGCTCAAAGTATCTCATTTTGGTCTCTTTTTAAAGTTTTTTTGCTCTACTGTGGACTTTATTTATTTAACATGCCACCATTCACCCAGAAGGAAATCCAAGGCAACTTAACAAAGCTCCAAGAGTAAGAATATCCTAGGAGGTTGAATTGTAAGCCCACCTTTTTTTCCAGATATTGCCATTTCTGAGATCATATTTGTGTCCAGTTATGCTTTTGCAAAGTGACTGGCCCCTTTGTCTTATGTACAATACAGAAGGGCACTGTTGGCAGAAGATGGCATATGTCACAATGAAAGTGAATTTAACTCCATTTGATGGATGACATCATTAGATCCCATACCAATGTTGCTTGAGTGGATATAGACCACTTGGGTTTGTTGCAGGCTCTGGTCCCCATCTTTACATGCTTGTTGTGTGGCATATGTTGCTAATTAATAGCTCTTTTAAACTGAGGGGCTGTCTAAGGCCCTTACCACACAACGTTGCCAGCCCGACCATTTTGCCTGGCAAGGGAAAGGAGGGAGCTCCAGAGGGGGGAAAAGAAATCTCACACAAGCTTTCCTCCATTCCCTTTCCCTTTCATTTTGCATGGGAAGGAAAAGGAGGGAGCTCCAGAAGGGACAAAAGAAAGCTGGTGCAAGCTTTCCCTTCCATTTTGCATGGGAAGGTGAAGGGGGAAGGTCTGGGGGGGGGATATCATTATTCAATAACAGCTACCAGATTTTTATGATTTTGACTGAAAGATTGGAGAGAATTTTACAAGATTTTATTCATAAAGGCCAAGGTGGATTTCTTCTGAAAAGAGAGTTATGTGATAATACCAGATGTATCTTGGACACTTTGGAATATTTGGAAAAACACAAGGAGAAACAGGCAGCGCATATATTTTTAGATACCCAAAAAGCTTTTGACAGTCTGAATTGGGTTTGTTTGTTTGTTTGTAGTCCTAGGAAAGATCATTTTTAGTGATAACTTTTATGGATTAAGGCAATTTATGACATAAAGATAGCACAGATTTATGGAGATCTGAGCAAATCATGTGATATTCAAAAAGGAATAAGACAAGGATGCCCAGTATCCCTTTATCTTAGTCCTCGAAGTCATGAACAAGGTAATAAGGCACAGTGAAAAAATCAAGGACATAAAAATTAAAAAAGAAGTATATAAACTGACAGCATTTGCAAATGACTTAGTAATTATGTTAGACAATCCTTTGGCCAATACAGAAGTATTGTTGGAGACACTAAAAGAATTTGTAGAGTTGTCTGTATTTCACAAAAATAAGCAAAAGACAGTGATGTTAATGAAGAATATGAGAAAAGATCAAATACAATTGATGGATAAGTCAAGTTTTAAAAATGAGAAAAGGGTGACATATTTAGGTACTAGCGTGATAAATACGAATTGTATGTAATTCAGAAATAATTGTATCAAGACATGGAATGATATTAAGATGGCTCTCCAAAGATGGAAAAATTTAAATTATCTTTGTTGGAGTGAATTTCTGTGACAACTATGAATGTTTTGCCAAGAATGTTGTTTTTGTTTCAGCCTATATTGATTTTGACTAATGTTGAACAATAGCAGAGTGACTTATTGAAATTTATTCGGCAAGGGAAGAAGTTGAGAATTAAATATAACATTTTACAATCAAATGGAGAATTATTGTCAGAACATTACAGTTTTCTATGGTTCTCTTATAGACAAAGAAAAGAAAGATTAAAATCTATTTAAAATGAATGATTTTGAGATGAGTAAATCTAAATTTGAGAAGCAGGTGTGCTCATGAACATTTGATTGGTAAGATGTGTAAATTTTGTTGAAAATAGAGATGGAAGACTATATAATAACATGGGCACAAAATGTTGGACATAATGTACAGTTGGAACAATGGGAGAAACTGTGGTCAAAGAGAATGAAATTTACATTATGTAATGATTTTGAAGATAACTTTTGTAAGATGATGTATCAGTAGTATTTGCACAAAGAAGTTCCTAATGTGCGCTGGAAGTGTGAGTAAAAAGTGGGATCTTTTTATTACATAGTGTGGATTGGTGAAAAGGCGAAAAAAATCTGGAATGAAATATATTGTAAAGTGCAAAAAGTCTTGAAAGATAATGTTCAGGTGAAACCTGAATTATACTTGTTGGGATTGATGAATGGACAATTGGAGAAGAAGTATGGTAAGATACTACAATAGATGGTCACTGCAGCAAGATTATTGTTTGCACAGAAATGGAAGAATTCAGCAATTCCAACAAATTAAGACTGGCTAACAAAACTAATGGACTTAGTGGAAATGTACAAATTAACAACATTGAAAAGGAGGAAATCGTTGGTGATTTTTTTGAAAAAACTGGAAACCTTTGATGAGCTTTTTGCAAGGAAAGGAACATAACATGTTGATTGATGGTTTTGACAATTAGTGTATTTCAAAAATAAGCAGTTTAAGCATTTCTCTGGTATTTACAATTGGAGCAGTTGCTTTTTTCATAGGTATGTGTCTATGTTAGGAAAGTTGGAAATGAAATATATGTTCTTTATTAGCTTTGAGGTTTTTATTGTCCTTTTTTCTTATGTTTTTCTTGTATTGTTTCTTTCTTCTTTGTATGTATTTTGATTATTTATTGAATTGAAAAATCTTTAATAACATTTACTTTAAAAAAATGTCTGGAAATGCTTGAATTAGATTTAAGAATGAAAAGGGATGATCTGTCAGCAATGCTGATCCCAGCTAACACTGCTTTTGAAAGTGCATACAAGAGAGACTTTAAGACAAACAATACTTTTCCAGCAAATGGGTTACATAACAGAAAACGGTAGAAGGAAAGAATAGGCTTCATTTTAAGCTCAAGACGCCCCTTTTGACAGTGCATTCTGGAGGCTATAATTTTGTCTTTATGCTTGCAATGGGAAAAACCAGGGATATAAAATCTAAGTGCATAGCGAGACCTCAAGCTGAAAATAATCTTTCTAATGAATGCCAAAAGAAAGCTCTTTTGTGCTTGACTTTTCTGTCATACTTTTCGCCTTTAGCTTTGCCAGCAATCTGCACAAAAGATTCTGACCCTACATCTACAGGGCTGCATTGCTGCCCTTATTTGCCACTGTTCTCATTACTACAGTCTCAGCAGCAGTTCAGCTGTGGCTAAAGATCCTATTGCATCTGTGGCATGATAGAGCAATACAATAAAGGTAACACTGCCTTATAGGAATCGTGCTGGAATGAATACACATAGGCCATTTCCACACTACACTGTTATACTGCTATTATTCCACTTTCAACATCCTATGGAATCCTGGGGTTTGCAGTTTAGGGAGGGGCCTTTGAGGTCCCTCCCTAAACAGCAAACCTCAGGATTTCATAGGATGTTGAAAGTGGAATAATAGCAGTATAACAGTCTAGTGCAGAAATGGCCATACTCAGCAGCAACCTGCATGAAAACAACAAACCTTGGGATAAAATTAGAGTCTCTTCTTGTTTTATATTAGACAACAGAGATGGCACACTCATGACATGGATAGGAAGGCAATATGTAGGAATGATATTCATAGTGAATCTGTGCCACCAGGCAGATGCATTTTGGAGTCCTTCTTAACATCATGGCTGAACATTAACAGATGTCCAGTGGCATTAGGGTTCCCAGATCTCAGAGCCTAGACTCTCTTCTTTTGTTCTGAAGGTGAGAGGAAAGAATCTCAAGGTGAGAATCTTGCTTTGAAAATGGTGGTTGATGCATAATTTATCAGGCTTAATGGTATAACCAGAGGCTGTCCCTTGTAACTTCACTTTCATATACTTGCCAGAGCTCATCACTTGTGGCATCACAAAAAGTCATCTCCAGGTCTCAGATTTTGGTCCTGAAATCTCAGGGCCTGGGGAAATGGTGTGAAAATGGTTAATCTGTGTTACTGACTTGTTTAGATACATTTTTGTATTGGTTTGGCAGGTTGAAGCTGGGAAAAGATTATGGAAGCTGAGAATGGAGTGGAAGAGTGAATCTTCCTTTGTTACTAATCTGCTTGCCGAGCTGGGTGGATCAAGATTGATCACACTCGCACACTTTGGGAGTCCATCTTTCATCAGTCTTGCTGAGGGTTGGGAGTGAGTGTACCCCAGCCACAGGACCTGAATTTCTGGCCTGGGACAGCTTGGGTAGAATTAATTGTGTAGAGGTCCAATTATACCATTGGCAGTGAGGGCATGCTAGAATCCATGAGCAAAATGGCTGGGATGCTTCTTTGCTGCGTACCATCTGCTGAATCATTTTACTACCAATAATGCTTATGTTATAGCAGTAACGTATGCTAGTATTCAATGCCAAACAAAGTCTTGGGGAGGCCTGGAACTATAGCCATCTCAGCCCTCAGGTTTAATTTCTATCCATTTTCTCTCTTACTCTCACTGGGTGAGTGACTGTGGGAGGAAGAGAGAGAATGGAAAGGAGAGGCAAAATGACCTCTCTTTTGTAATGTCCAGGGAAAATGCTCCTTAGTATTTTATGGAATGCTCCCAACTTTGCTTGGGATGCACATAGTGGTAATAAAAATGGCCTTTCATACTGCTTTTGAACAGCATGCAACATGAAGATGTACAGTTCATATGTTTATTGAGCTCATCAGACTAAACATACTGGAAGGTATCACCTACTAAACTAATGAGACTTGTGAATAAACATGATAGCACTGCACTCAAATGATAGCACTGCACTCAAGGGATCCTGATCAAAGCCTCTGGTTATACAGTTTTTTGTGCATTATTGAGGCCTAAAAAGTATGGGACTCAGGGCCTTTTCACATTATACAATTAACTTGCTACAATTCCACTTTAACTAGCACAGCAACATCATATGGGATCTTCAGATCTGCTATTTAGAGTGGGCATTTAGAATTCTCAGCCAAAGAGCATTAGTGCTTCACCGAACTACATATTCCAGAATTCCACAGGATGTAACTGTGGTTGTCAAAGTGGAATCATAGTGCTATAACTGCAATGTGAAAGGCCCTCAGTAATGCACATTAATAGATACACTAGCAACATTAAATGGGCATCTTAACTATAGCATGTACCCCACAAGTTTCAATAACAAGAAGTAGCCTGAATGAAAGCCAAGTTGACCTTCCACTAGCTTTCTACTGGCTCCTGATTATGGGATACATTTAGATCTTACTTGTAGAAGAATGGAAATTGAAAAAAGATAAGCTCAAACTGATTTAAGCTTTTTTCCACATTTTCAGGGCTACATAAAGTATTCTGCTCTTTTTTATGGCTATTACAATAACCAAAGGACAATTGGTTGGCTAAAGTACAGGCTGCCAATGGCATATTTCATGGTTGGTGTCGTCGGTGTATATGGATATAGCCTGATGGTGGTAATAAGATCGTAAGTTAAGCTCTTTCTTTAACAGCTATGAAACAGAGTTGGGAAAGTTACCCCTTTCACGATAACCTCCAGAAAACCTTAACCAGCATGGCCAGTGGCTGACCTTGCTGAGAAGTTCGGGGAGTTGGTACCAAAAAGTAGCTTTTCAAAACTGTGCTCTGAAAATAAGCCTAACAGTAAGGAAGACCTGTAGAAGGGGGTTGAGAGCAGAAATGACAAGTTTAGAAGAGTTGCACATTCTCCCACTCTTTTCCTCTCACTGATTTTCCCCTGCAAATGTTACACTCTTCCCCACCACTATTCTTTTCAAGCTGAGCTTCAGACTCAAGTTTGGAAAACTTGTTGAGACAACCATCACTCTAATGCTCCCAACCAGGATATATGCTGCCTGGGGGATTCTGGAAGTTGTAGTCAAAGAGTGACTTTTCCAAGCTTTGTCCCCAAACCTTCTGTGGATTCTTTCACCATTTGCAGAAAAAAAGGAACCCAAGGACAGTAGGACGCAGGTGCCAATTGCAGGTGCTTACTGCCATAACGATGCAGAAATTTCCCTTTTGGCCATTGCACTGGAACTGTGAACTGAAAATAAATGGATCACTTACACATCTTTTTTTGGTGAAGCTGCCCTCAGTGCTGACCTAGCTCACTTTGCCTCCATTCTTTGTCTTTCTTGCAAGCAGATTCAGTCTTGCATTATTTTATCAGCAAGCTACAAAGAAGCATCAAGGATTAAAGCAGTCTCTCTGAACTCAAACATGTTGCATGTAGAAAGCCAGGAATGACCCCTTTGTCTTATAAGTTTCATTCTTTGTTTGAACACACAGTATTAAAAAAAGAAAGAAAGAAAGCTACCATGACCCCCCCTTAGGAACATATGTAGGCCAAACAGATTTTTATCTCTGCTGGCAAAGGCTTTTCGTAACTATACAGTGCTCATAATAACACTGCCAAATTGGACAGAGGCAATGGGCAAATGTGTAGATCTCCAGTACATTGACCTTGCTCTGAAACCTCAGCATCAGTTACCTTATCCCCCTTTTCAAGAAACAAGTATATGCTATTAAGTAAAAACTGCTCACATATTGTACATCAGTCATCAAATCAAAGAAAGCAACTGGAGACTCTCTTTGAACTGAAAGATCCAGGTATGTCCATATGGCACTAATTCCAAGGACTACAGGTCCAATCCGTATAAAGTCATGTTTATGCAATAGGTAAGTAGTTTGTAGTGATGACTTTAAAAAGGATTAACCAAGCTGGTGGTTTCCAATGGTAGCAGTTAAAAATGGAAAATTCATATACAGAGGCAAAAACAACATAACAAAACCAACAGAGAGGTTTGGCAAACAATACTTGGTAAATATATTGAAAGATAAGTTTTACTAGACCATAGTCTATTACCACCATGAAGTGATAAACTAAGTGCACAGGTATATACTTTGAGTATAAAACTTTCCTGCACAATCTGGTAACATGAGTTCTGTCCCACAGAAACCTAATGTATATTTGTTTTATCTTGGATTTATTATGCAGATATTATGCAGATAGTTTTGTAAGTCGTCATGTATTACTTTATTTTTAAAAAGCAGGTAATAAATAAATATAATCATGCATATAAGCATAATCTACTGAGAAATCTAAAAACAAAGACACAGCTGATCTGAAAGCAACTTTGATTCCTTCTGGACAGTACTATACATTATGGTTCCTGTGAAGAGCACTAGTACTGTGCCAGTATATCCAATGCTTGCATAACCTTCTAGGAATCAGTCAACTATTCCAGATACATAATCTCAGGTACTTAAAGATGTATGTCTATTTAATGGCAAAAATGCCTATACAAAACTGGTGTTTTCATTAACAGTCTTAATGTATGAGACTGCCCTATTTTCAAGAGAATACAGGATCTCTATTCAGCAATGTTTGTATACAGAATAGTGGCTGAATAATATAACCAAACATGAATTTGATGGTCTGCAGGATGGCCCGGAATGCCCACGAAGACACAGGAGATGGAGATGATGCAAACTTCATTTTTAGCTGGAAAATGTTCACTAGTTGGGATTACCTCATAGGCAACCCAGAGACAGCTGACAACAAATTTGCATCTATTACAACTAGCTTCAAGGTAACCCATACCCAGTCTCTTTGACACATTAATTTTCTTGTCTCCAGGATGTTCTTTGCTACTGAAGATATTGCTGGGATTGCCCTTTCGGTAGAATTTCAATGCAGGGGAAGTATAAACACTTTAAGTATCTGGGAAATCCTTCTTAGATGCTGTTGTGAAATTGTTTTTTGTTTTTTTAGTTATTAAACAAGACAAAGGAAAAAAAGAAAGAAAGGCCCTTTCTGCATGAAGTGAGTGAATCGCTCCATGCCGTTACTTACCGGCTCTTCTTGGGTCCGAAGTAACACAGACTTTCCCTTGAGCCCTTCCTCAGGGCTCCTCCATTAGTGCAGGGCAAACCGGAGCAGTGCGAGGTCTGTAGATCCGCACTGCTCTGGCTCAAAATGGCGGCTTCCTGCGGCTTCTGGCTCAAAATGGTGGCTTCCGGTGTCTTCGAGGGAGTGGACCAACCACTGAGACTGACCACGCCCACAGCCCACCCTCCACTGATTGCAGGCTCACATTGGTGCGAGCCTGTGCATCTGCACAGGCAAGTAGGAACGCAATGGAGCGTTCCAGAAAATGTAAAGACCTGATTTTTCCGGTCTTTACTTAGCGCGGGGGAGGACCACTCGGGGGTGGGTTGGATCGGACTGAGGTGTGGAACTAAGTTAAATAGTCTGCACCTAGTCCGATCCAAGGTGCGGACGACCTCCATGCCAGGACTCCTTGGCCTGTTTTAACTGCCTCATGCGGAAAGGGCCATAGGAAGGAAGAACGAAAGAAAGAAAGAAAGAAAGAAAGAAAGAAAGGAGGGAGGGAGGGAGGGAGGGAGGGAGGGAGGGAGGGAGGGAGGGAGGGAGGACATGTATGAAAAAAACTGGAGTTTTCACACAATATCAGACAAATATCCCCTTGGTACACAAAAAACATACAGAACACTACTGTATTAACATACATACATACATTAACATACACTGGCAGATGCTGTTGTGAAATTGTTGGAAGGATTACATTTTTCTTGATATTCCAGCTGTTGTTATCATCTGTCACTTCCCTCCAGTATTCTAAATATTTTAGAAACTTAGAAAGAAAACTTGCCTATAGTATTGATCTACATTGTGAATGCTACATGTTAAAAGCATCCTAGGTTCTCTCTCTCTTTCTCAACTCTTTGTGTTTATACAGCTTGTTCTTCATTTGTTCATATAAGCACATGGGATACCAACATTTATGGTTTTGACTTATGCAACTGAACTCTGTGGTGTTTAATAAGTATATTCTTCTCAGTTAAATCTTGAAATTACAGTCATTAACATGCTCTTCTAGTTGGTACCGTTATGCTTGAATGATGGGGAGGAGGATACCCATAAAGAGTCTGTACCAAGGTTGCACATACAGAATGTCTGTGCAAAAAACAGTAGGACAAGAAGCAAAACAGGAACCAGCACAATCCAAAAAGATGTATGTGTCATTCTGCCTTTTCTGCAGGGACTAGGTTTTATTAATCAGACCAATAAAATTGAAGACTATCAGATCTGGGTTCTCAAAGATAACTACAGCTGCAGGAAAGTCCCTGATGCCCTCCCTCACCCATACAAAATGTACATATTTGTAAGACTCCGGTACTAGTTCCAACTATCCATGTATTTATATTTTGTGCTGTTCCTAGATAAAAGCATGAAAACTGAGTTTTATTGGGGGGTGTTCTTTTGCTACCACTTGGGGATTCGGCTTGGGGATTCTAGGAGATGTAGTCCAAAAATGACTTTTCAAACTCTACTCCAAGCTAATGCCCAATATCATTTCATTTTAGCTCCAGCCCAACAAAATTTAGCTTTCTAGTAAAATTAACATTCAAACCAACTGAACTGCAGCTTTCTGTATATACAGCCTGGAAATAATATTGTGCATAACAAGTATGGAACAAGGGAGGAACAACTGCAGATTAATCAAGATCACAAGGACGTGATATTGTAAATCACTGTCAAGAAAGAAACATAGTCAGGAGCATAGTTTCTTTAGAAATTATAAACGTATTTCTTCCACAAGTGGATTCATAAATTCCTCACACACAGCTAGGGTACAATTCCAAATGCAATATAATAGAGTAATAAATTCCATTGGTCATAGTGGGTCTTGCTTCCAAGTAAACACATATAGGATTGTGTTGTGTATAATCTATTCCTCTTCCATTTATTTACATTTACATTTATTCCTCTACGTTTATTCAGGAGTCAATTGTTGATGAGCAAGAGAGCAACAAAGATGAAAACATCCATCTGAGAAGGTTTCTGAGGGTTTTGGCCAATGTACTCATTACATGTTGCTTATGTGGCAGTGGCTACCTCATTTATTTTGTTGTTAAACGGTCCCAGGCTTTTTCAAAAATGCAAAACATTGGCTGGTATGAAAGAAATGAGGTAAGAAGAAGTGGTTTCTTCCCTTTTATGGCACTGGCATTTAAAAATATTGATTTGATTTGATCCAGCCAGTCAGCTGAAGCAATTGAAATTCATCTATGCCTGAAATTTGTTTGTCATTCTTCTAAGAGTTCACAAATATGACATGAAGTCAATGGGCTTTCATTCCTGTTTATTGCCAGCTTCTAGTATTCAGAAGTAAATGGCTTCCGAATGTGAAGGTTGTGTTCAGCTGTCATGATTTACAGCTATGGTAGATTCAGAGACATAGCTGTGTTAGCCTGGATTGATATGCAAAGGGATATTGTAACATCTTTGAAACTAAGGCCATTTCCGCACATTACTGGTTCTTATATCCCATCGCGATCCCAGCAGCACCTTTGCCAGGATGGGAGTGCGATGGGAATGCTCCTCTTCACACCTGGCCAGCTCCCAGCAGAAGGGAGCACCACTGACACATGCCTGCCTTCCACAGTGCAGCCGGCCTCTTTCCCATGCTATGCTGGGGAAGGAAGTGCATGATTGCACTTCCACCCCTTCCACATGGCCAGGGGTGACAGGAGCATCACGTGATTGTGAGCGCTTAACTGATTTTTTTTCCATTAAGTGAATATCCCACGATTGTGACAGGTGGAGACAGGTTGGCAGTGGGGCAGCGACTTTTGACTTCATGCAAAAGCACAACTCACAGACCTCTGCCATCGCATCCCCATCACAGGACTGCGATGCCATGAAGAAATGGCCTGAGAGAAAGAAGTTTGTAGCATAAGCTTTCATAGACTGAATCTACTTCATTAGATGTATGAAGTGAAGTGCCTATCGACTTACATGTATACCCATGAACGAGCAGGTTGTATGTATGAATAGTAATAGAAATGCAAAGCCTGTAGGTATGGTGATGGCATGACAAGAGAGACAGGAATGGGAGGAAAGATATTTCCTAAAAACAAGATGAGTACATACTCATATGAATGCTGAAGGGAGTTCTTGGAATATAGCATGTTGCTGGCTGAGAACCAGAAAGAAGAGGTGACAAAATGGGCAAGAGATCCTTCATGAGCCTAGAGTATTAACTAATGTTCTAATATGCATAGTGTGCTACTGGGTGACCTTGGACAAGTCCCACTCTCTTAGCCTCAGAGGAAGGCAAGGGCACCCCCCCCTGAAAAGATACTACCAAGAAAATCCATGATAGGCTCAGCATCAGAGTTACCATAAATCAAAAATGACTTGAAGGCACCCGAGAATGCAACAATCTAATATACATGTGCACACTGTGGCCCTTTCCAGATGTGGGGGGGGAAACGCCCGAACACGCTACTCACTAGATTTTTCCTGCGTCCAGGCGAGTCCGTCGCAACCAGGAGCAGCGCAAGTTCGCCGCTCCA
Source organism: Ctenosaura bakeri (assembly GCA_948474755.1). Classification (NCBI taxonomy): domain Eukaryota; kingdom Metazoa; phylum Chordata; class Lepidosauria; order Squamata; family Iguanidae; genus Ctenosaura; species Ctenosaura bakeri. Next base: position 777,208 of record CAOLHI010000361.1, read on the forward strand.
CAGTTCTTCGGCATCCTAAATGGCGGCTTCTGGTTGGTGGAGGTTCTCTGGAGAAGCTTGCCAGCCGAAAGCCCACCCCCGGGAAGATCTGCAGGCACACACTTGCATGCGCCTGCAAATCTGCTCCGGAGCCGGGCGACGGAGCGGCGTGGGGTTGCGCGCTCTGTGCTTTTTAAAAAGTCTAAAAAGAGGTTTTTAAAAAACACACCACACGACCAGTTCCGGTCACTCCTGCGTGGACTGAGGTATGGAACTACGAAAAGTAGTCCGCCCCAGTCCACTCCACGGTGCAGAAGACCTCCATCGGAAGTCACTCTGCCCCGTTTTAATAGCCCGGTGCGGAAAGGGCCTGTATCACATCACAAAACAAAACTTCTTACCGTAATTCACATAATATATAAGCAATAACATCTATACAAACCGTAGTACATCCCATCTCCCCTCCCCACCTTCCTGCATCTTACTCACTGATTGTATGTCAACGAAGCATATGTTTTCTGGTTTTAGTGATGAGTACAGTCTCAGTCTAATGATACAGTTTCGGTCTTTACAGAAATTCTTGATAGGCTGTCTCAAGTGATATTGTCCTTTCCTTTGCTGTGCTGGAAATCTACCTGAAATTCCTACAGGCTCCACCCACATCTTTGCAACATAAGGGTGCTATTCCTCATTGTTTCTAATCAAAGTATCATGTACCAATCATTTAGCATGGAGAATGTTCATTCCCACACAATGTTTCAGTTTCTTCAGGGCCCAGACAACCACTAGATACTCTTTCTGGATAGAAGAATAAGCTTCCCCCTGCCCTTGTCTGTTATCTCGAAACTTTAAAGGCTATTGGACATCCCCTTTCTTCTTTCTTCTGCACCAGCACAGCACTGTTCCTCGAGACTGAGGCATTGGAGGCTATCTGAAAAGGTTTAGATCCAGAGCTTTTTAAATAGTTGTCACATGCACTTCTGAATAATCACCAGTTCTTCTACTGCCTCATGATCTGGGTGTATCTCCCTTGGCTTCCCCTTTCTATATAACAGTCCTCTCTTCCAAACAATCCTCTCTTTCATTTAATTTGTAAATGGATGTGCCTCAGGTAGTACTTGCTCTCAAGATGCTGTCAGTTTCCACTCCCTTGTTAAAGTTATTCACCTCATCAATTTCTGAGGCTGAGAAGAATAATAATTTTGAATTCACCTCTGGCTCTGCCACACTTATTAGCTTCATAGCAGGCATGGTTTCTGTCACACATTGTTGCCCACACAGGGTGTCTCCAAGTCTGCCTTGGCAGTTTTGGCTTTTTTGCTACCAGGGAAACTGCCAATCCCTTCACCTGCTCCCATTATGGGGAATATTTTTAGGTATGGAAGTCTTTCTGCCTTTAAACCTCTCTTGCTCAGTCTGCTTTTCTCTCCATATCACTCAGCCTTCAATTGTTCTGCTTCATGCCACAGTCTCTCTACTTCTAATCCTATTTTTTTTCTGCTTCCAACAACCACTCCATTTTTGTTTCTAACTTATTTTTTTCTTCAAACTCAGGACTCTAAGCTAGTGATAGGCAACTGTTATGGGCTCCATTATTTCCCCAGGGGCCCTTGTAGAGGTAGAATCCCAGCCACTGTCAACAACCCTGAACAAAACGATTCCTTTAAAAAAAAATGCTCTCAGGCACCCTAGGAAGCATGAAGGGTTATGCCACCACATTTTTCACACTCTCTGGGCTACTTTAGGCCCCAAGAAGCTTTTTTTTCCAACAGAAAGTAATACAGTTTCATGTGCAGGAGTAGACATGGCAGCCTATGTAGATATTTCACTTATTAGGTTCCATCCTGTCCCCTCTTTTGTCTGTTTCATGTTGAGCCTCAAATTGTATAGCTTTCTGAATTATTATTCTAGTTTTCTTCCCCTCTTCCCCCACTTTTTAAACTAAATTCTTGTCAGCAAACCTTTTAAAGAATTTTCACTACAATTTTTGTTCCATTTTTAACATTTTACAACATTTTTCATGGATATATAAATTTTAAAAAACATTCTGCACAGTAGAATTATTTGTAATTATTTAGGTAGAACTTGTAACTTTTCCAAAGAGTATAAGTCCTACTGAATACAAAGGGATTTAGTTCTGTGCGAGGGAATGGCATTACTTTTATGAATAATCACTTAAATTGAAACAAAAATCAATGTACAAAACGAGATCTAAATTCATGATTTCTACTATTTAATCAAGAAGTTGCAATATTGGAACAGTGATATAAAACCAGACCTGAGTGAGTACATGTACATTCCAATACATTCCAATAACTGAGCCAGTGTACAGATCAACAACCTGAGTAAAGTTATGTTGAACGTTAAGTTTGAGAAATTCTGCCTGTGTACAGATCAGCAGTCTGTGTACACAGATGGTACCTGTGTTGAGTGTAACATGTGAATGCTTCTATGGTCATTGCTTTTTTCAACACTGTAGCAGGGGAATGCCCGACCTTACCACCTCCATCATCACTTATTTACATGGAAAGTAAAGTCTGAAGAAGAGAAGTTTCTCTTTGTGTGGAGTGTGTGTCCAAACAAGCAAGAAACCCTAATTTTCCAGTGTCTTTCCTCATGGGGAGAGTCTCCAAACAAACAAGAACTTCTTGTCTTCAGACCTGCCACTTCCCACAGGAGGAAAGCCACAGAAAGGGGCAAAGCCAGGCACTCCCTTCTTGGGATTGTTCCAAATCATGTAAGTAATGCCTGAACAGGGTTAAGGTGTTGGAGTTAGAATAGCATGAGGACTTTGGCCCTTTCCACTCTATTCTCCCAAGTTGCCATAGGGATGGGGAAAAGATGGGACCCTGACTATACTTATGCATGATGTCATCGCGGTCCCGTCCTTCTACCTTCTCCTGGTGGTGTGATCGCATCTCAAATCATGATTGTGCCACCATCCCACCACTTTAGCTGGGAAGGCCCTGGTTGCACAATGGCTGCACTTCCTGCTGCAACACAGCCTGGCACAGTACCTGGCTGTGACGTGGCAGGAAAAGGCAGGGCCTTCGTGCTTCTTTCTGTAGCAAGTGAGCTGGTGCGGAGGGGAGCGCTGGTGTCCGCATTCCCATCCCAGCAAAGCCACTGCTAGGATGATGCTGGGACAATCACGGACCCAGGTAAGCTGCGGAAAGTCTGTGTCTGTGTGTATTTCATAGGGTAGCTAATTTTTATAGGTTTACCTGAAATTCCCATTCCATCAGCTCCTCACTTGTGACCATTACTGATAACTTCTTTCTATTTCCTAATATTGCTTAGTTCTCTTTGAGTACTCTAGCTGCATATTGAAGTTTCTTGCAACAGTAATGCCTTTTCCCCATTTTTTTTCTATGCCAGATGCTTACCACAGACATGCCTTCTACTGTTCTCCAGTTACCACAACTAATCAGTTATTGGCCAATTATTGGCTAATTGGCCCCTCCCAAAACTGCAAATGCCAGAATTCCATAGGATGTTGAAAGTGGAATAATCGTGCTATAAGAGTGTAGTGTGGAAATGGCCCTGAACTCTTACAATTAATTACCTTCCCCAAAATGGTGCCTTTTAGATGTCCTAGACTATAGCAAGTGTTGCAGGTGGAATAATAGTGCTATAGCAGTCTAGTGTAGAAATGGTTTTTGTCTGCCTCTCCAGTTCTGTTCTCTTGATAATTATCTTTATCTTACTCTGACCTGGAGGGGAAGAAAGCACTTTAGTGTTGCCAGGCAACCACGAGCAGCATCTCCAACCACTTCATAGTCAAACATACTTGCTTAGAAATTCACTATATGTGCTATAGCAAATCCAAATTCTGTAGTTTCATCTTATGTGCTGGCACATACCAAACTGACCAAACCACAGTATCAGTGATACGAAGTATACTACATGGGATAGCTAAAAGACTTGGTAGCTTCCTCCGTACAACTGTGTGTTGGAAATGCCCAAACTCCTGTATGAATAGGTCTTCTTTGTATCCGAGTTTATTCCGTGAATCATTACTTGCCTCAGGGCCAACTCTAGCATTAGGCAGCGTCAAGCAGTTGCTTCACGAAGCAGGGTTTTGTTTTGTTTTTTTGCATTGCTACCTAACTTGACTTCAGAAGCAGCTTCTTCATTTTCATTATGCTACCAGGATTGCAATGCAATGTTTTGTGCTGTACTTTACTATTTGCAGAGTAGTAATCAATCTACTATTGCCAAAAGTATTCAATCACAATAATGCCTCTGTTTCAAGGGCCAGATTCCATTTTTAGGGTTAAAACAAGGAAGATGGATTGATGGCAGCCCAACCCCGCCATTATGAAACAAAACAGCCTCCAAATGCAATCACATGTGTTTTTGACACCAAGATTCTTCACTACAAACAGCGGAACACACTTCTGTTGCCACCTCATTTTGCCTCCTTTTCCACTGTAACTCCAAGAAGGGGCACTTCCAGAAACCTCTTCCAGAAGCCATTTTAAAACAGAACTAGAGCCCTACCATCCAGCCATTAGGGCTTACTTTTGCTGCACCTTTGATTTTGTCATCAGTTACTCTCTGTCAGGAATGCACACTTCTGTTAATCCCCACCTTCTGAAACAGAACCAGATCCCATGAAATTCGGCAGCATGAGTCACTACCAGCAGGCTTTTTAACAAAATTCTGGAAGGGTACCCTTTCAGCACTTCAGCCATCTTTACTGCTTTCAAGGGAAGCCAGTCTTTTTTTGGGGAGGGGAGGGCAGTTAATGCCAGAACTGCGTTCACATGGATAGCTCTCTCCCTTTAAGATGCCTTCTTTCTATTCCATTGCATTTTGATCTGTATCAATGCCAAGGGAACTTCTCTGTAGAAATTTTCCTTTGTCGTCATTGCAGCAGCTGCTTCCATCACTAGAAATCATCTGAGAAGTGTTCTGGGATATATCCACCTGACCACACCATATAATACACGCAGAATATGCCCACCAGTGGTCCCTTGATCACAAATGTGGGATAAATCCAAAACGGGTAATTCATAGCCACCCCTTATCAAGAGGAAGGTGAAAATATGGAAATAAACTTGGAGACAAATAGGAATATAATGACAACCACAAAGTCAGATTTCTTCTCTGCCTCTATTGCATCTTTAAAGAGCTGGCCAGTGAAGCTGTTTCAAGTGGTCAAGATTCTTCCACACACAGATCTAGAAACACTCAAGAAAGATAGAGACTCAAGGAAAAAATCCAGGCAAGTCAACAGCTCATTCCAGATAAAATCACTCAGATCCCCTCTGTCTTGGTGATACAGATCCAAAGGGTGTAACTCTGGCCCCTGCTTGTCCAGTGATAATGGATACTTTTCAATTTGTGCAACCTGAGGATATGGACAGGATTACTGGAGAGATGAGAGCCACCACATGTGTGTTAGATCCTTGCCCTTCCTAAGTTTATTTTTTAAAAAGCCAGAGAAGTTGTATGGCTAGAGGGAGTGTCAATGCCTTGCTAAAAAAAGGCCGAGTTCCACCTTGCCTAAAGGAGGCTATTACAAAACCATTATTTGTAATGCCTTCCCTAGATCCCAGCATTCTGGATAATTATTTAACATTCCATTTTTGGGCAAGGTTCTGGAGGATGTGGTGGCCTCCCAGCTCCAGGGGTTTCTGAAGGAGACCAATTATTTAGCTATTTCAACCTGGTTTCAAGCCTGGCTATGGGACAGAGACAGCTCTGGTCACCTTGGTAGATGAACAGTGCTGAGAACTAGAAAGTGGGGCTGTGTCCCTGTTGGTTCTGTGAGACTTCCTGGTGGTTTTCAGTACCATCAACCATAGTATCCTTCCAGGCTGCCTTTCTGTGATGGGACATGAGGCCACAGTTTTGCAGTAGCTCTCTTCCTTCTGGGGGGAGGAGGGCAAACCCAGAAGGTGATGCTGGGAGACTCATGTTTGACCCCTTGGCTTTGGTCTGTGGGGTCCCTCAGGGCTTGATTCTGCCCCTCCCCATGCTATTTAACATATACATCAAACCACAGGGAGAAATTGTCAAGAGTTTTGGGGTTCAGTGCCACCAGTATGCAGAAGAAATCCAACTCTATTTCTCCTTTCCACCACAATCCAAGGGACCTAATCAGTGCCAAGCGGTACCTGTCATCTGTAATGGACTGGATGAGGTTGAACAAATTGAAACGTAATCCAAACAAGGCAAAGATGCTTCTGGTCAGTCAAAAGGTAGATAAGGAAATTAAGGATTCAGCCTATACTAGATGGGGTTATACTCCCGTTGAAGATGCAAGTTCACAGCTGGGTGTGCTCCTGGGAGGTCAGGTTTAAGCAATGGCCAGGAGTGCAGTTGCATGCCAGCTGTGCTTGTTCCTTGAGATATCAGATCTGGCCCTGGGTGACATATGCCTTAGTTACATCTCAGTTGGATTACTATAAAGTGCTATATGGGGGGGGATGCCTTTGAAGAATGTTTAGAAACTTCAACTGGTTCAAAGAGCCAGCTTGCTAACTGGAGCTGGTTACAGGGAATACACAACTGCCTTGTTGCAATATCCCCCCTAGCCGCCAGTCCATTTCTGGGCACAATTCAAAGTGCTGGTTTTGACCTGTAAAGCCCTATGCAGCTTAGATTCAGGTTATTTGAAGTAACATGTTCTCCTTCACGAACCTACCCATAGTTTGAGAACTTTAGGGTAAGCCCTTCTCTCTGTCCCACAACCTTCACAAGTACATCTGGTGAGAACACAGGAGAGAGCCTTCTCAGTGGCTCTGGGATTCCCTTCCCAGAGAGGTTAGACTCCCTACATTGCAATACTTGGGGTAAGCAAGCTAAGTGGACAGGAATGGGGCAATTTGAATCAGATAATTACACAGTGTTTTAGTCAGGAAATGAAATTCTAAGAAATGGTGGGGGGCATTTATAATGATGAAAGATGCAGCAACAGCAGTCAAAGGATACAATGCAAAGTCTGACTAAATCACATCAACAAGACTTCAAAGAAAACCCATCAATAGAACCATAATCCGAGTTTAAGCTGCCACTCCAGAGGCAAATGAAGAAAAAATTGAAAAATTCTATGCAGGAATCCAGGAGGAAATTGATCACACACCAAAACATGACATGTTGGTAATCATAGGTAATTGGAATGCAAAAATAGGAAACAGAGCAGAATCAAAGACTAGGAAAATTTGGCCTAGGATGAAGCAGGAGACAGCTGACTTAATTTTGTGAGGTCAAAAATCTCCATTCTCTCTGCAAAAACAGGGCCAGGATCAAATTGTGGCACAAATCATGAATTACCACTAGCAAAGGTTAGAGTAAAGCTAAGAACATCAAACCATCCATCATGTTGAAATACTATCTGAACAACATTCTTGTAGAATTTAAAGATAATGCGAAAAATAGATTTTCACAATTCAGCCTAACTGACCGCAAGCCAGAAGAACTCTGGACTCTGGACACCCTATCTGTTTAATCTGTAAGATGAACATATAATGCATAAAGCAGGATTAGATTTAGAGGAAAGAGGCATGAAAACTGGAGGAAGGAACATCAGCGCTTTTAGATATGCAGATAACACCATACTACTAGCAGAAAATAGCAAAAATTTGGAAGAATTACTGAATAAAGTCAAGGAAGAAAGTGCAAGGGGAGAGGTTACAGATGAACATGAAGAAAATAAAATCATCTGGCCACAAATGATTTACATAATTTTAAAATAGATGGTGAAGACATTGAAATAGTTCAAGATTTTCCATGCTTTGGCTCAGTTCTTAATCAGAATGGAGACTATAGTTAAGGAATCAGAAGAAGACTAGGACTTGAAAGGGGAGTTATGAAGGAAACTAGACAAGACCCTAAAGTGCCAAAATACATCACTGAATACTAAGGCCTTTTCCACATGTTGTTTTTAAAACGGGGCAGTGCGTCCTCCAGCGAGGACGTTTGCACTTGGGGATGAACTGGGTCCGGACTACTTTCTGTAGTTTTGGACTTCAGCCCGCTCCGGAATGACCAGAACTGGTGGTTCACCGTGCTGTTGAAAGACCGGCTAAAGCAGGTCTTTCAATAGCCCGGTGTTCCCCAGTCCGTTGCTGCGCTCCTGTGTAAATCTGCAGGCTCGCACCAGCACAAGGCTGCAGATCTTCCGGGGGCGGGCTTCTGGCTGGCAAGCTTCTCCAGTTGGTGGAGATCCTCCAACAACTGGAAGCCTCCATTTTCATCCCCAGAGCAGTGTGTAGCGCGGGCACACACTGCTCCGGATCAGCATGGATCGTTGGAGGGAGCGCGCCAGTCCGGTGAGTAACAGACTGCCCCATTTTCTTCCCAAAGTGCGAAAAAGCCCTAAGTTAGGATTGTCCATGCTATCATTCTTCCAATTTCTATGTTTGGTTCTGAAAGCTGGACAGTGAAGAAAAGCTGATAACAGGAAAATCAACTCATCTGAAATGTGGTGCTGGGTAAGATCCCTTGGACTGCTTAAAAAGGCCAGTAAATGAGTCCTAGAGCAAATCAACCCTGAACTTTCCCTAGAAGCTAAGATGATTAAACTAGGACTGTTGTACTTGGACTCACTGGAAGAGACAATAATGCTTGGTAGAAAGCAGTAAGAAAAGAGTAAGACTGCATTACAAATGGAAAGATTCAATCAAGGAAGGCATGACTCTTCAAGACCTAAACAGGGCTGTTGATGTTAGGGTTACTTGGAAGTTTCTCATTCATAGGGTTGCCATAAGTCAAAGTCCACTTGGCAGCAGTTAACAGCAACAAAGAAATATCTCCAGCTGCCATATGCATCTATTCAAACATGTGTTTCTGTAACAGTCATAGTAATATAACAGGTCTCATTAGGAAGCAACAGTGAGTCTAAAACCTAGTCACATTTTATTTTCAAAGCAGCGTTGTAGTATCAGTTTCTTCCATGCTGAATCAGTAGAAATCCTAAAGCAAGTGCTGAGATGTGTTTTTATTCTCTTACGATCCATAATCAGGAGGAAGAGACAAACATAGTTACACTTAGAGTAGATCCATTGAAATCAACAGGTTAAGTTAGTAGCTTAAGCGTCACTTCTACATCATCTGATTAACATTCATATCTATCACTGTGATAGACTGTCTGTATGAAACTTCCTCAAGATTTTATGTCAGCACATGTGTGCTCATTAGCTCCTCTGTAACAGATATTTTCTTCTATTGGCAGGTTGAAATTGTGATGTCCTTGCTTGGAATGTTTTGCCCTCCACTGTTTGAAACCATTGCTGCTTTAGAAGACTACCATCCTCGCATTGGACTGAAATGGCAACTGGGACGTATTTTTGCTCTTTTCCTGGGGAATCTATATACTTTCTTGTTGGCCTTAATGGATGATGTCAAGGAAAAGGTAGGAAGAAAACAAACAAACATGTGTACCTCAGTTAGTGATATGTTTCTAGACATTACTTCTTTGACAGAAACTTTGGTACCAGAGCAAGAAACAGCATGGAAAGAACAGGGATACACTCCTGTACTACAAAACGGAAGAGCAATTTAACAGGTCCCAGCAAGCTTCTTATCCAAAACTAACAACATATAGATGTGGAATGACACAAATAAAGAAGCTTTGCACACATGTATAAAAATATTTAAACCTTCTAGGGACCATCTACAAGCTTCTTTAAAAATGCATCCAGGGCCAGACTTCTGGATCTGTGCTTAACATGTTGAGTGTGGCTGGTAAGCCCGGCTGATCTGCTTTCTTCCTTTCTCTCTGCTTTGCTATTCATTGACACTTAATAAAGCATTCTGGAGACAGTTGCTGTTTACCTTATGTGTTGGATGCAGGCACAGACAGCCACAGTAGGATCAGTTAGAGCAGAGTCCATTCTTTTCCAGCTCAAACTTTCATCATTGTTTATGGAGGACACACTGCTGCAAGTCTGTGTCCTTCCATCCCTCTTCCCATTGCCAGTGCTACCAATAAAAATCCAGAGGTCAAGAAAGGAAACAGGGGAGGAGATGTAAAAAGACTTTGTGAAAAGGAGCTTCTTTGTCAGAGGCTTTGTTGACTGAGGCATGCCTGTATATTCTAATACACGTGTAACTGGCAGACTTTCCCCTTCCCATATAATAATCTTCCATACTTTAGCAAGTCTACATGTCTGTCTTTTTCTCTTGAACACTTTGGTGGGAGAGAGACTTAAGGACAATAAGGAAGAAGATGCCATACATACAGGTTTGCCAGGTGCAAACCTGCAAGTTTGCACCTGGCGAAAATGAAGACTCAGAGGTTCTTTCCACACAAGGCTCACGAAGCAATTCACATTGTTTCTTACCATGTCTTATTGGATCCAAATAATGCGAGCATTCTCTCATTTCCTTCTGCACAGCTCCTCAGTATGCTTCATTTTGATTCAGAGGAGTGCGAGTTCATGCATCCGCACTACTTCCATGGTGGCCACTCCCACTACTCCCCTCACCCTGCCTCAGCTGCTGTGATTGGCTTATTTTTCCCCTCTTTTGGGTTGGTACCTTTGTATGTACCTATGCAGGTATGTATTTGCCAGTGTATAAGAGGCAGTTCCCCCCCCAAAAAATGCTTTCTGAAAAGGAGGTGCCAATATGGTAACTCTCCTCACCCAAGCAGATCACGTGGCAGAGCAAAGCTGGGAGAGCGATCTCACACTCCCCGCTCATCTCCACCCTGCCGCCAGCACGATCCTGCCACAGAGAGGAATGTGGGGAAGGAGCTTCTTACACACACACATACTGCCTCCCTCCCTCCCTTCTCTTCCAACCTCAGCAGGAAAGTTTCTTCGCAAGGAGGAGAGGAATGGAATATTTTTTCCTAAATAATATAGTCTGAAAATGGGGTGCTCTTATACAGCAGTGCATCTAATGCTGGCAAATACAGTAAAACATTTGCAAAATAGAAAACAGCTCTCTCCTTTTAACATGCCTGTGCCGTATTTTGTCCAGTTACTCCATTTTCTAAAGTTTGCTGAACAAAACAAAAAATGGCACCTGCCTGTCCTTTGGTGGGTGGGGACAACCAGAGAAGGTGAGCACGCCCACAGCTCACCCTCCACTGCCCACCAATTTGCATCAGTGCAAATATACGTATTTGCACCACTGCAAAAGTCCAAATCTTCTCAATCTTGAAAATTGTTTCAGATTTTGTCTGGTTTTCAATAGTGCACTTTTCCCACCACATGGGGATGCATTAACTCAGGATTACATGTGGAATGACGGTAAATAAAGCGAACCTAATTCGCTCTCATGTGTAGGACAGCTCTGTGCCAAAACACATTGACCCACGTTAATAATCCCGTGTGGAAAGGACCACAATCACACCTCAATAAAGGCAAGTTGGTTGCCTGTAACTGGTCTTCTTCAAGTGGTCGACCATGCATCCATACTCATAGGACTGTGCCTGCACAGCTCCTCCTTCAGAACCTTCTGAGGCACAGTCCCATGAGTGTGATGCACAATGAAGAACTATACTGGGGTATATTATGGTATTCCTTGCTTTAGGAAGTCATCAATGCCTTTATGATATCAGCAGCTATTAGATCATCCTCATCCTTATCTGACCTTGTTTCCGTGCCTACTGATAGCATCCAACACCTCACCACAGGGAAATTCAGCAAAGGCTCTTATGATGAGCAGTTCTGGAAGCAGCGGATCAAGAAGAAATGTAGGCATATAGAGATGAGTAATAACCACCATAGCTACTGCCCATGCATTCCCTCACTTGCTAGCCCACCTTGCTACCTACATACAGCATTTAATAGATAAAGAATCGGTTCAGTTGTGCAGAGGGTAATTGTGAGGCCTACCAGTTGTTGTCAGACTGCAAGCAGCCCCAGCCAGGAATGCTGGAGTTTGCCATCCAAAAATATCTGGATGGCCTAGTGATTCACATCCCTGCAGCTGTAATGCCATGTTTGAATGATTCAGCTATACAAACACTCTTAACAAATTATCAAAAAATGAATGTCTGTTACATATTTATACATATTGGAATTTAGAAACCAGACAATATACTATGATAAATATACAGGACTGAAGGTGACCTCCCTGCCTTCATTGTTTTCTAAGCGAGCACATGGACCCCTGCACATGATTTGATGATGTTTAAAACTCCTTCAGGAAGGAAGGGAGGGAGACAGACAGACAGACAGACAGACAGACAGACTGACTGACTTCTGTTGGCACCATACGTTCTTACATAGAGTTATGTACGTGTGTGCACTCACACAGGGTGGTAGAAAGCTGTAGATATACAGGGTGGGTGGGCAGGGGTGGAGAGGGGGCTGGAACCAGCCAGAATAAATCTGTTGTAATCCATGGGACTTACATGAACGGTGACTAGCAAGGACCTGTCCTTTGTCCCAAGTAGCAAAATGTTCAAGGTTGCCATTCTCAGACATCCCATGAATGCCTGAGTTTCCACTGCAGGGGACAGGCTGATTGGTTTTCAGTCTCATCAGTGGCTCTGCAATGTCTTGACCATACCACTGCATCTTCTAAACTTAATGGATGGCATTATTTTGGATAATAAGGGATTAAGATCTCTCTGCTTTTAAACTTTCTGCTTTGCAAAAAATTAAAATTTAAATCATTTATGCTTGTGTTACTGACTGTTGTATGGATGGATGTTTAGCATGCATTTTAGCATGTGTAAGTTTACTGTAACCCTAATGTCTGTCCCATCATAGCTGGCCGAAGAAGGTGTGATCAGGAACACCACACACTGGACCTTCCTCACATACCACAATGTATCTGTGGGAAATAGAAGTGCTGTTACTCCGCCTCCCATGGATCCAGCAGACATACCTCGAGGACCTTGCTGGGAAACAACTGTGGGAATAGTAAGTGCTCAGAAAAGAGTGATTTCTATAGTATCCCAAACATATTTCATTTAATCAGAGACACCCTTTAATCAAAATGAATTGAGGTACGTAACCCTCACTCTTCTGTATCATTTCAGTCTTGATTTCATGGAGCTCTGTTTGTGCATTTCCCTCAAATTCCTGAAAAGATTATGGGTTTCGCATTTGTAATCAAGTGCTACTGACACAGTTTCTCCATTTCTGGCTGTCTGTGATTCCAGAAAAAAAATTGAGGAGAAAGGTTCAAAAATGTACACATGCAGGGCTATCAGGTATGCACTCAGATTATATGCATGTCAGAGATCTTGTGATCTTGGCAGTAATGTATTTTAGGCAAATAGGACTCGGTAACCCATAGAACTATGTGAAAAGAGAATTTTGTTGAACGCACAAGGACAAAAATGTACACAATTATTGCATTAGGGAATAGCAAATAGTATGGTACAACAATATAAATGGCAAGCATTACATGAAAAATGACAGCCAGCATGAGTGTTGGTTTGGGCGTTGGCCTATGACCCTGGAGACCAAAGTTCAAATCCCTGCTTGGCCATGGAAACCCACTGAGTGACCTTAGGCAAATCACACTATCTCAGTCTCAGGCAAAGGCAACCCCCTCTGAACAAAGCTTGTCAAGAAAATCCCGTGATAGGTTTGCCTTAGGATCTGCCATAAGTTGGAAGTGACTTGAAGGTGCACAACAACAACAAATTACCTAATAGAGCACAGTTGCTTAAGGAAGGGGAAATGCTAATTCAAATGAGCAAACTTGCAAGGCTGAGAATGTTTGAGGTTAAACAATGTGATGTTTTATGGGTTGATGAGAGGGAGGAGAGAAGACAGGGGAGTTCAAAAAGTTGAGGGCAATGTAGCACTTTCCCTGGTACACACACCAGAGGAAGCTATGGAATATGACTAGAGAAATCTTGCCAGCTAATCCTTCTCTGACCTTAGCCAAACCAACAAAAATAGGTCCATATAGACATATTCACACACATGGGTCTTGTCAGGGTTGCTGTAGCCTGAAACAACATACACTCATAGATAAGTTTCCTAGCTGAAATTGTTCCATCTTCTACGCAGGGGTATCATTTTAAAGGACCTGAGACTCTCAATGATTCCACAAGGGTTCTTTATTTACCAGGTCAATTGTTCAGGGCACAAAGGCTAGTACAAGGTAAATCTGTCAGAATAAATAATTGAAAAAGTATCCAAATCAGAACCAAACTGTGTGATTCATTTCATACTACCACTGAAATATAAACCAGGATCTTCTCTAGGCAGTGGTACAGCTAGTTAATTTTAGACTAATCTAAAGGGCTCCATCTAGTATTGCTGGAGGATGCATATTTCTGCAAGTGTGCATGTTTAGATGCTGCTGTTGTTGTTGTTGTTTGCCTTCAAGTTATTTCTGACTTGTGGCAACCCTAAGGCAAACCTATCACAGGGTTTTCTGGGGTTGAGAGTATGTGATGCCCCCCCCAGGGCCATGCAGTGGGTTTCCATGGCCACGCGGTGAATCAAATCCTGGTTTCCAAGGTCATAGTCCAATGTTTAAACTACTATACCATACTGTCTCATGTTTACATATACACATGCATAAACATCCACACCAATAAACACACCTACACCTCCCTGCTCCACATTCTTGGCACGTGTACCCACACACAAAGGCACTCTTCAGCAAATGCACAAATGTTTGAGCAAACACATAAGCAAGCCATTCCACCATGTACATCTCAGTGTGCTCCCATTCTCTAGTGACTTCAATTGAGATTGCTGTTTACCTATCAGTATTAGAAGTCAATAAACAGCAGTTTTGGAAGCCAAAATACTAATAGGTCTCTCCCAACAACTCAGCTGAACAACTGGGCTATAGAAAAGATCTGTAGGGTCCTGCCATCTTTAGAGGAAATATATGGAACTGAGGTCCACCAGCAACCATGAGGTCACTGGTTGTTCATTTGATTTAGACTTTGGATATAGTAGCCTAAATACAATCATTAGTCCCAACTATAGTAGACCCGTTAAATCAATTGTTGAATGGGAAGTGAACACTTACGTAAATCCCAGTAGTTCAGTGGATTTATTCCCCTTGGGACTGATAATTTGACCTAGGCCAGTGGTCTAATGAAGCCCCCACCCCCCGCTTTAAGATGCCCATATGTATTATCATTTTAGTTGTGAAATACAAAAGTCATATTTATCTGCCCTTCCCATGCTATACTGTATTGTGCAACTACTTATACTCCCATAATTTGTTCAAGAAAAAAAAAGTGAAAACTCAAGAAAGCTGTTTCCTAACCCTAATAAAAAGAAAGATATATTCTGACCATGTGCAGTGTTGAACACCATACAGCTCTGAATACCTCCAGGCTAATCTGATTTTGAAAGCTAAGCAAGATCACATATAGTTAGTGCTTGGCTGGAAGACTACCAAGAAGTTCTGGGGATCTCCAGATAAGGCTAGAATAGAATACTGCCTGGAAACTCTGGGTGTGTGTATGTATGTGCCTTCAAGCTACCTGCTGTCTTGGGCTAACCCCATGAGTTTCATAGGGTTTTCTTAGGCAAGGAATACCCAGAGATGGTTTTGCCAGTTTCTTCCTCTGAAATATAGCCTACAGCACCTGGTATTTTGGGTGGTCTCCCATCCAAATACTAACCAGGGCTGACCATGCTTAGCTTCCAAGATCTAGTGCCTTTAGGAAATTGGCTTTAAAGTGACATTACACAACACCAATAAAGTGTTCATGCCAGACCTCTTTGCCACCGCCCCCCAGTACTCTCTGGGTAGTCATGGAGGGGAAGAGCTGAATTGTAGTTCCTTCAATGTCCCACCCTTGGATTTAGTATTACCAGCAACTGCTGCTGCAAAATAAAAGAAAAAAAATATGTGAGCTGATCAGTACTCTTCCTTCACAAACACAAAGGTATCCAAAATCCAGCTTTGCTTTAACAGGAGCCATTGGTGCCTAGAATTCTCTAGACGGTGACTGCTGTATAGCAAGTACTGCTCTCTCACATAACTTCTACACCCCAAAACACTCATTAATCTCTCCTAGTTTTTGCTCTGTGCAGTTGAAAGAACTCTTCACTAGGCAACACAGAGATTTGAAGGTGTTCTTCTTACCCAAACTTCCTGGGATTTTCTATCAGTAACAACTCTGATTTGTTCAGGAATCCAGGCCCACAATATCTATTCTTTTACTGTGGTATTTGTGGTCAAATCTGACTGAGTCATTTTCAGATCTGTTCAGATCTGGTGAGAGGTTATTTTTAACTAAGTTATATGAAGCAGACAAATACTGTCCCTTACATATGCAAACATAAGGCTATGGGGTCAGCCTAGGACATTTTTCTGAACAAGATAGCACCCTCTCCCTCACTGAGGACAAACCAAGTTAGCAATAAGTATTGTTTACCCGCTTCCTAATAACTGGAGCGCCATGCATGCTGTAGGCTATTTGTCAGAGAAAGAAATTGGCAAACCACCTCCGAGTATTTCTTACCTAAGAAAACCTCACAAAATTCATGGGATCGACATAAGGCAACAGGCAACCTGAAAGCACATACGCACACACAAGCATGTAGTATAAAATCTCAACATGAGGTAACTTTTATCAGTGCAGCCTAAAGGCTGATCAGTTTTATTGGGCAGAGAAAATCAAGCTCTATGTCACCACAGTGTCACATGTCAAGAATTTGGACTGTTCTGTAGTGCTATTTTGAAAACCTCACAACCTTACCACCACTCTACCACCCAGCTTTTGCTGTCTGAAGTGGTTACCTCACACTATCTAGGACTGGCCACATAAGGCTGACATCGTTGTATGGTTCTGGCCGTAACTAAGACCATTTCTGCACAATGCTCTTCCATGTTGCTGCAATGCAGTCCCAGGTCCAGAAGGGAGCGTGTAAGCAACGCTTCCCTCCTCACCTGCTTGGTCCATACGGAAGGGAGCACAATGGCGCCATCTCTTCCTTCCACAGCACAGCTGGGCATTTTCCATTGCTGCGCTATGGAAGGAAGTGTTGCCATTGCACTTCCACAGCTTCTGCACAGCTGGGAGAAACAGGAGCGCTGTGCAATTGCAAGTGCAAAATAGATTTTTTCTGTTTTGCAAAAACTGTGCGAACGCAACACTTGGGGGCGGGATAGCGGCAGGATGACGTCATGTAGAAGCACAGCCTGTTGACTGCTGCCATCGTATCCCAGAAGCAGCTGAGCCCTCTTGTGCGTAAAGGGCCTAACCTCACTTTCTAAAGAAATACTTTGTCATTGTAACTAAAAGCAGCAGGCAGAAGCATATTGCTTTAGTTTGGGGGTCAGATGATTTGAGGTTCTTTTTATTAGCAATAATATGTTGAGGCTGTATAGTACCTTCATGCTTAACTTTCCAGTGGTTAGGAACTGGAAGTAATGTTTTGCTTGGTGACTTCCTTTATCCTCTACTGTTAAGTCCCGTATGTGTGTATACCCACTATTGTCCATGGTACTTCAGCCAACAATCGCCAAAACTTCATGAGGTCTATCTGGAATTTTCCCTTTGAAAAGACATGGGCCGATTGGAGGAAGGAAATTATTAGATTTTTATGGCAAGGGAAGAGGCCCCGTATCAGAGAATTAATTTTGATTGATACCAAAGATAGAGGTGGTTTAGGTTTACCTAGTTTCAAACTTTATTATAGATCGTGTGCCCTCCATTGGGTTACAGATTGGATTAGTTTGAAGAATAAGAGATTATTAACTTTGGAGGGAACCCCTAATAAATTTGGATGGCACGGATATCTCTGGTATCAGAAAGCCTCAGAAGATAAGGAATTTTCTAAACATATAATTAGGCAAAGTCTATTGAGGGTTTGGAACAATTATAAGAAAATCTTCTATCTAAAAAAGCCAAGATGGGTTTCATTACAAGAGGCTCTTTTTAAGGATTCACTTATTAATAATGCTGACGATTGTTTAACATATGAAAATATATTATTTAGGTGTCGAGGAAAAGATGAATTGAAGTCACTGGGTGAGTTGCAAGGTTTGGGTTTTAATGGTAATTGGTTTCATCACAGAATTATGTACGAAATATTTAAGAAAGATCGGGATGGTGTGGGTATTCAAGATAGGGGTATGGCTGATAAGGAATTAGATATAGGAAATTTAATTGGTCAGGGCCATATTGTGGGTAAAATTTATCAAATTTTGTTAAAATTGGAAACTGAACGGATAGTAATCAAGGATCATATGATCAAATGGGCAACTGATATTGGTCATTCTATTCACTTGAATGAATGGAAGAAAGCGTGGAATATCAATATAAAATTCACTAGAAGTGCTAATTTGAAAGAAAATTATTATAAAATGTTATACCGTTGGTATATCACTCCTCAAAAAATTGCTAAAATAGATAAAAATTATCCTAATAGGTGTTGGAAATGTGGGAAAGAATTAGGAACATTATATCATATGTGGTGGGAATGTCGTTGGGCAAAAATGTACTGGAATCAAATACATTCCACGATTAAGGATTTATTAAAGGTAGATTTTAGATTTAGTCCAAAATTATATCTTTTAAATATCTTAGATGATTGCAATATAAATAATCAGAAATGTTATATTAGAGTTCTGTTATATATGGTGACGGCTGCGAGAATGGTGTATGCCCACTATTGGAAGAGACAAGAAATTCCGTCTTTAGATCTGTGGACAACGAAATTATATGAGATGTATCAGATGGATATATTAACTGCTCTGATGGATATTACAATTGATAAGGACAAAGTTGAAAATGAATGGTCCATGGTGACACAAATGTGGTTTAGGCAATGGAAAGGGGTTTATATAGGTTGAGAAGATTTACGAAGATTTATAGGTTTGGCTGTAGGTTTTTTGTTTTGTCTTTTGTGTTTTTTTGTGTTTTTTTTGTTTTTTTGTTTTTTGTTTTTTTTTTGGGTAAGTGTGTGGGCGTTAATTTACCTGTTTATTTGTTTTTTATTATTATTATCTAATACATGTACACTCTTATGCAGTACGTTATTTAATATATGTGTATATGTTATGTAATATGCATAAAGTTGATTAATAAAGAATTTAAATAAATAAATAAATAAATAAATAAATAAATAAATAAATAAAGACATGGGCCATTTCCGCACTAGACTGTTATAGTGCTATTATTGCGTTTTCAACACCCTATGGAATCCTGGACTTTGCAGTTTAGGGAAGGGACTAAACTGCAAACCCCAGGATTCCATAGGGTGTTGAAAGTGGAATAATAGCACTATAACAGTCTAGTGCAGAAATGGCCATGGTCTTTGCAAGTTCAAGGCAACTGTTGTTCTTTTGGGGTACTTCCAGCTAGGAGGTGCTTTGTGCTGACTAACAAAATACATTCTGCAGCTATTCCATCTATTCTCCTGTAACAGTTTTTCTGTGGAAATAAGCAAGATGGAAGAAACGGTGTGAAACTATGAGGATTAGAAATGAAAGATGTTCCTCTCTGGATCCCGCATAAATGACCGCACAATAAAAGTATTGTTTGGAAGCATCCTTGAGCAGTGTGGCTGGAGGATCAGTGCCCCCACTGGGTCAGTTCTGTTCCTTCACAAAGTGAGGAGAGGGATTCTAAAACTCTTGTCTATGATATGGATATTTCTGTAAATCTGGATAAAGGAATAGGAATGATTTCTAACATAGGCTTTGAAACTAAACCACAGGAGACCTCTTGTGGTCAAAACAGAAATGAAAGCAATTATAGTTCTAACCGCAATGGCATCTTTTATCTTAGCAATAACAAAGCAGTCTTGAAGCAGGAGAACTGAAGCCTTTTGGAAGAATTACACAGGAAAAAATACAGATGGCTTTCCCACACTACACTGTTATAGGGCTATTATTCTATTATCACTTTCAACATTCTGTGGAATTTTGCAGTTTGGGGTATCTGTAAAATACTGAGGCCAAAGAGCTCTCTGGCTGAGAATTCTAAATGCCCCTCCCTCAACTGCAAATCCCACAATTCCATAGGATGTTGAAAGTGGGATAATAGCACTTTAACAGAGTAGTATGGAAAGCCCTTGGAATATGAAGTGATACTAGCTAAATGTCTCTCCCTCTTTTTGCTGTTTTGTTTTGTTCTGTTGCAGGAATTTGTGAGACTTACTGTGTCTGATATACTTGTGACGTTTGTAACCATACTAGTGGGAGACTTCCTTCGAGCTTGCTTTGTCAGATTTGTAAACTATTGCTGGTGTTGGGACTTAGAGGCTGGATTTGTAAGTAAATGATCTGTGTGTGAAGCCTTTTGTTCAGATCTAACAAAACTATCCAAAAATCGTAAGGAATTTAGAACTTAACAGGCCTAGATATTTTGTACTTTCTTTTCCTGTAAAGACAGAGGTGAGAATCACACAGCCCTCCAAATGCTATTGGACTACAATTCCCAGTATTCTACATTATTGGCAGTGCTGGCTAAGGCTGCTGGAACTTGCTGTCCAACATCATCTGTACAACATATAGGATTCCCACCCTTCGTCTAAGCAAAGGGTAGCCTAATCGCTCACAAGAGGGAGGAAGCTTATAAGAATTTCATGCCCCTGCATATCTATACTGCAGCTCAGGGCATTGTTGCATGAACCTGTGCTTTGCAGCCTGGGAAGCCGTTACAGGGAAATGAACTGTGCTCTGTAGGCCAGGAAGTTTTTGCACTGGAATGTACTCCTGAGCAGAAATGCACAGAATTGTTCTGTGCTTTGCATTCTTGAAAACTATTCCACAAAGGCTTATTCCTGAAAAGACGTGGATACAATTGAGCTGTGCTTTATATGCTTGATGGGAAAATTTACACCCACCAACACCCATTTTACCTTGATCCTATCCCATGCCATTTGACCTCACCTTCTCTCATGATGTAGTCCCCAAGCCAATTTGGAATTTGGTCCTTGGGCCAAAAGAGTTTCCCCATCCTTTACTGACAGGATCTCACAAAGAAGTGCTGTTAAGGAAAAGAAAAAGAAAAATCTTGCTGCTTGGGAGGCATTTTAACTGCCAAGATTTCACTGATGAAAATAGGGACAAATTTATAACACCTCTATTCATCCTGAATTTCTCTCTTTTACTGCCCAGATTGCCTCTTTGCAAATCACCGAACAATCTAGTCCATCCACTATATGATATATGCTCTGTATTTGTTTTTCCTACATGATTTTCAAAATTAAGAAGAAAAATGTATGATAGAAAAAGATAATAGACCCACAATTTCAGGTTACATTACATGTGTCATGAGAAACTATACCAAGGCTATAGGTACACGAAGGACAGAGCTTAGAAATAATTCCCTGAATATACATTTTGTTAAGCCTAATTTACTTTAAAAAATTATTTAAACAATTAAACGCCATCTAACAGCATGATATAGGCCATGTCTGGCCCCTCCCTAAACTGCAAACCCCAGGATTCCATAGAATGTTGAAAGTGGAACAATAGCACTATAACAGTCTCATGCAGAAATGGCCATAGTGGTTTGAGTGTTAGATTATAACCCTGGAAACCAGGATTCAATTCCTCATTTGGCTGTGGAAACCACTGTGTGTCACACACTCTCAGCCTCCAGAAAAACCCATGATAAGGCTATAAGTCAGAAACAACTGGAAGACACACAACAACAATAAACAGTGATACAGAAGAAACATATGAGAGCTGTTACTAGTTAACAGTAAGATTAGGCTACATTTTTGATAACAATTAGTCATTGTTAGGCATCTTATTATATCTTGCTATATAAAGATAGAGATATAATAAGATGCCTAACAATGACTAATTGTTATCAATTTAGCCTAATTGTCAGGAATCTGTAATTCCTGACAAGTCCCACATGATGAAGGTTGCCATTTGGATCACTGCCTTCCAACTTTTCAGTATAGTGAAGACATGCAACCTTGAATAATGTATCTTGTTTCAGCAGTCCAATTATTGTACTCTGTTTATTGCCACAAAAATATCCTCACCAAAAGTCGACTCCTCTACCACCCACTCCTCAGTTCTAAAGAATGACAGTACCTTTCGTTTCTCTAATAGTTACAGTTCATAGCAGAGATGTGCTTCAACAGAATGTGCAATAAGCTATTAGAGATGAAATTATATTTGTGCATTTATCTTCAGTCTCACCACAGTACTATAATCTGAAAGTAATAATACTACTAAAGTACCTTTCGTTGTGGTTCCACAGTTAATAAGACAATGTATTTATTCATGTAACAACATGTAGAATTTATTTTGCACGCTTTGTAGGTGATATGTACTCCATCCAACCAAAGTGACTGGAGAGACTCTGGAAAAACATGCCCTAGGATTAAAAAGTAGTCCTGTCATTCCCTCAGTTCCACTTCTTCCCTTTTCCCATTCTTACACCCTCAATATTTTCACAGAAACAAATGATCTTAGATGACAGGTTTCCAGAGTACATACAAGACTTTATGAAGTGTTCAGCTCAGGTTATAATCTGAGAGAAACCCACTTCACCTTGAGAAACACTAATAAGAGATAAATCTATTAATGAATTTAAGAAGCACTAGGAGAAGTTTATGTTATTTTTGTCACATCTTGAAGACAGACAAGCTATATTTCAATTTGATTGCAAGCTGAATTTAGAACACTTCTTAGTAGAACTATATTTTCTTGTTTACCTTTTTCTTTTACTTATCATATATATTTGAAAATATGTCTATACGTCTATATTACTGATTCTAAACTACCTGAGTAAATATAATAAGAAAAGAATAATAATCTGAGGCAGTAAACCTTCTGAAGTCGACAACAACAATGATCTGAGTAGTGGAAAGTTCACATTAAAGTGTTTGATGTTTAGGTATTTGGTTTGTTTTAATTAGATAGATTTTGTAGGGTGTTTTTTTCTTTTTTCTTTTCCTTTTCTTTTTTATGTTCTGTTAATGTCAGAGTGTATAGTAATGTACTGGGTGTTTTTTTTCTCTTTTTCTGTACTATTTTATTCTGTGTAATATGTGTCTTTCTCCTTTTAGTTTTAATAAAAATTATTAATTAAAAAAATAACAGAGAGAAATGCTAGAATCAGTCAGAAGGGGCTTGATTTGGCTTGAAATTCAATCGAATCCTGTGCACATGTTTAGTAATCCCGTATCACTATATCTCTGTTATTCACATTCAAATAACCCAAAAGGTGAAAAGAGTAAGCAGAAACAGAACCCAATATGTGCTTTCAAGTAAGAATTCTTCATTTTTCTTTTGAAGTTGTACCTTACTCACTGATAGCAACATTTAGCACTCTGACCTATTTCCTCTTTCCTTACAGCCTTCGTATGCAGAGTTTGACATTAGTGGTAATGTGCTGGGTTTGGTCTTTAACCAAGGAATGATTTGGTAAGATATTCTGGTTATATAATATCCTTAGCTAGAGAAAATGGTAAATGAATAACAAGAGCTACGCCAAGCTGAGGACTGAAGTGTATTTTGCTGTCATGATTCTTCTAATTGCCCAGCATGATATATCATCTAAATTTCAGCCAATGTTAATTAGAGCAAGAATTATTTTCATGTGAATCTGACTGTTAGGAAACCTCTGCCTATTACAAAAGATTCTAGATTTTCCAGAATGCCCACATTGATCTTTTAGATGTTTGTTGAGCTTATCAGTTTGGCTGTTATCCCACATAAATGAAGACTGCACCCCCAGAAAACACCTAAAAATCACTTTCAGCTGCACATTGATGTGCACACTGTCAGACAGCAACACCTTGTCTTCTAGTATTGATTTTCTCAATGGGGAGTCCCTGGTATGCTTTTAGAAAACTCCAGGGATCCTCAAAATTATATAAGAACTACTGAATTAGAGAAAGCAACTTCAGAACATGTTCTGAATAATGTTTGCATCGAAAGGAAATTATTTATGCTGTCTTGCTAGTCTTGCAATGGACTGAGAAGCCTCTGTTATATTTATTGTACTTTGAACTACATTTGAAGTACATTCCACTGTGTTTGGTGAGGCTTACTCCCAGATAGAGGTGTAGCTACAAGAGGGCAAAATGAGTTAATTGCTTCCCCAATAAAAAAAAAATCTGCTCCTCCCAATGAAATTTTCATTCAGTCTCCATATTTCTAGCATTGAAATAACTTAAAACTTCAGTCGAACATTTAGAAATACTGTTCAGACATCCAAAGAAAATGAAATTTTCCTTCAGTCTCCAGTCTCTGAATTTTTGGTATTGCAATAATGATTTGGGACTCAATGCAGCTTACAAGTTAAAAAAAAAAAACATTGTGAAAAATTTGCAAGATACAAAAGTTAAAACAAGTTTAAACAATAAAAAAATTAAAACCAGGCTAACACAAATATTGTTAAACACACACACACACCCCAGTTTAATAATTAGCAGGATCCACTACATTGTTTAGGTGAGAGGGGCCTTATATAGTAACTCATCAAGTGTCTGAGGCCATTTTCGCATTAGTATTTTAAAATGGTGCAGAGCGACCTCCAACGGAGGTCTTCTGCACCATAGAGTGGACTGGGGTGGACTACTTTTTGTAGTTCCACACCTCAATCCACGCAGGAGCGACCAGAACTGGTCACACGGCGTGTTTTTAAAAAACCTCTTTTTAGAGGTTTTTAAAAAGCACAGAGCACGCAACCCCGTGTCGCTCCGTCCCTGTGCTCCAAAGCAGATTTGCAGGCGCGCGCAAGTGCATGTCTGCAGATCTGCCAGGGGCGGGCTTCTGGCTGGCAAGCTTCTCCAGTTGGTGGAGAGCATCCACCAACTGGAAGCCGCCATTTGGGATGCCGGAGGACTGCGGAGCAGCGAGCTTGCACTGCTCCGCGTGGCAACGGACTCCCCCGGCTGCTGGTAAGCTCCGTTTTCAGGCGTTTTCGGGCATTTCCCCCCCACATGCGGAAAGGTCCTGAGGAAACAAGTCTTGACTTGTATGTGAAAAGAAAGTAGGGAGAATACCACATTAACTTCTCTGGAAAGAGAGTTCCAAAGCCTGGGGGCAGCCACTGGGAAGGCAATCTCCTATGTTCCCACCAGATGCCCAGAGAGAAGGGCCTCTCCAGCAGATCTCAAAGCACAGCCTGGTTCAAAAGGCAGAATAGAGTTCTTCAAATAACCTGGACCTGAGCCATATAGGACTTTAAAGATCAAAACCAGCACTTTGAATTGTACCCAGAAATATACTGGCAGCCAGTGAAGCTGCTGCAACAAGGGAATTGTGTATTCCCTGTAGCCAGCCCTAGTTAGCAATCTGGCTGCAGCTGTATTGACCACCTAAAGTTTCTAAACACTCTTCAAAAGCAGCCCCATGAGGAGTGAGTTACAGTAAACCAACCAGTATGTAACTAGGGCATGTGTCATGATGTCTCAAGGAATGGTGCAGTTGGTGCACAAGGTTTAACTGTGCAAATGCACTCTTGGCCACCGCTGAAGCCTAAGCTTCCAGGCATAGAATTCAATCCAGGAGCATACCCAAGCTGTGGACCTGCATCTTTCAGGGAAAATGCAACCCTATTCAGCACAGGATCTATCTCTATTCCCTGATCTGCCTTTCAGTTAATGAGGAGCACCTCCATCTTGTCTGGATTAAGTTTCAAATTTGTTCATCCTCATGAAGTCTATTACTGACAGTAGAAAGGAATAACAGAGTTGTGGTACAGAAAGGAATAACAGAGTTAAGTGTCATACTGATAGCACTGAACTTCAAAGCTCCAGACAACCTTTCCCAGTGGTTACATGTATATGTTAAATAGCAAGAGGGACAGAAATGAACCATGAGAGAGCCTACAGGCCACAGATGCAGGAATCCTCTAGCACCACTTTCTGGGTTCAGGAAGGAACAAAGCCACTGTAAAGCACTGTACCCAAGTCCCATCCCAGCAAGGTAACCCAGAGGTATACCGTGGTCAATCGTATTGAAGGCTGACAAGAGGTTGAGCAGAACCAAAAGGGACACACTTCCCCTGACTAGCTCCCACTGTAGGTCATCTACCAAGGCTACTATAATCAGGCCTGAAACAAGACTGAAATGGATCTAGATCTAGAAATGGGCCTAGAACTTAAAACTTCATTCATGTATGGTTTTTTCTTGGTCCCACTACCATTCCAGGATTGCTTGGTGAGGTCACGGGAGAGAGCCTTCTCAGTAGCTGCTCCCACTCTAACTCTCTTCCATGGGAAACTAGGCTGGCCCCCTCCGTGCTTTTGTTTTGCTGGCAGACAAAGGCCCTTTCCACACGCGGGCGGAGAAACGGGGTAAGCCATGGTAAAACGGAGCTTACCTCAGTCTGTCGCTGCTCCACACTCGTCGGGGTCCCGCGGCATCCGGCAGCGCCCAAAATGGCGGCTGATGACTGGCGGAGGCTCTCCACCAACCGGACAACCTCAGCAGCCGGAAATCCCACCCCCGGCAGATCTGCAGGCACACCCTTGCAAGCGCCTGCAAATCCACACCGGGCGCTGCGACAGGGCTGCACGGCCCGTGCCTTTTAAAAACCACATAAAAAGTGGTTTTTAAAAAGCACGCGGCGGCGCCACTTCTGGGCACCCTAGTGCAGATTGCAGTGTGAAATTACTCTAAAGTAATCCACCCCAATCCACTTTACTGTGTAGACGACCTCCCATGGAGGTCGCGCTACCACGTGTGATTTCCCCGTGTGGAAAGGGCCAAAGACATTTCTCTTCACATAGTCTTTTAATGGGTGAGCTGGGAAGTTTTTATTTATTTATGAAGCTGTTTTTCAAAAACTGTAAGTTTTTATAATTTTATATGTTTTTGATTTTTAATTGTTTTAAATGTTTGTTTGTTTTTACTTTTTTAGAAGCTGCCTTGGGTTCCACTTTTAGAGAAAAGGTGCCATATAAATACCGTAAATAAATAAAAATAATAATACATACATACATACATCCAAAGAAAAGGGGCAGGCAAAGCTACCAAGAGAAGGGAAACACAGCAGATCTAAATTTTAAATAGTAATCATTTTCAATGTCTTACTCTGCAATGATAGAAATTTGAGGACTGAAGGAAAATTTCATGGGGAGGCAAATACTTATTTGGGGAGGCAATGCTTTCATCTCACCCTCTCTGTAGTTACACTTCTGCATCCAGGTAAGTGCAATATTTTTTTAGAAGTGAAAGAATCCTGAAGTCTAGGACCTTACAAAGGCTTGTCAGTAAAAATACTATGTGACAAAATGACTGAGCAGAGTTATGTTAATATGCAAAGAAATGTGACAAGAGCACTTTGCATGAGAGATCCAACTTCTTCACACAACATGACTTTAATTAAATGAAGTTTATATGCTGGGATGTCTTTAGTTTTCTCAGCCTGAGAAGCAAAATAAGGCATTGTTTTGCAAAGAGGGCATGGAGGGGTTGTCATAGGTAGACCTATGAAAGGCTTTGAGGGGGAAAGGCACAGAACTTTCTCCAGGGCTCTCCATTATTTTGGGGGGCCAGAAATTTCAAGAAAAACAGGGAGAAGACAGGGATGCCTGCCAGCAGGGAGCCTGAGGAACTACAGAGATGTGCAAGGACAAGTGAGAAAGGTTATTGAATGTGCATGTGATGGATTGAAAGAGAAATGAACAGATTTCTCTTTGACTGAAACTTGCTTGCAGTCATTTTTTAAAGAATGTTTTTATTAAATCCCCAAACTTAAAAATAACAAATTGAATTAGATTACACTCTGAAACTTATTATACAACAGATAACTCTAAAATCAAATCCAATATCCCTATCCTTAATCCTCTACCAACTTCCTTCTCTAAAAGTTGTGGTTGCTTCATTATTTCTTATTTTGCTTCGGCATACATTCTTAATCATACATAATTTATATCTCTACATTTAACCTTTAGTAATTCCCTTATTTTTTAGCTATAAATCTAAATATTTACTATAGATAGAAATATTTGCTTGCAACAGTTTTTGACAGAAGTGGAAATTAGGGTCTCAAAGGCTAGAAGAGGATGAAAATATAGGGCATCTCATATTATACATCCATGCTACTTCAGATATACTGATTATCTTCACGTTATAGGTAAGATCTAATGTGGAATATTTTCTCTTTCAAAAAGAGGACCTTCCTTGGATTTTGCCACAGCCACAACATAGGAGCCACACTATTAGTTGTTTCAACACTTCAAGTTGTTTCTGCTTATTGCAACCTGAAGGCAAACCTATTATGGGATTTTCTTAGCAAGATTTGTTCAGAATGCATGTGCCATTGCTTTCCTCTGAGTCTAAGAGAATGTGATTTGCCCAACATCAGTCAGTGGGCTTTTGTGGCTCAGTGGACATATAAATCCTAAGGTCTTTCCGCATTACATTTATAGTGCTATTATTCCATTTTCAACATCCTGTGGAATCCTGGGGTTTGCAGTTTAGGGAGGAACCTTTAGAATTCTCAGCTAGGGAGCACTTTGGCCTCAGTAAATTACAAATCCCAGAATTTCACAGGATGATGAAAGTGGAATAATAGCACTATAACAGTGCAGTGCAGAAAGGCCCCTAGTATCTAGCACCACACTGGCTCAGACACTTTAGGTATGACATTAAAAGCATCACTTACTGTTCCATTTTAACAACTAATAGGAGATATAGGAGGAAGAAATTTTGGACAGAACTGCAGCAGGGGATACAAGGGTTAAACTCCCTCCTTTATTACATGCTGTGATCCTGGCAAAATTCCTTCCTGCATAATTAATACCAGGTATTAATTTTATTTTTTGGCAGGGAGAAGATTCAAAGCAAATGCTGCTCTTGGAAGCATACCTCCATTACTCCTTGAACAGAAATATAGCACCCAATATAATGAGGGAACAGGTATCCTATGAATGAGGAGCAAAGATTGCTGATGTCTCTCCTCCTCAATAATGTTTACTACAAAAATTCTTACAAAACAAGCAAATTGTCTTGTCCGTTTGTTTAAAGCATTTATAACCTGCTTCTCAACCAGAAGGGCTCCCAGAGCAGCTTCCAGATCAGTATAGAGAAGATAATTTCTCCCCTAGGGCTTGCAATCTAAAAATACATGACACAAAAGTAATGGGAAAGGGAAAGGAAAACAAGAAAAATCAGTCACCAGTTCTTAATGTTAGAAAGTCTTTATAATAACCAGCTGGAATGGCTGTGAGGCAGCTGGAAGTTGCTGGTCAGCTTACCAAAGGTTTGTTGGAAAAGAAACAGTTCTAAGAGGAAAGGAGCCAAAAATTGGTGATGGGACACCTGTGCTCATGGAGTGGCCCTGCTTTCTGTTAAAACCAAATAGAATAGCTGTTGGGTGATGGTTGGGAGAAAGGTAAAACCTCTTGAAGAAAAACTGCTGATGTTTCAACTTTCCTTTTCTGCCCCTACTTGAACTTGATGGAAAGGCTAGATGATACAGAAAGTTTCCTTTTGCAATCCAAAAGGGAAACACTTTCTTTGAATGGCAATTTGCTTTACGATATACGATATTTGTAATTAATTGTGTTTTTTTTTCAATAGCTGCAACATAGCTAAATTAGATTATGATGTATAAGGGACAGTGTCACACCCTTTGCAGTGTCACGGTTCCAGTTATTTTTAATGTTACAGGGTTTGTGATCTCACTACCTAGGTGAGCTTTATACCACATGACAGCAGCTTGTACTTACTTTTAAATTTGACAGCAATCTATTGTTGGGACCATGGAACTGTAATTAATTATTTTAAAAATAATCCAAGTTTCACACTATATTCTAGACACAACCACAAAATCTGTCCTTATTATCCTCTGTTGCATGCCTTCCCAGGTACTGGCCTAAATCTCTGTTACCATAGATCCATTGAATCAATGAAAACTTATAATCCTCATGTCAGTTCCACTGATTCAGTGAGTCTAGTTGTAAGCGTTCTGGTCTGTGGCTAAGTCCTGGCAGGATCCTGCCCAGTACCTCAGATCCAGCTGGCTGCTCTGATGCAGGGCAGCTGGAGCAGCCAGCAGCCTGCTAGATAATAACTGGGGTTGCTCTGTAGCCATTGCCACAGCAACATGGGCTATTTCTGTACTAGACTGTTCCAGTGCCTCAAGGCCCCCCCAAACTGCAAACCTCAGGATGCCATAGGATGTTGAAAGTGGAATAATCACGCTATAACAGTCTAGTGTGGAAATGGCTGTGGTCTCCAGTGCTGCCTGTAGCCTCTTCTGACTCTCCAGTGGTCCTGACCCAGTTTACTGCTGACCCCTGGACTTGGACAACTACCTGTTTTATGGACCCTATGGATTCTTGTTGCCTGGTAGACTTCTACTCTCTTGAACTCTTGTTGTGCTTTGACCTTCTGCCTGCTTCTTGGAGCAGCCTTTTGCCTCTGGCCTTGTATATGTCTGTTGCCTGGAAGGCTCCTGCTGCCTTAAACTCTCATTGTGCTTAGACTTCCTGCCTGTCTCCTGGACTTGCTTCTTGCCCCATGGACTCTTGCTACCTGAAGGACTGCTGCCTTAGATTCCTGTTGTGCCCTGACACTTGGCTTGCTGACCTAGTGCCTGTCCTTTGACCCAGCCCCAGTGCCTGTTCCAGCCAGCCCTTGCTGCCCACACCTCAGACCCTGACTCTAGCCTAGTTAGTGGATCTATTCTAGCTACACACAATTGGATGTGGGCTATAGATAGCTAAAGTCTTCATAAAAACTGATATTTAGACAGCTAAAAAATTTAAAAACTATCTTTCTCCCCCTTGTATTTTCATTACAGGATGGGATCCTTCTATGCCCCAGGACTTGTGGGCATAAATGTGCTGCGTCTTTTGACCTCCATGTATTATCAGAGTTGGGCTGTTATGAGCAGCAACGTTCCTCACGAGCGAGTATTCAAGGCCTCCAAATCTAACAATTTTTATATGGGACTCTTGCTGTTAATCCTGTTCCTAAGCGTATTACCAGTCGCCTACACCATAATGTCTCTGCCTCCTTCTTTCGACTGTGGACCGTTCAGGTACTGGCACATCCTGGTAATATATGCATTCATAACTTCCTATCTTGGCCAGACACCATTTCTACCATCACACATTCAGTCAGCCTCACTAAATGGCCAACCTAGCTGTGTCTACTCAGAAGTAAGCTCCATTTTCAGGAGGCCTCACTTTCAGGTACATACGTGAATGTCTAGTGGTGATTCCTCCTAATTCTCAAATGTTAGTTCATCCCCAGCATAAATTGTATATTCATAGATCATAGAATGTGAAACATTGCTGTAATGGTTTCATATTTCTAGAAAATGTCATTTAAAGTGGCACCAGTAGTAGCAGATATATTGAGATGCCCTCTGTTTGGCTGCCAAAATTATCCTGCCAACACACAGCTCCTCCAGCTATTGTAGTTCAGTCTACAGCAGCTTACTGGCGGTTATGGGAGCTGTAGTCCAATGCATCCGGAGAGTGCAGGTTGGAAAAAGCTGATTACAGCAACTGAGCTGGGTTTTCACTCTGTTGTGCCTTCTGGGGATGGGTGGGATAATTCTGTTCTCTATTAACTCTCCAAATCCTTTTCATTAAGGTGATAGGGTTTTAGCCCTTTAGGTGAGCATTCTTTTGCTCTGCTGTTACTCCTCTTTCTTGATTGATCTGCCCATCTGAAGGCCACAACAATCTTGCTTTTTGAAAGGCTAAGGTCATTTCTGCTCTACACTGTTGTAGTGCTATCATTCCACTTTCAACATCCTATGGAATCCTGGAGTTTGCAGTTTAGGGAGGAGCGTTTAGAAGTCTTAGCCGGAGAGCTCATTGGTCTCAGTAAAATGCAAACCCCAGAATTCCACAGGATGTTGAAACTGGAATAGTAGTACTATAACAGTGTAGTGCGGAAATGACCAATCTTTGATATGCTTTGGTTGAAACTTTCTCAAGAGAGGTCCTTTTCTGTGTTACTCTGACATTGATAGCACGTTTGACAAGAATACAATTGACTGGTAGGGTTGACATATCACAGGATCTCCAGCTTTCATGGTTCATCTCCAGGCAAGAGACAAGCATGTAAATTTTCCAGTTTTGCCAGGCTCAACTCTAGGCAAAAGGTAAGGGCTGAGTGCCCTTGCCCTTTTAGAGTAGTGTTTCTTTGTTTTCCCCCTGTGGTTGTTGACTGAGGGACTATTGACATCAAAGTAAATTCTAATATTTGGGAGAAATCCCCCTTGTGGTCACCCTTTCCCTCCCATCACATCAAACTAGATGAGAATAAGAGGGAAAAAAGCAAGAAAGCAAATTATAGAAACCTCTGGACAACACCAAAAATGTCTTATTATTTGACCGTGTGTTTCCAGTGTGGGGGGAGAGAATGGTAGGGGAAACTCTGAAAGAAAGAGACTAGGCACAGCAGACTGTCTTCACATATAATGAGCCATAATACTTTAAGCTAGGTTTAAAGTATAGTACTCACTATTGAACCAATGTTCTGGGGAACATGCCTTGCAACCAATAGTAAGTGTCAAAGCTCAGCAGAGGTAGAATTCTATTTCCTTTATCCACAACCAGCACCTACATAATCTGGAATTAATATTAAAAGGATTTCATTTCTGGATAGACTGTTAAAGCCTTGATTCTCATATATGAGATTGATATTCCTCACTTGAAAATTCACTTGCTTACAAAAGATATGTTCTGTAAGGAGTTCAACGGTCAGCTGGTATGAACAAAAACAGATTCTTTAGGATCAGTCTTTATATACCAAAAGAACACACAGCCATGCACAAGGAACTGAAAGCCTTGTGGAAAAATCCCAGGGTTTGAAAATATCAAGAAAAATCAATAGAGAGAAAGGATTTCAGAGGACCAAAAATAACCTAAATCTGGACTGATCTTGTCTCGTGGCTACAGAAAACTGAGTGTTGAGGTTGAGAGAAGAATGGGGGCAGAGTGGGGTACTCTGAAAGAGGGCATGGCTGGCTGTGCACTGAACAAGAACAGTCCACACTCCATTTTGTTGCAGGTCCCACTTCTTCACATAATCTGGAAGACGCTTGAACTGAAGCTACTGCAGGCAAACAGAAAGATTTTTTAAAAGTTCTTTCCAAAGCAACAATTACCTCCTTATCCAATAGCTACTATGCATGATTATGACTGTAGATGGTAGAAAAATAATAGAAACTGACTTGTTCAGAATACGTTCCACCATCACTATGCTAATAAGCATTTCCTTCTGTCATTCTGAATCAGCTCTGCACAAATTGTTCTCCAGACCAGATTAACATGTCAATGAGATCTAATTTGATGTAGTTACTTTTTTGTTGCACTGCTGATTCTGACTCAGCATGGAGCCAGTTCAGTACAAATTGTTCCCTTTGCTCCACTATCTTGGGCCTTTCTTTTGTTAATAGGCTGTGTCAGTAGCAATCTCTCTACACGAAAAGAGGAATGCATCAAATCTGTCTAAACTCTTTTTTGAAACAGAATTACAGCACATAGATCTGTAGGCCTAGCAAGAAGGTAGAATTGTATTCTCTCTGCTATCTTCTAATTTTTTTCAATGACCACAAAGTCTCATACACTAAGGCCGTTTCCACACTGCACTGTTATAATGCTATTATTCCATTTTCAACATCCTATGGAATCCTGGGATTTGCTGTTTAGGGAGGGGCTTTTAGAATTCTCAGCCAGAGGGCTCTTTGGCCTCAGTAAACTAGTGTACAGAGAGAATTATATAGCTTGAAAATCTCTGAGCATGCTCTTTCTGTAAGCCTGGTGCATGAGAAGGTCTAGAATGTGTTCTAATCATTGAAGTATGATTGCTATCACTTACCTGTGCCTGCTCATTTGTCTTTTCCAGCGGAAAAAAGAAAATGTATGATGTCATTCAAGAGACCATCAAACTTGACTTTCCACCCATTGTAGCCAAGATACTTGGTTATTTAGCAAACCCAGGACTGATTATAACGGCAATTCTACTTATGATGTAAGCTGTTGTGCCTATTAAAATAAGATTGGTGACTATCAAGTTAAGATTTTAGTGAGATACATAGCTAGATCATAAGTTAAAATTTTTGATGACTTAGGTGGTAATGCTGTAGGTAGCTTTAAATCAAATGAAGGGATTATCATGACTTTCCTAAGACCTTTCTCCTTTCTATCTACCGTATTTTTTCAGTGTGACTAACCATTTGACCTAGACTGAAAAAATATAGATTTTAACAAAAAAAACCATGAATGTATGGTTAGCAAAGATAGCATAGGATGAATTAATATCTCTGTAATTAGGCCTTGTGTTTATGGTAGTCTCCCTAATAATTCTGGTGTTTCATTATCTACATTTGAACATCCTAAAGCATCACAGTGATTAAAAGCATGTTATATTCAATTTTGTAGACTTGCCATATATTACCTTAATGCTGTGGCTGAAGCATACAAACATGCCAACGCAGAGCTGAAGAAGAAAATGCAAATGGTATATTTTGTGTTTTATCAAGTTAGCTTACAACTTAAAAGTATAACATGCTTGTGTGTGTTTTTGTCAGAGGATTACTTGTGATTGGGTTCATGTTATAGAGCTCTTGCAGTTGACAGTTTCATGAACTGATGCTTCTGCTAACTGCAGTACTTGTAATATTTCTTGAAATCAGGTTAAACTTCTTTTTGAAATTACAGTGGTGTCCATATATTGCATCTTTTAAAAAGCACAGAATAGATTAATGCATACATAAATATTTCAGCTGTGCTTAATACAAATGTTTAAAATATTAAAACAAAAATGACATTCCATACAAATGTGAAAGATAGATGAACTGCACTGTCGATATGTGTTTGAAAGTGAGAACCTGGAAAACTGACATTTTTGGACCACGATGTTATCCCAAAATGTATGATGGGGAATAATTAGCTCAAAAATAGTAGGCCTATGAGAGGGGGGTAACTTAGTGAGATCTGACACCTATGTATACTGGTAACTGCTAAAAGAGATCAGCCAGAAGACTTGTAGTTCAATTAAGTGTGTTTTTTTTTAATTAGGGGAAAATATACATATGCGTGTGCATTCACACACAGTGTAGCCACACACAAGCAATCACACAAGGCTAACTGAAAAGAAATGAAGGGAAAATGGATAGCAGAGATAGAAAGAGTGGGTTATAATTACCATCCAGAGAGAAGTGAAGGAACAGCCATGAAGCTTAGGCTTGCAGCTAGAGCAGCAGAGCAACATAGTGGTGTCCAGCAAATGGAGATGCTGGCACAAAGCTTCAAAACTTCAGGGGTTTTTTATCCTCTTTCTGTGCTTTGAAATGGAAGTTTCTGGTTCCACTCAAATAATGTCCTACAGAATTAACTGACAGAAGATTGTTTTGACAGAAATGTGAACTTTTGGAATTTAAATTACATTTGCGTGGGAATCCAGGGGTTGATGGTCCCTAGTTGTAAGTACCTTGTGTTTCCCCCTTTGATGTGAAAGCCTGGATGCAAATGGCTGTCTGGTCAAACAAACAATGCAGTTTCTAACAAACACTCTTAGCAGGTAGGTGATAGAGAGTTCATATCTGGGAAGGCAGAGAAATAAAGCAAAGGTGCAAACAGGGAGGATGAACAGTTCTTCACCCACATTCGTGGGTTTGACTATTTGCGATATCATTGCCACCCCTCCTGCCCACCGGCAGTCAGGGCAATAGTGCTGACAGCAGGCAAGAAAGTGAAAGGGAGGAGAGATCCTTCTCCCTCTTGCTCTCCTGTGCCACTGCCTGCACAATCGTGGGGCGGGGGGGGGTGAGAGAGTGAAGGGAACTAAAGAACCTTCTGTCTCTCACTCTCCTGCGCTGTTCCCTGAAAGACTGCATGGGCAGGGACGAGAAAGTGGAGGGAAGGGAAGATCTTTGGGTGCAGGGGAAAAGATTATCTCCCCTCCTGCACTCTCCCACATGGGTGTGCCAACAGCAGCGTAGGAGAATGCAGGGAATGGTATTTGCAGTTATTTGACTTTCACAGGCATCCCTAACCTCTGCGAATGTGGAGGGCCTACTATAATAGCCATCAACTCTTCCATGGGAACCTTGATGAGTCTTTTATTTCATCTCTTTGTCTCAGTGGCTGACTGAAAGTTAGTTAGCATTTAAAAACGTCATGTCTGTGGCCTGGCAAGCTTTGGATGAAATATCTTGATCCAGGTTTTTTTTCCAGGCAATTTCATCTCTTACTTAGCATAGCTTTTGGTCATAGCAATGTATGATTTTATATCAATTAAACCATATCAGCCCAGGACAGCACAGCCACCTTAACATCAGTGGCTGAGATTCTTGAAGTAAAAGTCCAAAATAGTAACTCCTTCACACTATGACAGAAGTCTACCTAAAGCTGGTGTTCTGAAACAAAATTTTTGTTTGACAAAGCTGAGCAGCATGAATTCCACAATTCAGACAATAAGAACCATAGGTATAAGAATTCCAAAGAGGTAAGGAAGACACTATAACACAATGAATGGATGCAAAGGCCTGAATTTTCTGGAATTTACTTATGCTGGTTATATTTTCATTTTTCTGAAGGCAAAAAGGAGTGTCACAAATTAGAGCTGTAAGATAAACCAAATTACTGAAGTCAAGCAAAAGTTCTAACATAAGCTTTATATCATCATATTTTCTGGGAAGTCTTTGGAACTAAAATTTGCCAAATGGTGAGATGTACCACATAAGTGAAATGAGGCAAGTGGCCAAGGAGCTTTCCAAGATGTCTGATATTTGTCTAATGTCTCTCAAAAAATAAATGCTCACCTGTTTGCTATCTTCTGTGTCTTTTCAAAAGTAGGGAAGCATAAACTCCAACTGATATGGAGTCAAGCAAAGCTTTTAAAGGTTCAAATATTGCTGAATTCCATATAATTTTCCAATTTTTAAAACAGTACCTCAGATTTCACTACATACATTAAAGTCTTATCTTCAGTCTTAGTTGTTGCATAAATTAGAATCTTATTCCCTCCAATTTAAGGTGATATTTAATAATTTCCAGTATGTTTATTCACACAGCGACGTGAAGAGGAGAAAAACAAGAAGAATAACAAAGCTTCCACCAATCCTGCATTGCAAGATCTAGATGACTTGCTTGTTTCACATTCGAAAACCACAAAAGAACCTAAACCAACAGAAGGTAAAAACAAGCCCATTCTAGTAGTCTTCAATTAGTTCTGGTCAATAAATTTCTTCTGATGAGCTATGGATAGGAATTACTTGGTCTCCCACTGTTGGGGGAATTGAGACTGACTATTCCAATCTTCTTTCCGCAGAAAACACAGTACAGTCAGCCCTCCACATTTAGGGGTTTCACTTTTGCGGATTTGATTATTCAAGGATTATTTGCTGCTGCCTTATGCCATTTTTAATAGGGACTGCAAGCCTCATGAGACAGAAACTGCAAACAAGTCCCTATTAAAAATGGTGTGGGACAACAGGGAAGGTATCAGCAAGCCCCACCAACCACCCATTTCTGCCTTGTGAAGGAATCCTGATGCCTCAAAGAAATCCATGGTGGGTTGAATATGGTGATCATACCTTTTTGTGTGTTAAATATGGCTTGGGAGGGCCTAGAGTTATTCATGGTTTCTCCACTTTCATGGGGGTCTTGTGCCCCTAACCTTAGCGAAAGTGGAGGGACGACTGTATTGCCCTTTCAGCAGTAAAATACAGAACATTATTTTGTCTGATTCCTATGATTATAGGATTAACATTTTGAGACTGAAAAATGATAGAATGCTTATAATGCATTATGGTTATATTATCAACAGGCATCAACTTTGATTAAACAATGGAATCAACACTTTGTTTCCTCTCCTTGCATTAAAAGGACTTTAACAAAAAGGGGGCTGCACTACTGCTTCCTAGATCTTATCAGTAAGAAAAACCTGTTAATTTTGCCAGTCTCTGAACATCCAACAGTAGAATTACATGTGCCTTCTTCAGGGCTATGCCACGGTTTTATGATTTATATAGCATTTTTTCAGTTTCTAGTATGTCCTAAAAGAGGTTGGCCTTTTTTCTGCATCAAGTGTTCAATCAGACCAAGTCCATTGAACTGCTATGTCACTCCAGAAAATATTTCAGAATGTTCTGTAATATCTGGGTCACCAGCCACAGTAGTCCAATTACTAAGCATCCTGAAGGGGGTCAGTGCAATTTCTAAAGCAGAAATTCACACTCATTCATATGATAGCATAGAGGCCTTTTTTCCTGCTAGAGGAGCTTGAATTATATCAATTATAGGACAGGTAGGCAAAGTGCATAGTTGAGCCGCATGTGCCCCCTCAAGCCCTTCTTCACGCATCCCGAAGTTCCTCAGAATTCCCTCTTCCTCCACTTAATGCACTGTGGTCAATGAGCAAAGAACTGTATCTCAATGATAGTCATCATATGATATTAAAATCAACTGAAGTACATTTAAGATTTCTTATCTGTAAATTAATGTAAAAGAATGAGTGGGGATTTTTCTTGCTAATACCAAATGGAGGATTTGTTATTAATAGAATCGAAATATTAAAAATACTGTAAAATATAAATGAAGAGTAGTCTAAAGTTATGTTTTGCATTTATTTTCACTTTTTTTAAAAAAATCCTTGGCTTAGGCCTTGTAGACATGCAGCCCCTCAAGCATTTGGTCCCCTCTGGGGAAGTCACCTATTGCTATTCAAAACAAATTCTAGAATGAATTTAGCTTTGTTGTATTTTGATGAAAATATAGGTTTGTGGTATAACCCCCTGTAGAAATGGTACAACTGGAGTGTAACACTTTGAAGCTTGGCGAGCCACATGAATAAAAGACAGAGCTCCTTGTCATACAAGATACATCTACTAAAACTTCCTCTTCAACACAACTATTAGCAGTATTGGACTTCTATCCTTTTCTTTAAAAAAAATGTAATGAGCCTACTTGTAGCACATACCTTTTTGGCCCCATGGACTTACCACAGTCTTCCCAAGGAAATCTTCCTGAATGTTTATGAGGCAATTTTGAGGAAAAGTGGAAAATCTAAAGCCTGCTTTCCCCCCATGTTGCTCAAGAAATCTGAATACATCTTAGTAGCCTTTGATGGGCAAAAATATACGTCTATCACCCAGAACCTCCTGTGTAAAATGTACATTCCATTATGTGTGAACAACCTACAAACTAGTAATCTGTGAATGTAGTTAATCAGCACAATTCATACATCTATACATGTTGAGCCTTGCATATACATAGTTATATGTATGGAGATCAATCATATACCTACACATGAACACAGAATGTATGTTTCAAATGTGAGGTGTGAACAGGAAATTAAAACTTCCAGGGCATATCATCATTATTATCTAGGGATGGGACAAATCCGGAATTTTCCGAATCCAAAGCCCTGGAAGATTCTGGGAATCCAATCCACGAATCTCAAATCTTTCAAATCCTTTTTTTAAAAAAGGGTTTAAAGGGCAAGGGAAAGGATAATGTTGGCCAAGACACGCTCTCCCAGCCTCAACAAAAGCCTAGGCAAAGGCAAACCTCCCTCTGAAGTAATCTGGCCAGGACAATTGTCAGTTTTACCTCAGCATCTCCCCAGATTGAAAATGACATGAAGGCCCTTTCTACATGAGCAGGAAAATGTGGATTAATCCCACATTTTTGTGCCTGTGTAAACAGGGCCACATACTAGAGTACAGAGATAATATGATGCACCAGCACACTTTGGCAGCGAAGGCTGTGACAGCTTGTAAAACTACAAACCCCAGAATTGTGTATGAAAGAGCTTTGCAAGGGAGCTATGCAAAGAAATCTTTCAGCTGTCCTTGAAATCTCAAGCTTGTACCTTCCAGAATCAAGTGGTGAACTTAAATATGAAATATTCAATTTAAATATCTTAGAAATACAATCCCAGATCTGAGATTGTTAATAAAGGTAATTATTACTGCAAGGGAAAAACTCACCTACTTGCCATCTCCCCTTGTGTGTCTGGTCTCCCACATTTTTCAACTATTTGGTTGGTGGATTCGAAAGATTCTGTTTACTTATTTTGACATAGGGATTTGGATTTGTGAATCTCAAATCCTTCCCCAGGATACAAAGATTCGACTGGCCCGTCCCTATTGTTACCTGTTCTGTTTAAGTCAGATATTTTTTTAAACTATCACAATATTCACATTGTAATTTCACCAACACAGGCACCCCCAGCATCTTTAGAGTAAGGCTGGGGAACCTGTTACCCTCCAGAGGGTTGGAAGTCAAGTTCCTATCAGCTTTAGACAGTCAGTCTACCAACATCTGGAGGTCTGCTGTTTCACCAACTCTCCTAAGTTCTTGCTGTTACCTATGGATAGGCTGTGCAGAGATCTAACAACCAGCTAGTATCTCAGAGGGTGCATGACTGATTAACCAAATGAAAAATCCTTTTTCTTCCCAAGGTAACACGCCTGAATCTGCCAGTCCTGCAATGAAGGAGGCAACAACCAAAAATAGTAATTGTAACAACACTGCAAAAGGAGACCTGTTAGCCACCCCACCTCATGTGGTAGTAACTCAGCCATCAACTCCAAGAATAGCAGGGGTCCCTTACTCTAATCAACTGAGACCTGGGCATTATCCAAGGGGAGTCCACCTTGGAATGGGAAGAGGTAAGACTCAATAGCAGTTGAATAATGATGGCTAGACAGTAGAATTTCAGTAAGTTTCTAAGACTGTCCTACAGCATCTGCACTTTGAAAAAAATTAGATGTTAGATCTAGATAGAAGAGGATGGCACATCAGGTCCCACCTCCAAAAATGCTATTCAGAGAACATTGCTGAAATGAGATTAACTGTAATGTAGGGGGGACAGAGATTTCACACACACCCCAAAACCAGGCATGTAGCTTAAATGAGTTGACCCCTTCTGTTCATGGAAGGCAGAACCCAGGATTCAATCGTATACATTGATACCTTTTTTATAATTACTTATGTATAAAATAGTGCTTATACATACTGGCAACATGGGTTTGCTAGCCACTTCTTTCAAGTGTCAGTTTTATCCAATGGCTTTGTGAGAGTTCATGTCTCCTAATCAACCTCTTCCATTTCACTGTCTTTCTTCATTTGGACTTTCTGCAGTGCTTACCAAAACCACCAGGAGGGGTGTTTTTAGAAATTACTGGAGTTAAGATATGTGTTCAGTTGTCTCAAATCTGAAAACTAAGATTTCAAACTAAATCCAAGATGTGTTTTTAAAAAATAAAAGCTATTTATATATGCTTTAACTCCCACCTGCCATTTAAAATGTATTTAAATATATTTATAAAAACTCCAATGCAGGTGGGCTTTGTTAAGCTCCTAACAGGAACACTTTATTTGAAAAGGAATGTTTTAATACTGATTTAATACTTAGAACAACAAATCTAATGAAGTGGCTAAAAAGGAGTTCTTGATTTCAAGTTTTATTCTAGCCACTGATCCTGTGCTTTATATCCAAACTTAAAACTAGACCAAAGGGGGTACACAGAAGCCCTCCAGATTCTGCTAAACTATTAAGTCCCATTAGCCAAAGACAGCATAGCCGTCCAATCCAACATCATCAAACACAGAACTACAAAACTTTTATGAGCATTAATTGTGCAGCCTAGATCAGAAAATATGAAAACCCAGTTAACTGCAGGGACTGAATAATAAAGAAGACCATTTTTAGACATATGTGAATTCTAAGAATATGTTAAATAGAACAGATGCCACCTTCTCTGATTTGTATACCTTGTATTCTATGGAACTAAAATCCTTAAAAAATGTGGACTGTCATGCCCCTTCTTGTCTACACTTTCATACATCTGGCACTCACTCTTGGTATCAAATTTATACACCTGTTTCGGCAGAGGGGAGCACAGACGGCTACCAAAGCCTTCTGCAACTGAAATCCTGGACCCTTTGCCTTGGGAATATGTTCCACTGAACTCAGGAGTTATGCTGTAAACCTGATGGGAACTAATATTCTTGGTTCAGGAAAAAAAACTTCCTATTAAACATTTTGTTACAAGAATGTTTTCTGTGCACTTTGCTTCACAACAATAAATGAACTAAATTTTACTATTTAAAGAGAGTGTGCTGTTTTAAGTATCCCTCAGATGTGAAATTGTGTCATCGTCTTTCCTAGAATTGGCTTAAAATAATGAGGCAAATGTGCAGCAAGACAGTGAAGGAAGCAATCTGGGAAGCAGTAT
Organism: Ctenosaura bakeri; assembly: GCA_948474755.1. NCBI lineage: Eukaryota > Metazoa > Chordata > Lepidosauria > Squamata > Iguanidae > Ctenosaura > Ctenosaura bakeri. The sequence goes on from CAOLHI010000361.1 coordinate 819,179, forward strand.
ATTTCCAGAGCAGGTTGGGCAAATGCAGCTTTGACTAACCCTTTTTTCCGGCAAAGAAAGTAAATCCTGCACCCCCAGGAATTTCCAGGGTGGCAATTCAATTTGTATCAGTCACAGAGCCCTCATATGTTTTTTTTTTAAGACTACAAGTGGGCTCCAACCACTTCCAAATTTATTTAAACTTTTTGACAGTTTGTATACCTCTTACAGGACAGAGTCCCTGGAGTCACCAAAGTGCTCATTCCTTTATAGATGAACTCAAGCCATTTTTATTATTATTATTTATTTGTATCCCGCCTCTCCATATGGATCGAGGCGGCGAACAACTTACAAAGGAGCCCAGGTGGTGCAGTGGTTAAATGCCAGTACTGCAAGCCACAAGGTTGTGAGTTCGATCCTGCCGGGCTCCAAGGTTGACTCAGCCTTCCATCCTTTCGCAGGTCGATAAAATGAGTACCCAGCTTGTTGGGGGCATGTATAGAAATGTTTCGAAATACATGCTATTTGTAAGTTGTTCGCCGCCTCAAAAATACATGTGGAAATCAATCAGCAAAAAATACGGAATCCATTCTCTTCTGGGATACAATGAACTAAATTTCTGTTCAACTTTGGAGAAATTTCAAGCTCCTAATTTGTCTTGTTAAATCTGTTGCTTTCTTTCCCCAGAGACTCACAAACCTGCAAACATCTGGGAGGAATTTCCTTTGAGACCATCTTTAAATTCAAACTCAATCTGCACTCTAAATGGCAGTTAAAGCATCAACTGCAGGATGGCTCAAAATGCAAAGACGGGAATTTTTTCAAGCCAATCAATTGCAGCATCTTGCTAGTTAAAAAAAAACAAACCTACTGGATCTGAGTATACACTATACTGCCAAACAGAACAAGTGAACCAAGCCTAGTTGATAAGAAAGATCTTTATTTTAATTTCTCACTGTCTTTGAATTCCTGTTAATAACATTAGGACCATTCTGTGGCAGTCCCTACCCACTCAGTTGCCTGAGCAGTGGGAGCCGCAGACCAGTCTTCAGTGGCAGGCTGTGCACTCCAGTCCTCTGGAAAAGAAATATAAAACTGCCATCAAGAACTGTACACATCAGAAAATAATCAAAAACTGTTATTTGAATACTATTTACAGCTACTAGTAGATGTTTCAGACCACAACTTATAAATACTGATTTATCATACAAACCTCTACACCCCCTGCCAAAAAAAAACCCCACGCACACACACCTGACACATTTTCTTAACTGCAGTAACTGGGCCTCCACTGGTACCCAAGGAGAGTGTTTAAATCCAGTTCCCATGCTGGGGGGAGGGGGTTCATGAGGTCACAGTTGAGGAGGGAAAGGAGGAAAGGTGGGTGTGGAAGATGGATGGGTGGACAGTCTATGGCAGGGAAGGATAGATCTACCATCATCCACTGTCATTTGATACTGGCTCCTGCCACTCACTGGCATGCATCTTCCACAAGACTTCTTCACTAACACACACCCCTTAGTCCAAAAAAATGTCTCTACCTCTAATCTAGATTACTGCGCATACTTTACTGTCATTTTTGAAATTCTCAGTTCCATCTCTCAATAGGCTTACCCGCTGGGAATGGTTGTATTGGTACAGAGGGCACCTGCACCCCTTCAGACCAATCAGCCACCTCAGGCTGTGGTGGTGCTGTAAATTCAGGTGCAGGAGCAGTCCATTCACCCTGGAACTCTTCCTTTGTAACTGCCTTCTCAGCTGCAGCCTGCTCTTCTTTCTCAATCTAAAGAGAGAAAATATGAATTGAAATTACAGGTATCATTTCTTCTTTGCAGTGGCTAAACTTTATTCTTGGGCAACCATGGTGTTTCTGTATCAGTCACACACGGGACATTTTAGTCTTCATGTTAGTCATATGCAACATACTTTTTTCACTCGTTATTTCAGTAACATTTAAATCTCAAGTTCCTATTAGAGTCTTACATTATGCGCATCATTAAGCTAGTCATGATACACAATACATAAGAGTCCACTATCTTAAAACCACCATGTTCAATGTTGTGGATAAATCAAGTACTCTTTTTTTCTCCTCATCATATAATAAATCTGCATCAATGTTAGTTTACCTCTTCAGGATCCCGGTAAAAGTAGAGATCAGGCATCACCTCCCATGGATGCTCACGGGAAATAGTGCCACGCATACGCAGGACCTCACGAGCCAACATCCACCACATAAGACCAACTGAGTGAGCCCCCTGAAACAAACGCAAGGTAAATATATACCAATGAGGACCAAAATTCTAAGTCACTTGACTGAGTATTCTAGCTTAATTTTACAAATGACCAAAAATCACTTTATCATAAAGATAAGATAAACTTATAGAATTCTCTACCTGATTTCCCTCAGCTACCAATTTCTGAGCCACTCCTTACCAAAATGTGGCAAGAATCACTATCAAACTTCATTCATTGGACCAAAGATCCTTATGGCATTAGCAAAAAATCCTGTCAAAATAGATATTGCACACTTCCTCCACTCAGGAGTTCAACAGTCAGGAACTGACCTCATCTCTGAGTTCTAGTTGTGTGCATATGAACATTTTCCTCACCAAGCCAGTCTTTACACACTACTGAAACAAGGGAATTACTTAGCACAATTTCACTGCAGAAACTCATATTATGCACAGAAAACTTCCTTAATAGAAAACTATAGTTCAACAGAGTATACACTACCTTGTTGTTACATGGAATGGCAATATCCACATAGCGCAGAGGAGAATCTGTGTTGCACAAAGCAATGGTGGGGATGTTCACATAAGATGCCTCAGTCAATGGCTGATGATCAGCTCTTGGATCAGTGACTACCAAAAGACGGGGTTCACGGAAGGCTGCCTGAATCTGATTGGTGAAGGTGCCAGGAGTGAAACGGCCAGCAATTGGTGTAGCACCAGTAGCAGCAGCAAATTTCAAAACAGCACGCTGCAGTGGGGAGATAAAAAGCAATGAATCTCACAAGATAACTGTTCAACAACAAAACACGTACATAATTTTGTTCCTCTTTTGCTTGGAAGATCTGCTTCTACATTCACAGAGCCAACAGCACCAAAATTCTCACCACACTCTGTATTGGAGGTTTCACAATGAGTCACAGAATCAGGACATCATTTTCTTTTCTCGACAAGTATATCTGTACCTGTCCAGTATTCCTGGAGGAGATAACGCTCACATCAGCTGGGTTCTCAATAGCAACAATGGCACGGGCAGCCAACAGCAGTTTTTCCCAGGTTCTCTTCAGATTTATGATGTAAATACCTACACAAAATACAGTGGAATTCAAGATTAAAAATGAGCTGAACTCCTAAACAGCTACTTGTCATGCTCCTTCAATCTTGGCTTGCTGAAACAGCACAGAGGAAGGGGAAAGGCTGGGGTACACAGGGAAGAAACACTCCAAATCTCAAGAGCATGACTAGAGTTCACCCTATTATGCTCTCCAGTGTTAATGCCTTCATTTGGAAAATGGCAGTCAGATGGGAAAATGGCACTCTTCCTTATTCACATTTTATTCCAACAGTTCTTAATCCGGGGTCTGCAGAGCCCTCACAGGGGCCTGGGAAGCTCTGCTGCTGGACATTAAAACCAGCAACAGGAATGTGGCAGCAGGGGGCCAGGCACATGCCAAAACTCCCCTCATTTGCAAATGAGGGAGCAGCTTGGGCATAAGCACACACCTGCCATGTCACACACCCTTAGCATCCACACCCCTGCTGCCACATCGCTGATGAAAGGGACACAGTGCTAGGCATGTACATGCACCCAAACTGCTGCAAACAAGGAAGCAATTTGTGTATGCGCTCTCCCCGCCACAACATCCCACAGCACCCACACCCCATGATGCTGCTGCATCCCTAATGAAAGGAACACGGCAGAATGCATTTGTGCACACCCAAAATGCTTCTTCATTTGCAACAAGGGAGTAGTTTCAGCACCCACATACACCCCTCCTGCATGTCCCTGACAAAAGGGACAGTGGCAGGCATGTGCACATGCCCAAACTATGACTTCAGAGACCAGGCCTTGAATCCTCACTCAGCCATGGAAACCTGGGTGACCTTAGGCAAGCCACATTCTCTCAGCCTCAGAGAAAAGCAAAGGCAACAAATCTCGCCAAGAAAACCCCCGTGACAACTTTACCTTAGAATCATCATAAGTCAGTTTTCAAAGGAGAGAAACATGATGGCTGGAAAGAATCTTCCCACTCTTGCTGTGTGCCTTCAGACTGTTTCTGATTTCTGAGAACCCTAAGGTGAACCTATCACAAGTTTGGCAAGATTTGTGTAGAGGGGGGTTGCCTTTGCCTTCCTCTGGGACTGAGAGAATGTGACTTGTCCAAAGTCACTCAGTGACTGAGCCCCCGGGGATTTGATCCTAGTCTCCAGAAACCTTTAATAAATAAACAAATAATTTGAATTTTCAAATCTAAATTTAAACATTTAAATCTTGAGTTAAATCTTAGCAGTTCTTGGCAACAAATATTTATAAGGAGTCCCTAATAAAGAAAAGTCAAGAACCACTGTTCTATTCTGTAGTAATCTCATGAAGTGCTAAGAACAAGGGTAGAGAATACAGCAGTGCTAAGCTATGGGGAATCTTGTTTCCCCTTTGTTTTCTAAATGACCCATCAGTAAATGGGTTACCAAGTCTCCAGTCTTTTATTACATCCACTCATTTTATGAAGCATGAAATGTGGCAATGAGTACTATCAAACTCCAGTCATAGAGCAGAACCCTCCTGGCGTTAGCGAAAATCCTGCCAGCATTTACTGTAGCACACTTCCGACACCCAAGAGTTCACTGACCAGAAACTGGTCTCAACTCTGAGTTTTAATAGTGTGCAGTTAAAACAACGTGTAGCATGCTCATCTACCTCCCTTGTTACATTCATATTCAACTAATGAATACTACTTCAACTTGACAACAGAAAGTTCTGGAAAACTATCACAGCAGATTATACTACTAAACACAAAAAATGTTTTGCTAATTGTAAAAGGAACACCTAGATGAAAGCTCAGCCCCACAGTTCTATAATATCGCCTTAAAACAATCTAGCCAAAGCTTAATTAAATCCCACTGATCTGAATGGGAAAGTTAGGCATCTGTGGGCTTTCTCTTTTTTTTTCAACCAAGTCATAAACACTAAAAAGGTCATAATGGAATTTACATGCTAAACATGTACTTTGTTATTATTGTGTGCCCACTGATTCTGACATCTGCAGATTTATCTACAAGTAAATTTCTCCCGAAGTTCCATGTGGCGTGTTTGCCAGAACCTTACCATCACTTTTTCTTTTATAAATATATTGTTCCATCTGAAAGTCTAGGTTGGTTCCTCCCAAGTGGGTTCCTGCAGCAAGAAATTTGAGGACATCTTCCTCCTTCATTTGCAGGACATCAAGACCTCCGGACATTGTGAAGTTTCCTTTGGAAGCAACGACAGGAAACCTAAAATAGGATTAGCTATGTTAGTAGCAGGCCATGGAAGATCACTACTATGATCGGTCTCTCTTCTATTATATAGGAGCAACAGTCTATGATTTTTTAAGATAAATGTATCTGCAAAATAAGGAGGATTAAGGTTTAATTGAAGCTTCAAATTACTACTTCATACCAAAAGGCTTTGCATTATGCGCATTACACAAGGCCTTGGATGTCTACCAATTCAAATGGTTTAATGGCACACTTGATTTTTGTCATAACAAATACAAATAACAAATACATATGTGTGTATATATATTTGGACTTGAGAGCTACTTAGAATAGCTAGCAGAACACATAAGTAAACAATGGCCTGCACTCCGTTAACATACGTATCTTTAAGGACTGGTTACCTTCTCACCCCAAGTCCTTAACGATCGCAGGTATGTTCTACTACATTTTTATTCTTTGCAACCTGGAACTCAACGAAGCACCTGCGATGCTGCAGTAGCAAGAGAAGGCAGCAATACTTCCTTCTCAAACCCAAAGGCCATTTCCGCACTAGTCTGTTACAGCGCTATCATTGCACTTTCAACATCCTCTGGAATCCTGGGGTTTGCAGTTTATGTTGAAAGTGGAATAATCGCGCTATAACAGTCTAGGGCCATTTCCGCACTCGCCTGTTATGGCGCGATGATTCCACTTTCCACATCCTCTGGAATCCTGGGGTTTGCAGTTTCGGGAGGGGCCGGCCGGCCCCTCCCGAAACTGCAAACCCCAGGATTCCAGAGGATGTGGAAAGTGGAATCATCGCGCTATAACAGGCGAGTGCGGAAATGGCCTAGCGCAAAAACGGCCAAACATTCGGCGGCCTCGCCACGAGTCAGGGCCGTTCTTTTCTCCGAAAAATGGCGAAGGCGGGCTGGCCGGGGCGCCTCTCCTCGCTGCCGCAGCCCGGCAATTCGGGTTTCCCAAGACAAGACAGCGTCCCGTTCCTCTCCCACAAGGACTCCCCTTCAATCCTCCCCTCCAGCGTCCCTCTAACCGGTAATATCTGTGACAAACACGCGTTTCGGGCGACTCACGCGGTTACAACGCCGTATGGAGGCCTCCCTGAGGTCGGAGAGAAAGAAGGCCGCAGCGCCCTATGACGTCTATATATACCACTCTGGTCCCCCAACCGAACGCAGCTCCTTCCGAAACGTAATGACGCAAGACGTACGCGCGCCCAATGTCCTTTTCCAATTCTTGAGCGGGAAGGTTTATTAAGTCCGGTTTCCGTTTGGCGCCGCCATGTTTGAGGAGGAGTCGAACGCAAAGCGGGTGGGAGCTTGGTTGCAATTCCTCTTCAGCGCCGCCGCGCTTGGGGAGGAGCTCGGCGCAAAGAGGATGGGAGTGTTATTTTCAAAACTCTGCTAAGAGCCTGAATAACGAATATGAAATTGTAATGGCCAATACAAGCAGATATCGCTATGAAAGCACCTCACTGTTCACATTGTTTCTCTGCCCGAGATGGATAGAAAAGCCTATCCAATAAGTTGTGGCGCCAACCACTACTGTGCTCGAAACTCTGGCCATTTCTACACGAGGCTGTTATAGCGCTGTGATTCCACTTTCAACATCCTATGGAATCCTGGGGTTTGCAGTTTCGGGAGGGGCCGGCCGGCCCCCCCGAAACTGCAAACCCCAGGATTCCATAGGATGTTGAAAGTGGAATCACAGCGCTATAACAGCCTCGTGCGGAAATGGCTTCTATCTCACAATATCCCTATTGTATTAATGTTTAAGGAGCTGAAGGACCAGCAGTTTTTTCCAGTCGCCACGCTAGCTAGGAAATCCTGGAAACTGTCGTTTAAAAAGGACCGTTCCAAACTTGTTTTCAGTGCACTAGACTGACAAGGGTCGGTGGTTGTGTGCCTTAAAGTTATGGCAACCCTGTTATTGAGTTTGGTTCAAATATACTTATTTATTCAGAAGGAGGTTGCCATTGCCTTCCTCTGAGGCTGAGAGAGTGTGACTTACTCAAGGTTACCCAGTGGGTTTCCAGGGCTGAGTGGTGACTCTGGTCTCCACAGTTGTAATCCAGCACTCAAAATCACTACACTACGCTGGCAAGGCTACCAAACTGAAAAATTCTCCCACTCTACAGTATTTGTGGTTGTGTGTCTTCCAGGTCATTTCCTCTGAGGCTGAGGGTGTGTGGGCTTCCATGGCTTGAGTAAGAACTCAGACCCTGGTCTGCAGAATTGTAGTGAAACCACTACACAACATGGCCTTCGCTCTACGGTCTACACTATGGTTATTTCTTTCTTCCAGTCCATTCCCTCACATTCAGTTGAGAACTGCAGATACCATTGTAATTTATCCAAATCTGTGGAGCACTGAGTTTAAGAAACATTACAAAAAAAGAGAAGGAGCAAAAAAGCCTACAGCACCCGGTATTCCCAGGCGGTCTCCCATCCAAGTACTAACCAGGCCCGACCCTGCTTAGCTTCCGAGATCAGACGAGATCGGGCGTGTTCAGGGTGGTATGGCCGTAGGCAGCTGGGCTGCTCCTTTCCCCTCTCTTCAGCTCCATGCAGCTCCGCCAGCCCTACTACACTAGATGGCACTTCCTATTGGCCGCCTCCTCCCCCTCCTCCTCTCAGGCAGGAAAGGACCGCCCCACGCTAGACAGACGGCCACACCGCCTCCCCACCACGCCGAGCCCGGACGTCAGGGGGCCGCCGAAAACACACGCCTCCCAGCCTCCTCCTGGCCGCCCAGTCCTCCCGCCGCCACACCGCTTTCGTGCCCCGTGCCTTGCTGGGACACTGAGCAGCGGGCACTCGGCCACCTTTTCCCACGGCAGAAGGGACCGCCTGCCAGAGCAGGCAGTCCCACCGAGGCCAAGCGGCACAGGCACGCCCCCTGCTTTCTGCCCTCCATTTCCAAGCCACACAGCTCTCTTGACAGCTTGACCCAACCCGAGGCGGGGCAGGAGGAAAGAGGGTCACCCTGGCCGCTTGGTTCCACAGGCCCCAAAGGGGAGAGGGGCTCCAAGGAGCAAAAAGCCTACAGCACCCGGTATTCCCAGGCGGTCTCCCATCCAAGTACTAACCAGGCCTGACCCTGCTTAGCTTCCGAGATCAGACGAGATCGGGCGTATTCAGGGTAGTATGGCCATAGGCAGTGAGGGTGCTCCTTTTCCCTCTCTTCAGCTCCATGCAGCTCTGCCAGCCCTACTACACTAGATGGCACCTCCTATTGGTCACCGCCTCACAGGACTGCCTGCTCCTCCTCCCCCAGAGCAGACAAGCCTCCATCCCCAGACAACTGCAGAGGCTCCTGCCAACACCTAGCTCCAGCACAAGAGGGCAATTGAACCCAGTTGTTTCCCAGGCTCTTTCCTGCCTGCCAGGCACTCCGAGCTAACCCTGCTTTCCAGAACCCGGACTTTTCAAACAAATCAGCCATAAAAGAGTTTGTTTCTGGGTGTACCAAAGCGAAGCCCAGGCAGGAAAAAAAGTCACTCAGCTTGGTCAGATTTCTTAAGAAATACATGGTCATGAACAGAGAGAGTCGGGTGGGTTTGCAGGCCAACTGTCAGCACATGCTCAGAGGTTCTGTCCTCCCCTACTGGCTTAGGAGCATTTGAGAAACTGGAACTGAGCCCAGGCAGGAGAAAAAGAGGGTCAGCTTGGTTGCACAACAGAACCCTTTTAAAGATTCTCACTGCTTTGAAAATATCACCAATGATTTTTCTGTAATCTATTAATCCAGGCAATTTCAACAACCATTCTTCTCCTTTGACATTACAATATTGACATTTCAAATAATCGACATTTCAGATAATTATTCTTATCGCCTTATAGTAAGACAACCTTGTGTTTTTCTTAGATTTACCTATTACACATATCTAACTTCTAAGATACTCCTTTTAATAAATAAATACATTGTTTCATGCAAATAGTTCATGTTGATCTTGGGCATTTTGTTTACTTCTCCATCTGCTTCAGTTCTCTCTGTAGAAGTTTCCTTTCTTCCATAGTCTTTTCTCTCTTAGATCCCTTATCTTCCCAAATTCCCAAATCTTCTCCAGCCTAGATGCCTTTAATGTCAGTAAAATTCTTTAAACGGTCCTTCTTCCCTCCAGTATTAAATCTCTTGGTCTCAGCTGATTCCTCCAAGTCAGGTAGTTCTTCATCTTAAAGAAAGATGGCTCTTAGCAAAAGCCACCTCTTTCCTTCTTGAAAATGTCCATTGCAGCTTGAGCCTGCTTGTGGTGTTTGCAAGCCTCCTGTGCAATATAATCCTCAGCTTCTCCAGAAGTTTCCCATCAGTTTTTATTCTCCATCATCTCTTTCAGTGATATCAGCTCTTTATATATATCATCCCAAACTGCTTGCTCCTCTGGGTTTTCAAAATCTTCTCCTAAGCACAATCATTTTCGTTAAGCCTTCATATCATTACTGTCCAGAAAACCCTTTTCTATGATCTGGAAATTAAGTTCACTGATATTATACTCAATACAGCAGCAATGCCAGTTGCCTGCTTATCTGTTGTTTTGCTATGCCAGCTACATGGGATCTCTCCCGCTTTTCAAAAATAAACAAAACATATTCTCACATTTTTATTATTCTTTTTATTTTCGAAATCCTTTTTATTCTTCAGTTTCTCTGTCAAAGTCCCTCCAATTCCTAGTTTTTTGCTAATAATAACGCCAAAGTCAGACACTACTCACAGTCTCTCCTTCATGAAACCAGTCTCTCTCATGAGAAGAAGAGAAGCGTTGATCTCACCAGAAAGTCTCTCTTTAAGCACAGTCCCATGCTTTTGTTGTTCTTAATTGAGAAAGTAGGTTACACAGGACCTTGGTCATCAGCTGGCAGGCTTCTTCTGCAGCAAGAGAAGTTTCCAGCCTTGGGCTGTTCCATTCCACCCACTGTCTCTCACCATCAAGGTGACAATTAAATCACCAGGAGCAGGGGCTTGTAGACCCTCATGGATAGTCCCCCAGTCTCTCTTTGATCCAAGGATAACTTTTTGCTGATCCAAATTCACTTTGGTGGGTGATCACTGAAGTGGGACAGCTGCAGGAGTGGCTTTCGGTCCACCATTCCAACCCAGTAGACTGAACATGGCTTTCTAATTTGTTCTTGACAAACCCATGCAGGCTTCTACTGATCAATTCATTGTCATTGAGATACTTGGAAACTGACTTCTTTAAAATCAATTTTTCCCCTTGGTATTGAAGTCAGGATGACTGGTTTGTAGTTTGTAGTTTAGAGGGGAAATGTTTGCTCTTCTCCAGTCCTCTGGCACCTCACCTCTTCTCCAAAATTTCTCAAAAATGATGACAAGTGCTTCAGAAAATACATCAGCAAGTTCCTTCAGTACTCTGGGATGCAGTTCATCTGGTCCTGCAGATTTTAACTAATTTAGATTAACTAGGGGATTTCCGGCCTTTTTGGGATTTTCTTATCAATCTTGCTTTGCAACATGGATCCCTTACCAAGATCTCTGCTTAAGTATGGAAGCACACTGTTTTCTTTTTGGAGAAAAAATAAGATGCAAAATAGGTGTTGAGTGTTTCTGTCTTTTTGTTGTGATCTGTTAGCATTTTGCAATCCTTACCAAGCAATGGCCCCACCATTCATTCTCTTGCTTCAAATGTATCTGAACCCACCAGCCCCTTTTTGTTGCTTCCTACTTCCCTAGCCATTCTCAGCTCATTCTGAGCTTTAGCTTTAGAATCATAGAATCATAGAAATGTAGAGTTGGAAGAGACCTCAGGGGCCATCCAGTCCAACCCCCTGCCATGCAGGAACACCCTCAAAGCACTCCTGACAGATGGCCATCAAGCCTCTGCTTAAAAACCTCCAAGGAAGGAGACTCCACTACACTCCAAGGCAGCAGATTCCACTGCCGGACAGCCCTGACTGTCAGGAAGTTCTTCCTGAGGTTCAGGTGGAATCTCCTTTCCTGTAGCTTGAATCCATTGCTCCTTGTCCTAGTCTCTGGAGCAGCAGAAGACAAGCCCTCTCCCTCCTCTACGTGGCATCCCTTCAAATATTTAAACATGGCTATCATGTCCCCTCTTAACCTTCTCTTCTGTAGACTAAACATACCCAGCTCTCTAAGTCTATCCTCATAGGGCATGGTTTCCAGGCCTCTCACCATTTTGGTTGCCCTCCTCTGGACTTGCTCCAGCTTGTCAATATCCTTCTTGAATTGGGGTGCCCAGAACTGGACACAGTATTCAAGATGGGGTCTCACCAAAGCAGAGTAGAGTGGTACTAGTACTTCTCTCAATCTAGACACCATACTCCTATTGATGCAACCAAGAACTGTATTGGCTTTCTTGGCTGCCGCATCACACTGCTGACTCATGTTCAGCTTGTGATCTATGAAGACTCCTAGATCCCTTTCACACGTACTGCTATCCAGCCACGTGTCCCCCATCCTATATTTCTGCATTCCATTTTTTCTACCTAAGTGTAGGACCTTACACTTCTCTCTGTTGAATTTCATTTTGTTAGCCTCGGCCCAGCTCTCCAATCTATCCAGGTCATTTTGAATTTTGATCCTGTCCTCCGGCGTATTAGCAACCCCTCCCAATTTGGTATCATCTGCAAATTTGATGAGCATGCCCTCTATTCCTTCATCCAAGTCGTTGATAAAAAATATTGAACAGCACTGGGCTCAGGACAGAACCCTGTGGCACCCCACTAGTCACTTCTCTCCAGGATGAAAAGCAGCCATTCGTGATCACCCTTTGGGTTCGGTCGGTCAACCAATTACAAATCCAACTAACAGTAGCCCTGTCCAGCCCACATTTTACTAGCTTCATTGCAAGAATGTCATGGGGAACTTTGTCGAAGGCCTTACTGAAATCGAGATATGCTACATCCACAGCATTCCCTTCATTTATCAAGCTAGTAACTCTATCATAAAAAGAGATAAGATTAGTCTGGCATGACTTACTTTTGAGAAATCCATGTTGACTTCTCGTGATTACCGCGTTGCCTTCTAAGTGATTAGAAACTGACTGCTTAATGATCTGCTCCAGGATCTTTCTGGGTACTGATGTCAGGCTGACTGGACGATAATTATTTGGGTCCTCTTTTTTCCCTGTCTTGAAGATGGGGACAACATTTGCCCTCTTCCAGTCTGCTGGAACTTCTCCTATCCTCCAAGATTCCTCAAAGATTATAGCAAGCGGTTCCAAAATGACCTCTGCCAGCTCTTTTAATATCCTAGGATGCAATTCATCTGGCCTGGAGACTTGAATTCATCCAGTGTGGCCACGTATTCCTGTACCACCCCTCTACCTATTATGTGCCTCATTTCTCCTGCTTCCTCCCCTGCTCCCCAACCACCAGGTTGAGTGCTTGTATCCTTCTGGGAAAAAACTGAGGCAAAGAAGGTGTTAAGTAGCTCTGCCTTTTCTCTTCCCCCTGTGAGTAATTCGCCATCTTCTCTGCGCAGCGACCCTATCGTCTCCTTCTTTTTTCTTTTGCTGCGGACATATTTTAAAAAGCCCTTTTTATTGTTTTTAATGTCTCTGGTCAGCCTGAGTTCGTTCTGTGCTTTAGCCTTTCTGACCTCCTCCCTACATCTCCTAGCTACTTGCTTAAATTCTTCTTTGGTGGTTTCCCCCTTCTTCCATTTCCTATACATGTTTCTCTTAACACTTAGCTCAGCTGAGAGTTCTTTAGTCAACCATTCTGGTTTCTTCAGAGGCCTTCCATTTTTCCTCCTTATTGGCACAGTTTTAGACTGTGCCTTCAGTATCTCCTTTTTAAGGAACTCCCATGCCTCCTGAACTCCTTTCTCTTTCACTATTCCTGACCACGGAATTCCATCCAGCAGCTCCCTAAGTTTACAGAAGTCCGCTTTTTTAAAATCTAAGATGAGTGTCTGGCTACCCTTATCTTCTCCTTGCCACTGAATGCCAAATGCCAAGAGGGCATGGTCACTCCCCCCTAGAGATCCAACTACTTCTACCTAATTAACAAGGTCATCCCTGTTGGTCAGGATCAGATCAGATCTTATACTATTCCTGAAAGCATGTACTCTTCTTCCTTCCATTTCATTCTTCCTTTATACAGGCTCTTTCTAAAATTTTCACTTCTTCCCTGAGTTTGCTGTACAGACATATTTGCTTTTTCAGATTTTTCTTATTTTTCTTCTTCTTTGGCATTGTTTGTGATTGTGCTTTTTGCAGTCCTTCTTCATGAACTCCCACTGTTGCTGGGTGTCTTTTTCTTTTAGCATCTCTAGCCATGGAATTCTACTCACTATTTCCCTGAGCTTGGTAAAATTATAAAATCATAGAGCTGGAAGAGATCACAAGGGGCCAAAACCTCCTTGCTATGCAGAAATAGCCCCCACCATGCAGAATAATAATTTCCTGAATTTCAAGGTCTGTGTTTGACTATATTCCTATTTGGCCCATCGCACAGTTGTAATTCTAGTATTACCTTTCCTTCTATTTCTCCCTATTACAGACCTATTTTTAAACATATGTAAGTAAGTTGACATGAAATAAATAAAAATAACATTTGAAGCATTCAGCTGCAAAAAAAATGCTTATATTTCTCTGGGTATGTAGTAAGGATGTGAACTGCAATTTATCCTTGTAAAAGGTAGGCATATTATTAAATACATATGCCACTAGCCCTCTTCTTTAGCACACAGGAAGTAATGCTAGTCTTTTGTATACATAAGATAGTTTGTTCAGACGCATGGAGATTTGGAATCTGCTAGCTCATGTATCCTCCTATTTGTATTACTGCAGACTGCTGCTGTCTGGGGCTGATAAGAAAAAGCATACCAACCAGGTCTCATCTGATAAAACTCTAACTCTAGCCTGTTTGTCAGCTGGCGGTAGAGCTCTGTTACGCTGTTCTCTGGAGGTCCCGGGAGGAGCGCCCAAATAACCAAAACACAACACAATTCTGGGGAGAATTAGCTGGAGCACTCACTAAAGCTAGCGAGAGGCAGGGTAACTTAGCTGGGATCTTGTAACCCAATGTCTACGGGGTCAGGTCAGTCAAGCAGTCAGGCAGTTTTAAAATAACAAAAATGATGTTTTTATTAAAAGACAAACAAACAGTAAAGACACCACAACCACACAGCTAACGGAAGAACTAGAAATAAGGATTTTTGGGGGAAATGGGTGATACGACACCGTAGTCCTGAAGAAGCTGAAGACGGTAGGGAAGAAACTCAGCGTGGAGGCCGAGGGGAGCTCACCAGACAAAGCGGCAGCAAGGCGGGATGGAAGTCCGGAGCGATCCGAGGTGGTCTTGGAATTGGGGAGTTTTTATAGGGTGAATTGTGCCTGCAGGCCATGCCTTACTCGGTGAAAACAATGCGAGTTTGGAGCGGGACAAAACTTTGGAAAAGGTCAAGTTTAACACGATGGGCTTAGTGCAGATGTAACAATAGTATAGCTAGTATGCAAATACAAGGTGCTTAGCTTGGCTTTGTAAGACTATCGGCTCGAAGCCGGGCGTCTTTGTTTAGAGTCGCGCTTAAGCAAGACGTGTTTGCAGGAAGGTCCGTGAAGCAACGGAGTGGCTTTGTTTTTCCTGCCTAGATGGAGAATGGAATGTCCAACACTTACCGGCTGCACCTGTGTACGTGCTTGTCCGGAGGCCTCGCAAACACGTGGAGCGGGGTGGCAGAGGAAGGCCGAATGATTTTGATATCAAAAGAGATATCTAGTGCTATCACCGGATAGGCCTGAACCGCAGTAACAGATCAGTTTTGTAGTACAGCTGTACGTGACAGTCCCTTGAGGTACAATCCGAAAGTGAGTCCAAAAATGAAGACAGCTAGCTGTTTTGATCCATTTCTCTGCATATAATATACAATAACATATGCCTTTTATATTATGCCTGGCAGAAGAGGAACCCCAAGTGCTTTTGTGTAATTTATTATCTAAAAGTTCATACTTTTAGGGGGAGTTGCTGCTATTTAACCTCTGGTTTGCTAGTCAAACTGAATTACTGTGTCGTGAAATGATGCACGTCCAAAAAGTGTGTCACCAAAATGAAACGTTTGGAAAGCTCTGCCATAGAGCATATATGTAAAGCTGAGTGAGTGGTGATGAGATGAGGGTGATAATATCCTCATAGCCACACAGAAAAACATGTCTTTGGAACATAGCAGTAAATTCTGGAAGAATGTAAACCTCAGTCCCTTGGATATCAACGAAGAACCACCCCACCCCCTCTACACAAATCTTTCTGCATGTCTACTCAGAGGTAACACTGTGAAGCAGCACAGTACATTCAAGTCTACTCATAATGAAGATAATCCATATGAAAGCCTGCATATGGGCCCACATTTTTGTTCCACTGTTGCTCAGAGAAGGAAACTCTGCCTATCAGCTTTAATCTCCTGAATGTAAAATTGTTCAGTCATCTCAGAGAGCACTCATCCTCATTAGACATCCATTCACACCACACTCAATTATTCCTTTATGTACTCCATAAAAGAGAGTAAAGAACAGCCCAGAACATTCTGAGGCCATAAGAGATGTCTCCAGCATCTACATAAACAGTGGCAAGGCATTGTCTAGGATGGGCCTGAAACTCCAGCACGTAAAATATGGGTTGTTTCATTTGACCACATCATATTTGCTCCTTGTACACATTGGGTCGACAAGCTGAAGACAAACGTTGCATTTATTTCCTGTCTGCTTCTGTGGCTGAGTGGCTAGGAATTTATCATTAGAGCATGAGGGCAGAGCAAAGCTTTGCAAACTTTCCATGTTAGTGACACACTTTTTAGACATGCGTCATTTTGTGACACACTAATTTCAGTTTTACTAGCAAACCAGAGGTTAAACTAACCCCTTGTAAGAGATACAGACACATACATCAATTGTAGTAACAAAAGTATGGGGACACAACATATCTCATGAAAACCTTTCATATATTGTTTTAAAAATATATGACTTATAAATAATAACATATACTTCCAAGATTTTAGGTGACACACCTATGCGCTTCAGGTGCAATGGTGTGCCGTGACACTAATGGAAAGCCCTGGGGTAGAGAGCATCTTCTTGTGCACCTGACATAAGTTTTGCCCAAGAACATAAAAGAAAGCGTGGTCATCTTTCTCCATTGCCATTTATGTGAGTCAAGGTACATGTGCTCCTCCAAAAGTTGTAACTCAATTCCTATTATCCCTCTTACTGGCTATCCTGGCTAGGGCTCATGGAAGTTGTAGTGTGACAACAGCTGGAGGACCATAGATTGTCCACCCCAATATAAGTCATATGTATGATTTCATATTGCCACTGGAGCTTGTTGTCATCAACGGGTGGTTGTAGGCCCTTCTTTGTTGCATCTCCTGGCCCTTTTAGGTAGAGTAAGGAGCTTTTCCTTCTCTCAGTGAGTCTTGCACACTCATCACAAGGACTGTTTCATGGGATGTCTGGGGACTAGAAGTAACAGGACTTATTACTGCCTTTGCCAGAGGTGCTTAAGGACTGGTTTGGATGTAGCATCTTTGTGAAGGAGGGATGGGTTACTGCAATCAACTGGCATGTAGGCAGCACTGCCAATACAGCAATGTTCTGTACCGTAGGCCTTTAACAGGGTTTCCCTGGATACTGAAGGCTCAGCTACCATTTTTTCACTGTTTGGCAATTTTGTAATCAAGTTTTCTTCTTGGGCCTAATGTGTGCAGAATATAGGCGCAATAGCACCAATCTTCCCTGGGTGTGTTATTTAAATGTAACATTGCTCTCCAAATTCCATATTCCTCATTGATGAAAATTTTCTGCAGTTCAGGTCCATGTACGCCTAGGTGCGACCCATCTTGATTTGAAAACATTTTTGATATAAACGCTATCTGAAATGTAAAGCTTTTAACTTATGCATGTGGTTTTATGAAGCTCTTTAATTAGCCTTAAAAGAGAAGTTTAAACTAAATGTCCAACCCAGCCAATGATAAATGCTTTTGCAACCATTTGCTTGAAGTTATGCTTTTTAAAAAAAGTGAATTTAGAAAAGGTCCTGATGTTTGAGTTTTCTGACACCTGTCAGGCTTTGTTTTCAAGTTATAGAATCACCAACCAAAATGAAAAGGAAGAAAACTAAGAGGGAAAAATAGCTTTACATAACATGGAATTAAAAAAAAATACAGTGCTTTATTAATAAAAGAGATAGCTGAAAACACTCAGAAATAATATGGAGTCATTGTTCAAACAATCAAGTTCTCTAATTAGACATCAGGCCACAAGTCTTTGGGAAGAGTAAGGAAGCTTCTTGCTAACATGGAAACATTGCTATTCAATTCCATAGAGCCATTATTAATATGCCATTATTTCAAATGGTTTTCTTCCTTCATTTATCTTTTACACTCACCCCCAGAACACCTGCTTAATATGTGGTGCTCTAGCTGCTGTTGGACTATAATGCCCATCATTCAACATTAACTAGTGTATGCTGATGGGACTTGCAACCAAATAACTGGAAGATCTTATGTTCCTTTTCCGTATTCAAACCACCATCCCCCAAACATGTTGAGCAGCCATTCCCATAGCCCTTGTCACTGGTGATACTGACTGAGAATGATGAGAATCATGTCCCAACAAATCTGCAGGATATCAGGTTGAAAGCTGTCCTCAGACAACTGTAACACTGCAACATAGCCTCCAAAGTTGATCCTTGGAGTAAAGAGTACACAGTAAAAAGCAGCAATCAACTAGGACAAAACCAAACAAATCAGCAGCCTAACAGCAACGTTTATCCTAGGGGATGAGAAATCTGTGAGGCTTTCCAAATGTTAGACTAGAACTTCACTCATTCTGACCACTTTTAAGGAGTGCTTAAAAAAGACCATTTATGTAGATGAAATGGAAGTGGATGACGGTGTTGAGTACACTAACATTTTCCCATGAGACAGGAGATGTTGGAACATAACTCTCATTAGCCAGGACAGTAAAAGGTGAGGAATTGTGGGAGCTACAATCCACCAACATCTAGAGGACCACACATTCCCCAGCCCTGCTGTAAGGAACACGATCATGTCCTTCAGTGTTGCTGTCAGGCACAGTGTTGAGTTGCTCTTAAAGCTTAGCATAAAAAGCTACTGCACTAATCAACCAATGAACAAAATGGTATTGCAATAATCCTTTGTCACACACTCCTCTCTATCTGTTTTGTTGGTTTACAATAAATACATTTTGAAGACATGACCAAAAAGAAGAGGCATCACACAACAGTTATGGAGTCTGGAGCCACAAGGAAAATGGTGTCACTGCTAAATTCAAAACTCTCAACTGTCCATGCTCCTCTTGTCAGAAATTTCACCATATTTTCTGTAAAAGCTGCTCAGAATAACTGGATAAGGAAGACTTTCCAAATACAGTTCCTCTAAAGAAGCTGGGTCTTCATTCACACACACACACAATATCAAGATTGGTATACTTTCCAAAGTCCAGTAAGGCACAGTCTTCCTGGAATGCTTCTCCCATCTTGATCAAAGCAGTATTTTGCTCCCTCAGGCCCACGTCTGAAGTCCCTGGTTCTTCATCTCAGGTATCAGGTAATGTTTTCCACACCTATGAGAATAAGTCAGTTCCCAGGTAGTGAATGGCAGGCTCACCAAGCAATCACAGTGAGCAGAAGAACAAATTCATTTCCTTCTTCAAGCAAACTCTCCCAGTCCAAATTGTCCCATTCAAGATTTCAAGCCCATTTTAGACATCATCTGTTCATATACAGTCCATGCCATTGCTGCCATCAGTGTGCGTCGCAAGGCCCTTGGGACAGCACCACGGAAAAAACCAGTCAATCCATAGTCCTGCAAGAGAAAGGAGCAAGTATTATCATTATCTTAGCCATTTAAATTCTTCAATAATTCTATGGTACATGAAGGCCATAGAAATCAAGTCAAAATTAGTTCTTTTGGTAGTCAGATGTATTTCTTTCCTCCCACCCAAACACCCTTGATATACAAACATCAACACTTTTCAAAGCTGATTGTTACTGTTTCTGCTACACATTTTGCTTCCTGCTTAAGAGATCGTTCTTCTCTCCAACCCTGAATTTAAGCACCAATTAGTCAGGGATTAAGTAGTGAATGTGACTACACAGCGTTATGGGTTAACAGCAGTGAAGGCAAGGCCTTCTGTATTAGTCACATAATTCATCCTAGCTAATTGGTCATCACAAAAGACAACAGAAGTCTATTTAGAGTAATGCTAGCATTTCCTGAATAGGTGAATATTTGTATATCCTTTTGTCATCAAAGCAGGAGCTAGAGGGCAATTCTAACACTGACTGACATTTTCCTGAAAATCATACTATTTCCATCACCACCATCACAATCAGCTGCTCCCAAGACCACAGGGTTTCCTGTCTTCAATACATAATTAATTTGAACTCAACAAAGACCAAGTTAAAAGTTCAGAAATAATAAATAAGAGAATCATTAGACTCTTTGAGCTATTCACTTGGCCATCCAGTCATGGAATACAGCAGTATGCATGACAGCTTCTAACACATGTAGTGATAAGCTAGTCAAGTGCCTCTATGTTGACCACAGTATTTACCTTTTAATAGAGAGTTTATCTAATACTGTAAGGGAAATCTTGTGCACTGTAGCAGATAAACCAGCCACCCCACTATAGTTTGGGGATGACCATGCACAGGTCTTAATGTTCTCCTTTCTGCTAACAGTGGGAATAAAATTTCAATGGCCATCTACATAGCAGAACAGAGGACTCTAACTCTATGTTACATTGTGATCCCAGCAATGTTGTCAACCACAGAACGCAAGACAGAGTGTCCAAGATAAAGTGTTCATTTAACAAACTAAATAATTGTATATATTCCAACCCAATAATTAGCCTGGATCTTTGTTCTAAAGTCCTTTTTTTCAGTTCTGATAATGCTTATACAAATGAGTTAAGAGTTTCCTTAGATCCACGCAGTACAATAAGAAACTGCTTAATCACAGTCAGGCATAGAGACCATTGAACTTCATGTTGCAAAACCAAATGCAGCAAAAAAAGAGCTGTATATAACTGATCTGCATGACTATCTAACAAAAGACAACGTATCAATAGTTATGCTGTCTGAAATGCTGTAGGAACAGCTCAAAGTTGACTATTTCTGCTGCTGATCTGCCATCAAGTCCCATGCCACTGGCCTTGAATCTCATGCTAGAAGAAAGGCAGGATATAAATTAAATAAACTTTACAAATGTAGTTGAGTGAACACATGTGCCACTTATTACTTGTCTAACCTTCCACGAAAAGGAAAGGAGTTGCTGCTAATAAATTTCTTGCAAATGTTTTATCATTCTCTTTTTAAATTTAGAATCCAAGGGACAGAGATACAGTTTATCACTCTTATGTTCCCTCAACTTTTCATTTCTAATGAAATGTTACTACAGAATTCTTTCTGATTCAAGGTGATCCAAGATGTTTAGTTGTGACCAGAACAACAGCTACAGCTCTGTATACCCAGACACTGTCACATCCTATTTCATTAGTTATCTAATTATATTCTGGCACCACCAGCTGTAAGAGCCAAGTACTTTTCACAAAAACACTAACATGAAATCTTCCATCATTTAGTAGGGACTACACATTTCCCTACACTGGTGTAGACAGTACTGAAGTAGAGTGACTCAGACCAACACTCCTTCTCAAATGCCTACAAACAACTGTTGGAACTACCAAAGAAGGACAAAGCATAGTACTAAGTACCACTGATTCCTGTAGGTCCTACCTTAACCAAATCTTGCTTCTGAGACTTTCGCACAGCAGTCAGCCACTTCCAGAAGTTGCTGGATTGCAACTCCTATTAGCAGAGGCAATAATGAGGACTCCAACAACTTCTGAAGAGCCATAAGTTTCCCACCCCTCCTTGAGGAAATGACGCTCATCTAATCCATTTTACAAGGCTGCAGATGGCTGCATTCATTAGAAGGATTAGATAAAACAGATTAAAACATGTGAGTAGGTAACCAACTAACCAACCCAGCCTTACCTTAAAGATTAAGGCAATTGCCTGGCCTGTCCGAAGGTATTTTTTAGATGACAGTTGCACATGGGTTTTTATAACATCAGCGGGTTGAGTAGCTAGTGATGCCAGAATCCCAGAAATGGTTCCACAGCCAAAGTTCATTAGAGGTACAACTGCTGGATCAAGTTGGTCTGGAAAGGAGGAAGTGAGCCAGAAAAAGAAAAAACAAAAATCATCATTTCAAAATCAGTTTTTACTAGGAGAAAAGTAGAATCATGATGTTTCGGTATCTTATATATAAAACTCAATAAAAAAAATTAATAAAAATGTTCCCGTTCGATCCTGCCCGGCTCCAAGGTTGACTCAGCCTTCCATCCTTTCGCAGGTCGGTAAAATGAGTACCCAGCTTGTTGGGCGCATGTATAGAAATGTTTCGAAATACATGCTATTTGTAAGTTGTTCGCCGCCTCGATCCATATGGTGAGGCGGGATACAAATAAATAAATGAAATAAAAAAAATAAATAAAATAAAAAAAGATTCCATCCTCCTTAGCATATACCACATTCTCCAATTGTTCTTATCTAACCTCATATCCACAGCTTTCCCCCTTAAGGACAACAAAGCAGCATTCCATCCTCCTTTTTTTTGTTGTCAAATATTCAAAGATTTCTCTCTTACTTCAAGTGTAACACACCCTGTTCTTCTGACCTTATAGCATGTATTTTCCTCTACTCTAAAGCTTTTCTAGTTTCAGCATAGCTTCATGTCACATGATGTTCCAGACTGGCATGTGCAAGTCTAATAAGCACTGAGTGTTACAACATTATTACAGCTTAATATGTATAATTAAGATAAGATGTGCCTCTAAAGTCAGATCCAAAGACATCCAACTTCACTGTGACATTATCCTATTGCTGACTCAGGGAATCCATTCTGATCTACACTCTTGGACTTTTTAGTGTCTCAACAGTAATCTAACTAGATAACCAGCTAAAGAGATTACTCAGCAGATGAAGTCACTGACTCTGCAAACTATAGTTTTTTCTCCTTCAAAGTAAGGCTGCAATCCTGTGTGCACATGCACTAAATAAAGCCTACACAAGAGTAAACATGCCTAAGACAGGAGCTGAAAGTTTCCTAACCTATGTGAACACAAATAAATGGCAAGAATAGACACAGGAAAAAAAATATATAACTTGGGATCCTGTGTTTTAAAAACAGCATTCCTCAATACTGATTTTCCATCAGACATAGAAATTCTGAGTATACATATAGGAAACTCAAAAGGTGACTGATGTCAAAAAAAGTGTGAAATCTCACACTGCAAAAATCTGCAATTACGAACACCCATGATGTGAAGATATTGGTAATTTTCCTCTAACTGAACTGCTGTTCTACAAATCCTCCCCTCACATGCTGTTCATTCTTGGAGTGATCAAGGCCTCAGCTTTTTAAACATTATGTAACTGCACAGTTAAAACTGCTTTACACATTTAAAGTCTGTGCTCCAACTGGACCTGTTCCTTGAGATGTCAGATCTGGCCACCGTGGTACATGCCTCAGATACATCCCATTTGGACTACTGCAATGCACTGTAATTGGGGCTACCTTTGAAGAACGTTTGGAAATTTCAGTTGGTCCAAACAGCTGCAGCCAGACTGTTAAAGAGGGCAGGTTACAGAGACCACACTACTCCTTTGTTAAAACAGCTCCATCAGCTGCCAGTTTGTTTCTGGCTACAATTCAATGTGCTGGTAAAGCCCTATATGGCTCAGGTCTAGGCTGTCTGGCAGACCATATCTCCCTGTATGAGGCTCCCAAGCCCTGAGATCATCAGGAAAGACCCTTCTCTCTGTCCCTCCAACATTACAAACACAATTGGTAGGGATGAAAGACAGAGCCTTCTTGGTGGCAGCCACCAGACCCTGGAACTCCTTTCCCTGGGAAGCTAGAATACCCTCCACTCCTTGCTGACCTTCCATCAGCAGGCTAATTTTTTTTTCATTCCAACAAGCTTTGAAAACAAAATTTTTAAAGAATGGGCCACAGGATGCTGTGTTGTTTTAACTGAACAGCTTTTTTTTATCTTTTTATCTTTTCTAAATTGCATTTTATTCTTTTAACTTGAGATTTGAATTGTTTTAATAATATGGCATGAATAACATGAATAATTCTTCTGTTCTAATGCTCACTTTTTATATGTTTTGAATTGTATTGTTCTTTTAAATTGTGAACTTCTTTGAGTCCCAATTTTGGAGAAAATGCAGGCTACAAATAAATATTGTTGTTGTTAAAAAACCCCACATATTATTATAAAGAAAAAGGAACAATACATAACAGAATGAAACAAACATGTTTTTTTAAAAAAGAAAAATCCAATTTTTAGAAGTTAAACAGAGTAAATATACATTATTTTTTTAAAAAATTTAAATGATTGAATCATAATTAATGCTGTCAACAATAAACTATCTTCTCACTTAATTTGGTTACACAATTTTGAACACGTTTTTAATACTCTGATACTTATTTCACTTCCAAAATTATATCTCTTTCCTCATTGTTCTACAGAGTTAATGTTTGGCAACAAGGGCCTTCCTGAATTTTCCTTGTAAACAAAATCTTATGCATTGGTATTCTTTGTCAATATGACTTTCCTATTCTCTTATAGATTTTAGTAATTCTTTTCTTCCCCTACCCCACATTTTTCTCTTCTGGCCCACCAGATGAAACTAACACATCAGCAACTATCTTCTCACTCTCAGATGATGGTACAATCATTCATCCTATCCATTAAGAGGATCATAGGATTCATGAGAAGTTTATACTTAGTGGATTTTTTCCAAGAAAACCTAACAGTAGTTTCTATGCTTTTTTACATCTTGCTTTTCTAAGACCACCTAGTATGTCTAAAATGCACACAGTCTAGACCACACTTCTGACAGAATGTATTTAATTGCTTCCTGTAACTTGTAAGAAGTAAATTACTACAAAAATAAAACCATGTAAAAATTCCCCTTTAAGCACAGGCCTCATCTTCATCCTATTAAAAAAAGCTTTCTCTACATTATCTAAACATGGGATGGGGAACTTATGGGCCTCTAGATGTTGTTGAGCTCCAAATCCAATCAGCCCCAACCGATATGCCCAATGGTCAAGCATGACAAACCCTGGGTGCAACGTAGTTGGAGGTCACAGGTTCCTCATCCCTGAGCTAAACTCTACACAATTCAAATGACAGGAAACTGAGAGGACAAAATTGCAATGGCCCTTACCATATGGTGCAATCTTTTTGGTCTGTATGTAGAACATCAGATAGATGCCAGAGAAAGGTGCATCACGTAGGAGTGTTGCTGTCAGGCCACTAAACAAGCCCTGAATGCCTTCTGATCGATAGATATTTCGCAAGGCACCATGTATGCTTTCATAACCATACCTTCCACTCTGAAAAGCAAAGACGGGTTTGAAATTGCACAACTACAACATGGGTGAGTGAGTACTTAGATTAGATTTGTAAAGAAAAGAAAAATAATCTTCATGAATTAAATTTAAAGCACGGTACTCTTAAAATTCCTGGATTTAAAAAATATACCAGAAACTCACCTCGTACCGTGTTTTCACCACAGTGATAGGCAACATGCAAACAACAGCTACAGTGCGCGAGGTTCCGCCCAGAAAAACAGATTCCAGTGCTGTAGGGGAACGATCCAGCAGAAAATGCTGTTTTATCATGTATAAAGTACTGAAGTAAATTCCCACACCAGGAATGCATCTTGCAAACGACTATGAAAAGATGACAAGCAAAAGAAGAAACTATTAACAAGAGAAACTACAGAGAGAACTACAATGGTGTTGGCAACTTTGTGCCATTTTGGATTATAATTCCCATAAGCCCCAGCCAGCACAGCCAACCGTCAAGGAATACAGGAATTATCCAGTACCACTGTGTGGGGGGGGGAACTAACCTGGGGTAGAATATCATCTTCTTTTAAATATAGCTATTTTCAATGTATATGTCAAGAGTGGGCCCACAGTCAAGGGCACAAAGTTTTGCAGCAATCTGAGCCTGTATCTTGTAGCAAAAAAGAACACCTATACAGTTCTCCCTCCACATTCGCGGCTTTCACTTCTGCGGATTTGATTATTTGCGGGGTGGGCTTGCCTCCCCCATCTTCCCCTCCCGTTCCCTGGCCCTTTGTTCAGGAGCAGGGAGGGGGAAAGATCATCACTTCCCTTGGCTTGTTGCCTGCTAGGGCATGCTGGCAGCAGGGGAAAGGAGCTGTGGGTGTGAGCGCCCTGGCAGCAGCCAACGGGGCGGGCAGAAGGTAATCACTCCTTCTCTGCATGCCCTCCGCCACCACCAGTGCAGGTGTGCTGACAGCAGCCAGCAGGGGCAGGCAGAGAGGGCGATCGCCCACTCTCTGTATGCCCCCTGCTGCCACCGCCCACGCAGGTGCTCCAGAAGCAGCCTGCAGGGACGTCCAGAGTGGATGATTGCCCATTAGAGAACTGGCAGCAGCCGGCAGGGGTGTGCAGAGTGAGCAATTGCCCATTCTCTGCATGCCTTCTGCCACTGCCAGTGTGGGTGCACTGGCAGCAGCTGGCAGGAGTATGCAGAGGGGGCGATCGCTGCCAGTGGGTTTGGGCTTGCAATCTGCCTGCCCGCAGGTCTGGCATGATCGCCCCAGTGGCGAGGGGGGAGATGAGAAGCAGGGAAGAAAATATCTTATTCTCCCCGCTCGCCATCTGCCTGCCCGCAGGCCCAGTGCAATCACCCCAGTGGCAGAAAGAGGGAGATAGCAAGCGGGGAGGAAAGATTTTTTCTCTCTCCCTCCCATCTCCTGCTCACTGCTGGCAATGGCTGGTGCAGGCATGTGGGCAGGGAAGGAGGAGTGCTGGGGGAGTTATTTTTGGTTATTTCATTTTCACGAGGGTTCTCTGCACTCATCCCCTGCAAATATGGAAGGCCTACTGTATATAATCACACCTGCCCTTTCCTATGGGGGCACAGGACTGGAGTCAGGCAGAAGAGAAAAAGGATAGCACATAACTATTGTAGGGGCAGCCTAAGAACAGTGTAGGAAACACAGCAATCACACCATGCTAGTGAGGGGAAAGCAGTAAGGAATCCCTGTAAACAAGCTTTAAAAATGGTCACTGAGCAATGGCATGCCTCTTTAATCATTCCTTCAACATTCAAACAGACTTTTTTTTCCAGTTCCATGCAACAGAATGTGTAGCCCATTTTAGGGATGGCAGCTTCTGAAAACCAGAGTACACCCCAAATATAATCCCGCTACATTTAATCCAAATGTAATTTTTGTTGAACCACTGTTGTACATGCATGTGAGAACCATTCACTTTCAATATCAATAAGTAGGACTTGAGAAATTAAGCTCACCCTAGAAGTCCAACATAAAAGAATCAAATTGTTAGACAACTTACAGGAGAAACGCCTTTCCACAGCCCCAGTATACTTTCTGTGCGAACAACCTTAAAGAGCAGAGTTACCAATCCAACACGTCCTGACCTGGAATAAAAAACAGATTCAAGAACAATAAGCAACTCAATCTACCCAAACCAAGAGATGCACTACAACATCATTCTCTTCATCCTCCTTTGACTAAATTTGTCTAGACACAAGTTCATAGATTCACCTTTCTAGCATCTGTTGCCAGAACAATCCCAAGAATCACTGCTGTGTCACTGGGAATGACTGAAAGGATCAGCCCATTTTTGATGCTATCCATCTATCTTGGTTGTTAGAGGGCTCAGATGTATGAATTAGATTTTTCTTCTTCCAACAATTACATTGGGAACATAACCAGAATCATGCTGGATCAGACCAAAGGCCTACATTCTGTACACATGATGTCCAAGTAGTTGCCTACAGGTGCCTGTCAGTGGCACATGAGGCAACTGTATCCTCCATCTTATGTTCCTCAGCAGCTGATATACAGAGGCATATAACCTCTGACACTGGAAGCAACATATAGCCATTCTATTAATCAATGATAGCCTTATGTTTCATGCTTTTTTT
The DNA here is from genome assembly GCA_948474755.1 of Ctenosaura bakeri. Taxonomy (NCBI): domain Eukaryota; kingdom Metazoa; phylum Chordata; class Lepidosauria; order Squamata; family Iguanidae; genus Ctenosaura; species Ctenosaura bakeri. The sequence continues at coordinate 846,653 of CAOLHI010000361.1, forward strand.
TGACCCCACTCCTAAAGCCAAACAAGTTGGCAGCCATTATAGTGAATTCTACACTGTAACAGTGTGCTGTGTAGAGAAGTACTTTCTTTCATTTATCTTGAATCTCTCATCACTCAGCTCCAGAGGAAGCCCTGAGTTCTCGCAGAGAAAGAGAGAGAGACAAACACTTCTCCCTTTCTGTTTCTTCCACAGCATGGTTGTTTATGTACCTCTATCACAGCTCCTCCTACTCACCGTTTCTCTAAGCAAATACTCCAAACATTGTAAACTTTCTTCATAGAAAGTTGATCATTTTGGTGGCCCTCTTCTGCAATTTTTCTCAGCTCTACAAAAATATTTATTTACATGAAAGTTACTGTAGAACCTTCCACAAAAAGCCAAGGGATACATGGATAGTCTATGACCATCTCCTGCACATAGCAGGTAGTCTTGATTAGCTACTGATATAACAACATCAATAATCTTTATTAGACTGAATATTGATTTTGGCGTATATTTTTTACTATCATGATCTTTCATTGCCTCAACATAGAACACTTTGTACTATCTTCTATCCCAAGTTGGTCTCCAATCTAAACTGCACCTCTGGACCAAGAATATGAGAGTCTTTAATGGAAATACCAACTATTTACCCATTGACAGCTGGTTGCAGGGTCTGTAGCCTGGTTTTAAGCAGGTCTAGAGGCTGGAACAGCAGGGTAGAGCACGTCCCACTGATGGAACCACAAACAAAGGCTTTCAGCACAGGGTGCATCTTAAAAACAAAAGCAACAGAATAATGGAACAAGATTGTCAGGAGGAAGAGAAAAAGAGGAGGAGCAGGTTTCAAATGGTATCCATGAACTCTGAAAAATGACATTCCTTTATGTTCAATAGCCACCTGAAAAAATGCTATCCCCCAGAAGAGGATTTTACATGCTACAGAACAAAACAAAACAAAAAAAAATCAACAATAAACTCCTACATCCAGCAGACTGTCTCTTGTCAGAACATGTATTTTTTTAAAAAAGTTGGATTTTTGATAATTGTGTGTAGTTTCAGCTTCTGGTGGCATATATTTACATTACATCTTTCAACTGCAGAGCCACTTGTATGCAGATATTCATATTATCACTATCATTAAAAAACTCATAATTCTCATGTGACACTCATGGAATATAGTGCTTGTGTGGGACACACAGTGTACCTTATGGATACATTAACTTATTATCTCACAATAATATTATCTTATCTGCAGTATGTTTGAGAGGACAATTGTCTGCACGTTTACTGAGAAAACAGTTACCACTACATTTAATGAGGCTCAGTTCTAGGTAAGCACACCTCCATGAATGAGATTACTTCAATGTTAGTACTCAATATTAAAGCAATGGCCAAATATCACAAGATTTCAGGTATCTAGTTAGGCAACTGCCTTAACTAGTAGAAAGACAGTCTCAATTTTTTTCAATTAAGGATTGCAAATTCAAACACAGTAACAAGAAAAGGCCCCACCAAACAAATGAGTGTGTGTATGTGACTTCATGCTGCCTGTTGACTTAGGGTGACTCCATGAATTTCACAGGGTTTTCGTAGGCAAAGAATACTGAGTGGTAGTCTTGCCAAGCCCCTCCTCCAAAATATAGCCTACAGTAGCTGGTATTCTTTGACAGTCTTCCATCCAAGTTCTAACCAGGGCTGACCCTGCACTGATGCTCCTTAGCTTCCAAGATCAGTCAGGATCAGACTGGATGCCTTTCAGGTATTTAGTCCCCCTCATCATCAAACTCAGTGGGACTTATTTCTACCTGTGAAGCTATTCCACCTTTCTTCTTTAATGGGTTGTGTGTGTGTGTGTGTGTGTGTGTGTGTGCGCGTGAAAAACAAGGACAGAAGAAGCAGCAGAAGAAAACTGAGAGGGATTACAAGCTGAAAAAACTGTGAATGGGGCAGGAAATTACATAGTAAAAGGCTCATCTGGAAGCATACCAGCAAAGAATGCATTTGATAGCAATGTTCGTTACAACAGAAGTGGGCATATTTAAATGTATTTATAGTATTATCTATCTCCTCTCAGTTCATCTAAGATCTGCTAACCAAAGTCAGGTACAAAATATTAGCTCAAAAAGCCAGGCACAAAAATGTGGAATGACACAACTTGGAGCACATGCTCAACCCAGAAATTTGTTTTCAAAGCCAGAACTAATCCTTTCCCACACAAACCTACTTGTACTCCCCTTCTACCACCACCCCACCCCAGTTGTGAAACAACAGGCTTTCTGTTCCTGCTGAGGTTGAAAAGGGGGAGCTGGAAGCTCACACTGACCCACTGCATATTACCCAGAGATCTATCAGTAGACCCCAATCTACCTTTTGCCCTTCTTCGTTAGATGACGCATGTCAAAATTAAGTAACAGTTAAGTCCCATTAATTTATACTAGAGATAATTAAGCAAGCATTGCAGCTTCCTAGAATCTTTCCTCCAAATGCTTATCTTTGTCTGGAATATATTTATGGGGTGACATTTTCCTCTGAACCTTTCAAGTCCAAAAATACTTATATTAGCCAGTCATCATGTTTCACACAAAGCACTGACAGTTCTTATTCCAACTACGAATTAGTCACTCGTACACTTTTTAAGAGGGCCTAGGGACCCTAAAGACACCAGATCCCCTCTGATCTTGGAAGCCAAGCAGGCCCTGCTCTGGTTAGTACTTGGATGGGAGACTACCAACAAATACCAGGTGCTGTAGGCTATATTTCAGAGAAAAGAACAGGCAAAACCACCTCTGAGTATTCCTTGCCTAAAAAAGCCCTATGAAATTCACGGGGTTGCCATAAGTCAGCAGGCAACTTGAAAGTACATACACATACACTTTACAAGGGAATTCTCCACTATCTCGGGTAGTTCTTGCTTTTTATTTACACATTCTCCCTTTGTTCTCCCCAGTCTCTTTCTTCTCCGAAGCCCTTCAGTCCTCCTCTGAGTTGTCTTGCAACACAAAGAAAATATTCCCCTCAAAACATCTCATGAGAACTTCATAGGCATAACAACGACAGTGTTTCAGGTAAGCTATAGTGGGCTATGCTTTGCCTGTTTCCATGAAGAAAACAAATATTCATCAACTGACATAAATATACATGTATCCACTCTACCCAAGTATAGCTATGCCCTTAAACTATGCTCTGGATTAATGACGATTCTTGTGTGCATTCAAATCCCCTTGCAATTTATGGCAACCCCATGGATTTCACAGGGTTTCCCAGAAAGGGAACACTCTGATGTGGTTTTGCCAATTCCTTCATCTGAGATATAGCCCATGGCATCTGGTATTCACTGCTGATCTCCCATCCAAGTATTAACCACGTGTGACCCTGCTTACCTTCCAGTATGAGACACGATCTGGGGTCTTTAGGCAGTCAGGATTCTTGTACCAAGGTGCAACTCAAGAAAGGACACAACTGTAGAAATTCTCACAAACTTTTGTATATATGTAGACAAAGTGAATGTACACAGAAGACTCCTACAGTCAGAATCAGATTCAATAACCAAAATCGTATTCATTAAAGTCATTAACAAATTCACAATTCATTTACTTATACAGGAGTATATATTTAACAATTATTGTTCAACATGAATGGAAGTTCACGCACTTCACTCCATGCACCTGACAAAGCAGTCTTAAGTCTACAAAAGCTTATACTACCAACTTCTTCTGTTCGTCTCAAAGCTGCGACAAGACCCCTTTGCACAATGAGTGGAAATTGTTAATCGCAGCTGGCTGGGCTGAACTTGTTAATGATTGCCGTAGTATTTCCAAATAGTAAGTAATGAAATATGGAGTGAGGTTATTTGTTAATAATGAAATTTAAATAATGGAGTGAGGTTATGTGTTAATAAATAAATTTAAATAATGGAGTGAGGTTATGTGTTAATAAATAAATTTAAATAATGGAGTGAGGTTATTTGTTAATAAATAAATTTAAATAATGGAGTGAGGTTATGTGTTAATAAATAAATTTAAATAATGGAGTGAGGTTATTTGTTAATAAATAAATTTAAATAATGGAGTGAGGTTATGTGTTAATAAATAAATTTAAATAATGGAGTGAGGTTATGTGTTAATAAATAAATTTAAATAATGGAGTGAGGTTATTTGTTAATAAATAAATTTAAATAATGGAGTGAGGTTATGTGTTAATAATGAAATTTAAATGCATTAAAACAACACGACGGCTTTTCGTCTAAAATGGATGCTAAGCTATCTTTCTTCCCCTGGGCCCTGCGAATGCCCGACCAGAAAAGTAGCCCCGGGCCTTGTGGCCGTTGCCCAGGCCAGTCGACGCGGCGCCGTACCTCAGACGACACGGGCATTGGCTCTGGAGGAAGCTTTTCCCAGGGCTGAGGAGCCTCCCGCCAACGGCTAACTTCCGGAGGGCTCTTCCAGGCACGGAAGCCGGTCCCCCCGCGACGCCGTCGCTCCGAACCGGCACCGACTGACTTGGGAGGAACTGCGCCCAAGGGGCCTTTTTACTGCTGAGTCAACCCGGCTGAGACCCGGCGGGAAGACCTCAGGCTGCCTTTCCCCGCCCCAGAGGCCCCGACTCGGCTCGGCAAAGAGGAAGGAGGAGTAGAACGGCCCCCCTCCGCCGACCCTCGCCGCCTCTTCCTGAAGGAGCCCGGCTTTTGCCCGCCGCCGCCGCCGCCCCGCACCAGCTTCTGAGCTCCACCTCGGACCTCGCCGGCGCGGACATTCCACCCGGCTTCCATCCGGGCCCCGCGAGCGTGACCTCAGAGGCTCGCCCCCGTCGCCCAGCCAATCAAGGAAGGCGTAGCCAAACCACGTGAGCACGAAAGCGTACTTAACCCTTTCTTACTGGGAAGAGTCAGGAGTTGAGGGGGGTGGGTGATGTGGTCCGTTCTCGTGCGCTCTGAGCGAGCAGCGGGGTTGGGGGATGGACGGACGGACTTCCAGCTCACCAACATCTGGAAGGTCGCCTTTTTCTAGTTGTGCTACAGAGGCGCCACACCAGGATACCGATGTATCTAAAAAGCTGGCGGGCACGACTAGGACAGCATAGCATTCGCTTAACTAAGGCCATTTCCGCACTCGGCTGTTATAGCGCGATGATTCCACTTTCAACCTCCTCTGGAATCCTGGGGTTTGCAGTTTCGGGAGGGGCCGGCCGGCCCCTCCCGAAACTGCAAACCCCAGGATTCCAGAGGAGGTTGAAAGTGGAATCATCGCGCTATAACAGGCTAGTGCGGAAATGGCCGTCCAACTCCCGAAACGGGACCTCCCCTCGCCAACCGTTCTGGCCCCGAAAGATTCCGCTCACTCTCCCGCACGTTACCTTCGGAAGCAAGCAGCCGGCCTCCGTTTCTGCCTTATTTAATCTGCCGAAGGTCGGTTCCGAGTGATCTCTAAAAGAGCTGCCGGTCTTTCAGCTTGCGGCTCCTGCTCCTTGCTGCTCATTCTCCTTCGGGCTCCGGAAGAGACTGGAGGTGGACCGAATCAGCCTCGCTGGCGGCGGGGCAGAAAAAGGCTGTTAAGTCATGCAGGGTTCATAGTCCAGCTGATTGCGGGTTACCGAAGAGGAGGGGTTCAGACCTACCCAGAAGAGGGTAGGAAGCCGTGTTTTACTACCAGAGAATGAAGAAGCGCTTGGGGAATTTTTTGCCTCTGTTGGAAGAGTTTCACCTGGAAAGGCGGGCCTCCGTGGAGTGGCTATGGAGCCTCGGGCTGCAGAATTTTTGAGGCTGTCCCCGTATAGACTCGAAAGGGGCGTACAAACCCTTCTCAGCTTCTGAGTTCGCTTGAGATCCCACTTTTTGACCTCCTCAAAAGCAGGAATGAGGAGCGTCCCCAGAAACCAATAGAGATGCCAGAACCGACGCTCCTTATCCGCACTTAGGCGCCGTAGGAATGCCAGGATCTGAAATGACCAAGAGGCACTACTGTCCGGATAGACATGGGCCATTTCCGCACTAGACTGTTCCAGTGCTATGATTCCACTTTCAACATCCTATGGAATCCTGGGGCTTGCAGCCCCCCGGCCCCTCTCTAGACTGCAAACCCCAGGATTCCATAGGATGTTGAAAGTGGAATCATAGCACTGGAACAGTCTAGTGCGGAAATGGCCCTGATTTTCAAATTCAGACGTGATCGCGAATAAGGGGGAAATGAAAAGTGCGAATTGACTGATGAAGCTCGACGGGCGAGAAGGAAGGAGCCGTGATGGGCGTGCTGACGATACTCGAGCCTCGTTTCTATGCTTCCTGGGAAAGTGAAACCATTTCAGCAAACCCGGAGCTTTCGAAATCTACGTCGGGTAGAAGCAAGGGAGCTGGAGAAAAGAAGAAGAATCTTTTCCAAAAATGGAACAGGAAGATATCAAAGGTGTCTTGGATGATCTCAAAGAGATGCAGTTCAAAGACCTAAAGTTCTTTCTAAAAGTGTTTTCTCAAAAGGAAGCAGAGATAGGGGGGAAACCCGGTATCTCTGAGAGCACTCTGGAGAAAATAAATACCTCTTCGGAGTTGGCTGAACTCCTGGTGGAACGTTATCCAAGTAACGCTGTAGAAAAACTCAAGAAGCTGCTAGAGAAGGTGCCCCGCAACGACCTGATAGAGCGTTTGAACAAACGGAGCTCCATTGAAGGACCTCCAGGTAAGTCATCGTTGGAGACGGGGCTCGTGCCCGCTACTCATGCCATTTTCACACTGGACTGTTATAGCGCTATCATTCCACTTTCAACATCCTATGGAACCTGCAAACCCCAGGACTCCATTGGATGTTGAAAGTGGAACAATAGGGCTATAACAGTCCAGTGCGGAAATGGCCTACTGTATAGCAGTATGATTCTACTTTAGCTGCCGTGGCAACGTCTAATAGAATCCTGGGGCTTGTAGTCTGCTAGAATAGCAGGGGCGCTGTCTGGCAGAGAATTCCAAATGCCCAGGCTTCCGTGGGATTTTTCTCATGTCAATTAAAGTGAAATATAGCGCTATTATTGCGTGATGTAAAACGGCCCTGCGTTTGGGGCTCCCCATGGAAGGTGCAACTGAAACAAAGGGATGTTACTGTGGCCCCATTGTTGTCCGTTTTTTAAATTTTATTCCTTTTTTAAAATGAAAATGTGTGATTATTTTTTTTTAAAGTAAACGTGTTTAGCATTCAGACAGGAGAAACATTGCATTTTCTTTGGTCAAACCATAAAGCCATCAACTGCAAAACTGCACATGGTCACAGTAGCTATTTACATTTTGTTTGTTTTGTTTGTTTTACTTGGAACTGGCAAAGAGATGTGTTTGTTATTGCCATCCATATCAGGGCCGTTTTTGCACTACACAGTTACGGCACTATAATTGCACGTTAACATTCATGTTTTCATTCTAAGGAATCCTGGGATTTACAGGTTGGAGAGGGGTACTTAGAACTCTTGGCCAGGGAAATCCAATGTCTCAGCAAAGTACGAAAGCCAGGACTCAGCAGTAAGCAGCCAAGGCAGTTAAAGTGGAATCATAGTGCTGTAACTGTGTAGTGTGAAAGGGCTCTAGAATATAGCAGTATGTATGTTACTGCCAACGCGATTCTTGGTTGCATCAATAGGAGTATGGTGTCTAGATCAAGGGAGGTAATGGTACCACTCTATTCTGCATTGGCCTCATTTGGAATACTGTGTCCAGTTCTGGGCACCTCAATTCAAGAAGGATATTGACAAGCTGGAGCGTGTCCAAAGGAGGGTGACCAAAATGGTGAAGGGTCTGGAAGCCATGCCCTATGAGGAACGGCTTAGGGAGCTGGGTATGTTTAGTCTGCAGAGGAGAAGGTTAAGAGGGGACATGATAGCCATGTTTAAATATTTGAAGGGATGTCATGTGGAGGAGAGAGCAGGCTTGTTTTCTGCCACTCCAGAGACTAGGGCAAGGAGCAATGGATTCAAGCTGCAGGAAAGGAGATTCTACTTGAACATCAGGAAGAACTTCCTGATGGTCAGAGCTGTCCGGCAGTGGAATATGCTGCCTTGGAGTTTGGTTGAGTCTCTTTCTTTGGAGGTTTTTAAGCAGAGGCTGGATGGCCATCTGTTGGGAATGCTTTGATGGGTGTTCCTGCATAGCAGGGGGTTGGACTCGATGGCCCCTGGAGTCTCTTCCAACTCTATGAGTCTATGATACAATGATGAGCAGAGCTTGAAAACATTACAGTGGGGGTATTAAAAAAAGGGATTCTTGAGGTGTGCAGTCCTTCATCCATATTTGCAGGTTTGTCCTTCACAAATTTGATTATTTGTGAAGTGCACATGCTTCCCCACCACCATTCTCCTCTTCTCATTTCCTTGTGTTTTGTTGGGTGCAGAGAAGGAAGACAAGTGCACCCTAGGCAAAAGGCAAAAGAATTGGGTTGGGGGAGGCACACTGCGTGCCTTTCTTCTCCCGTCTGGAACTCTTCCTCCCATTCCCTTGCCTTTGTCCCCAGCACTGAGAATGCATGCCAAGGCAAAAGGGAAGGGGTGGGGGGACATATGCACACTTTCCTTCTTCTCTCTGGAGCTCCCTTTCCCATTTCCTTGCCTTTGGTGCCAGCACAGAGAAGGAAGGCTTGTGTGCCAGGGCAAAAGCCAAGGGAATGGGAGGGGGAAACCTCTGGAAGGGAATGTGAACAAGATCGTGGGCAGTCAGCATAGGGACGGAGGGTGATTCACCCCCAGTGGCAATGTTTTTGGGGAGTCCCGGCTTGCAGCCACACCCCCACGCACTGCAGCCACACCCTCACGTGCTGTGGCCATGCCCTCACCCCATAGCCCAGCTCCCCCCACTCCAAGCTCTGCCGCTGATTGTGGGGAGAAGTTATTAATGGTTTTTCCACTTTTGTGAGGTTTCTGCTACAGTTTCCAGTAGTCCTAGCCTGCAGAGCCAAATTGCCAGGCATTATGAGAGTTGCAGCCCATTAAAAAATCTTGTGTGCTACAGTTGTCCATCCCTTATGTAAAGCGGTGTCTCTTAACCACAATATGGCTATAAAAACACTGAATAGACATGGTTCATTCATGTTTCCTAAACAAAACCACACCATCTGAATTGAGTTTTTATTGTCTTTGTCTTTTTGCGATGGGGGAAAACTTACATAGCCGCCAAATTACAAAAAAGCTCCAGAAGCAAAACAGGAGCAGCTGAAGGAGGTTTTCATGCCAGTGTTTGTAATTTGGTAAGTCAGATTTTCATTTTTCTCAGAAGACTAGCAGCATTTATAGAACTATTATATTACCTGTTCGTCTCCATTATAGAATTCAGAATTCCTGGTAAGCTTGTTAAATATCGCCCATTCTCCTGCTTACAAGCATCAGGCACTCTGACTGTTCTAGGGGTTTACAGTTTGGGGTCCAGGGCAAGGGGTTTCCTATAACTGTTTTGACATATGGGGAACTCTGACCTCTCCCCCTACTCCGCTCCATAAACACAATAATTACCCAACTCTATGGCAGATGTTTGAACTAACAACAAATCATAACTTGCTATATCATCCAAAATCACTGGAACAAAATCCAGGGACTTCATTTGATTAGGCAAGGCCACTTGTTCCTTGGGGATATTCCCACACTTTCAGGGACTGAAGGTGAAGTGGAGCCTTACACCATTTCACCATAGAACCCTGATTCTAAAACACCCATTTGTTGCTCTTTGACATTATGCCCTTCCTTCAGAAGGTCCCCTAATGCAGTGGAGGAAGGGGAATGAGTTTTCAAATAATGCTTGTGTGTTTTATAACAAAATACAGTGCGCCTGTCATATGTCCAGGAACCACCATGTTTTAAAACAAAAACAAAAAACTACAGGAGTGTTGCATCCGGCTGTAGTCCCGTTGTAGATTATAATGGGAATAACGCTTCATGCAACCTCACATTCGTGTATGTGGAAGTTGTGCCAGAAGAGGGCACACTGTAGTCGTTTTTAAAAACGCTTACTGCTCCAAAATCATTTCGAAAAAATATGTAAGAGAAAGATTTCAGGAGTTTTTTGGTTGTTTAAATTTGCTTTAATTTTTGTTTTTTGTGAACTTTTAACAGTGCCTTTTTTATTGTAGAAAGCTGCTTTGAGTCCCAATCTGAGAAAATGGCATAATAGATATTCATTTTACAATAATAACTAGCGTGGTTACCCAGCGTACTTACCCAGCATTACCTAGGGCTTTTATTTTCCTCTTAAGAACTCACCAAACTGTCTTCTCCATTTCCTGTAACTTTCCCCCATATTTCCCAATACAATCTGTATTCAGAGTTATTTACATACACAGTTTGGGTTCCTGAGGGAGTACACTGTCCTCCTCCTTGCTGCTAGACTTTGTGTCTGTAGCAACCAGCCTGTTGCAGTACCTGTAACTTTACTCCATAGTCTCCAATCCAATCTGTGTTCTCTGGCGACGTTGATGTACTGGCTTTTGATTTTTTTGCTTTCTGTTGAAATTGTGCAATGGCTTTGTTTTTCTGGAAGTGTTTTTTGTTTTGAATTTCAACTTTAAGATTCCTCCCATATGGAATCCATACAATCTACTGTGTGAGGCGAGGAGACCTTGTCACTATGTTGTGTATGTAACTTTAATTTTTCTCACATATGCCTCTCAAAAGTTTTCTGGCATCCTTATTGATGGTAGGCCTCATCTCCATAGCAACCAGCCTGAGGCCCAAGAGCTCTCTGTCTGAGAATTCTAAAGGCCCCTCCCTAAACTACCAACCCCAGGATTCCATAAAATCTTCACAGCCAGCCAATCATGTGAGGTCTTCTTGCCTCACACAGCCAATCGCATGCTGGCACAGACAAACGTGCGACAAACATTCATTTTTATATAGTACATGATAGTAATAATGCAGTCCCAGATCATTAACATTCCTGGTCTTGGTTTCTTTTTTTTTTTTCCCGTTCTTTTTATGGGAATGTGTATTATGGCTGCTTGAGGAGAAGACTAAATAATAGTCTTTGCTTTACTAATGTGGATGGTTTCCTCTGTGTTTATGGGAGTGCGGGGCTGCTCTTCAAACTGGCAAAAGAAAAGTAGTTCCTTCTAGCTGAGATGTTCTGTACAGTTTGGGACCTTGTAGTTTTATTGGTAGCCAAAATATTTTTTTTAAAAAAAAGTCCAATTTTCGTTTATAGCTTGTCCTTTTAATAAATCAAACATGATATTTTTATGCCAAACAAAGTAATATGTATTGCATTTTATGGTCCCAAAGCAACAAAATGACTTTCAAGTCGTAAAGGGTGCTAATATTCGCTGCATTTCTGTACAACTCAAAGTAGTGTTGTAGTTTTGCAGGTGAATGCGTCTCCAGACTTACCATACAGCCTCTGAAGCCCTCCTCGCAGACAGCCATTCCATGTATTGTGGAGAGCGGGCACAATTGGAGAGGAGCCTGGCACTGTCCCTGTAGACAGATGCAAAATGATTACATCAGTGCAGATATCCACCAGGCTCCTCCAGAGGTCTCACTGGGTGATGCAATAATTCTGTGCTTGGCTATAGGAACGTGACCAGTCCCTCTCCAATCCTGGTCACTCCCCATGAGGAATGGAATGGCTGTGGTGGGGAAGGTTCAGAGTATTACATGGTAAGCCGATGGAGAGTGGGGGCTTAAGACAGTCTCTGTAATGTCCCCTAAAAAAGGCATACAGGCATAAGGAAAATGTACATATGAACATACTACAAATAGCATGCCAACTATTTTATTTTTTTCAATTTTTCTGAAAAATTCTGCTTCTTTTTTTCCCCAAAAAACTTGTTTCTTTAAACTCCCCCCCCCAAATGCTTCAAAATACCCTAAAGTTTTACATCTCTAGTCATGACATAGTTTGAAGTTGTTTCTACCCCTTACATAGGCATTCATAAATTATTTCCATGGGACAGGCCATAGTGCTGTTCTTCCTGTCCCATTTACTAATTTATTTAGCAGATACATGTGATGGGAGATGGTAAGCTTGCTCAGCACTGATTTGCCAGTGTGCTCAAGTTCCCATTGAACTGCCAAGTTCACTTTAGACCAGTAATGCTCGGCATACTTCAGAGGATTGTTGTGAGGATAAAGTTGAGAAGGAGGAGACCTCCGTCAATGGAGGAAAGGGAAAGTAAAAGTGTTAATCATCGTTGGTGTCATCATCGCTATCTCTTTATGTAAACTACTCCGTGGGATCCACTTGGGAAAAAAAACCATGTAAACAAGTAATATGATATATGGTAAGTTTATATAGCGGTTGAAGCCTAAAATATCTGACTTTAGGCTGTCTCAATAAATATTTATCTCAGTGTTTTGAAATTTCAGGATTGCTATGACATGACGGGAACACGTGTTGCCTTCATGATGTGTGTGACAGAAGGCCGACCTGGTGCAGAGAACGATATTAAAATAATGAGGAGATGGTTTGATGAGTTTCGTTTTGAAACCCTTCTAGAAGACTGCATAAACCCATCTCGAAGGGTAAGCATTTTGAATGTTAAATTTGCCAAGGAACCTTGAAATAAAACATGCAACTATTACAACATAAGAAGTTGTAATCAGTTCAGCACAAGAAATCTCTGAAATCAATAAGAATTTACAACAACAATTACAGTTGGCCCTTCATATCTGTGAATTCTGTATCCACAGATTCAACCAACCATAGTTTGAAAATATTCCAAATGAGAATATTAATCCAAAAAGCAAACTTTGATTTTGCCATTTTATATAAGGGATGCCATTTTACTACACCCTTTTACATAATGGGACTTGAGTATCCACAAATTTTGGTAGCCATAGGTGGTCCTGGAGCCAAACCCTAGCAGATACCAAGGGCCTGCTGTAAGCTAGTAATAAAATATGTGTATCACATTACAGAACAAAAGAGTTTTGCATATCTATTAAAAATTCAAACCGCAATTCCTATAGATATGGCTGTGGTTGGAAAAGTGCATGGCATCTTATAGAGCATCTCCACTCCCACATGGCATATTCAGCTTGGAAAACCAGGCAAGTCATTTTCTAGAAGGCTGCTGAAAAATTCTGCACACTACTAGTTTTCATGAGCTTACTGACAAAAATAATATGATCATTACTATTTCATCTTTGTGTATGTGCTTTCAGATAATCTGTTGGCTTATGGCAAACCCATGAATTTCATAAGGTTTTGCTGGGCGAGAAATCCTCAGAGATCGTTTACTGTTACCTTCCTCTGAAATATTTCCTTCAGCAGCTGATATTCCCTTGCCATTTCCTTTCCAAGTACTGCTCCAACATGACCCTATCTTTGCATTGTTGACAAATGGATTTTGAAAATGAGTTGACAAAACTGTGATATGTAAGATTGAGGTGGGACTGCAGAAGTGAAGGCTAGCCTGTAGAACTGACAGGAAGCAGAACCTCTGCCAATGACAGAGGGCTACTGGGGTGGTGAACCTTCTTTCCTCAAGAACTTTATGGCAATGGGGAGACTGGCCTGGTTCCTATTCATCAGCCAGAAAAAGAACTGCTGCAAGGAGCTGGCTTTTCTCCACCTTGCCAAGAGGAACACTGGGCTCCGGCTGCCAGATGTCCTATGATTCTGAGAACTAGAAGGGAGCACACAGCTGTCCTCTGGCACCAGTCATGTGAGTATGGATTTCTGGGTTGTCAGTATGTGTCTCATTAAAGACAGAGGGAGTCTTTTAAATTAGATGCTGGTGCTGTAATTATGCAGTTTCAAAAGACTGACACTTTAATTTAAAAACCAGCTTGGTATAGTGGTTTGAGTATTGGACTAGGACTGTGGGAGACCAGGATAAGAATCCCTACTCAGTCTCAGAAGAAAGGAATACCAAAGCCCCTCTGAACAAATCTTGCCAGGAAAACCCCATGATAGGTTCACCTTAGAGCCACCTTAAGTTGGAAATCACATGAAGGCACACAACATCAAACTCCTCTGCTTTTGTTTTTCTTCCTCTGCCTAATTTTCTTTGACATCTCATCTTTTTATGAGCTTGTGGGTAAGGATTGTTTTGTTTTTTAATCTCTGCACCGCAATTGTAAAATTTTTAGATATGTAATAAATGATTTACCACCACCAACATGTTTCTTTAACAGGATTTAAAGGAAGAACTAGAACTATTCAGAAGAAAGATCAACCAGTCGAAAGAGGAAATTAGCTGCTGTCTCATTACCCTGATGAGCCATGGAACGGCAAATGGCTATATTTTGGACAAAGACAACAAAGAAATCTGTCTTGAAGAAATATTTTCACTTTTCAACAATCAAAAATGCCCAAAGCTCCAGGGAAAGCCTAAAATATTTATAATTCAAGCTTGCAGGGGAGGTGAGTAGGACACTAATATAGTTGCATTAATCTAAACATCACCATCCCTAGATTTCTTGGGGTTTGTCCTTTGCTCTTTCTTTACTTCTAGTGTGGGATTCCTTCTTGGTCAATAGAGATGTGTACACATGCAACCAGAAGCCCTTTTGCACTACACAGTTATAGCAGTGTGATTGCCAAAACTACATCCTACAGCATCCTGGGATTTGTAGTCTTTGAAGTTACTTGAGCTGAGAATTCTCAGTATCCCTCCTTAAACTGCAAGCCCGCAAAATTCCATAGAATTTTGCCATGGTGGTTAATATGGAATATAGCATTCTAAAGTGTGCAGTGTGGAAGGTTCCCCAATAAAACCAAAATAGAACAAAGCAAAGTTAATATCTGAGCTTGGATACTGGGCTGATACAGTTAGGGTCATAATGAAGAAAGGGTTGTATGAAGGGACGCCTGAAACCTGCCGTGCCAACTCCACAGATAAGTCAGAATATTAACAATGGGTGCTACAGAAATAAAGAGGTGTTTTGACACTGCATTTCTGGCAAGGTATCCTTGACATTACATAACCTGTATTTGGACTTATTTTATTTAGTGAGTACCTAGTTTTTCTTCCACAAAATCACACTCCATGCTGGTGACAATATTAAAATGCAATCAAAATATCAAATGGATGAAATAGAACTAGCAAGTCCTTCTGAAGTGACATTTGGCTGTATATCTAGCAAGTACCAATTCTATAATAAAGGTGCTACCAAAAAGAGTGGCTGATTCTTTCAACTGACTCTACGTAATTTATCATCTCCTCTCCATCCAACTGAACATTGACTTTCATCAAGCATTCAGGGCTGCATTATGAGAGAGACAGCTGGGCAGAATGTCCCCTTCTGTGTATTTGTTAGTAGCCAATTAGATGCACAGTTACTTCCAAATAAAGGTCACTGAGATCATATGTAAAGATTCTGGTCTATAATGCACCCAATATGTTTAGGCTAGCTAGCAAAATTTTCTGTTAAATAAACAAACAAGGAGCCGTTTCACACTATACAGTTATAACATCATGATTCCACTGGCTATATCCTCTGGAATCCTGGAATTTGTAGTTTGGGGAAACATCAGAGCTCTCTGGCAGAGAATTCAAAATATCCCTCCCTACTACCAGTATCTCTTAGGGTAGGAACAATTAAAATGGGGTCATAACACTGTAATTGTGTAGTGTGAAAGGGCCCATAGAGAACCTGGTTGTTTCCAGAACAATCTTACACCAATCACACAAGCACCCACATACTCTCTCTCATATACATGCCTACACTCAGCCATCCCATTAACACAGACACTCCATTCATTTAGCCAAAAAAGCATATCCCAACTCAAATTTGCCTGACACAAAACAGTTCCTCATGCGCACACATAAAACATGCACACACAAAATACCCCTATATTCAAAACATTCAGACATACGCACATACAGCCACCTCCTCCTCTTGAGAATCAAGTCCTACGGTTACATGACATCTGTCTTTGGAGAAATTTGTTACCAGCAGTTATACTGGATGAACTAAAGATACTATTATCTCATGACACCAGGGGGAAGAGATTACGGAGTAATGCGAGCAGATGATAGGTCTGTGGAACCTGATGAATGGCCCAGCGTGAAGCTACCCACAGCCAGTGACTACTTTATTGTTTATTCATCTCAAAAAGGTGAGAATAAGTCAAAATATTACTGCAGGTGAGCATATTAAGCTCTCTAACCATCAATGGCGTGTCTAGAATAAATATATTTGTATTTGCTGGTGTATAAGACTCACTTTTCCCCTTGAAAAATACTATTTGAAAATGAGGCGCATCCTGCATGCTGGCTGTCTAATACACCTGTCTTAGACATATAGTATTTGTATATACACATTGTACACTTATACACATATTATGTGTATAAATGGGGTGTGTCTTATACACAGGTGCATCTTATATGCCGGCACATATGGTAACTCTAATTCAGCAAAGTTAGAACACATGACTTGGAGTTTACTTCAGAAACATTGAGTTTAAGCACAGTCCTTTACACAGCTAACTACTATGTAAACATTTAAAGTTGTGGTGGACTATGTGTTACTTATAGGCCCTCTGGCTCTCCCAAGCTATATTTATGGGCCCTAGCTCCACCAAAACATTCTTCTGAAATTTGACAACAAATTACATTGCCATACTGTCCAACATTTTTCAGATGAAAATAAGGACACCTGGGTAAGGCATGTATGTGAGCAACATAAAGATGCACTTGAAAGGAGATAGTTAAGTGCGAAAGTTATTAATGAGGAAGAACATATAGTGCCATGGCAGTGAAGGCCCTCTCACACACAGTATTGTTCTAACTGGTGAGAAACTGGAGAGGGCTTCTCCAGCAGAGCTCAATCAGACATAGATACAGATGCTCCCAAGTCATGTAGAGCTCATGATCTCCAGTCGTTTAGGGCTTTAAGTTCATCACCAGTGCCTTGAATTTAAACCGAAAGTGAACTGGGAGCTGGTGCCATTCCTTTAAGAATAGTGTTACATGGCTTCTGTATGTTGTTCTGGTCGTTAATCTAGCTGTTGCCACTTGCAGATTGTCTCCAGTGGCAGCCCCTAATACAACACATATAATAGTCTTATTAGAAAGATGTCAGTGTATTAACTACTTTGGCTAGATTACCCTTATCCATGATAGGCCATTGATGGCACTAGGCACTTGTAACTGTGGAGTCCACTTGAGCATCCAGGGATGCATATGGATCTAGTAGTACTCCCAGGCTATGTACTTGCTATCTCAAGGGGAGTGCAACACCATCCAGGTCAGGTCACTTCCAAAATTCCCAAATCCAGGAGCCAGCAATCCACAGAGCCTCAGTTTGTCTTTTCAAATGTTGATCATCATTTTTCTATTCCTGACAAGTACATATCATACAGAAGAAGACAACACTACAAATCCAAATCATAGAAGGAGATACTCAAGTGGTAAATAATTTCATTAAACATGACACAAGTCTCAACAGGTTTTGAGAAAATGTCTAGCCTTGGGGTGGAGGCTTTAGTATTCTGTTTATTACAGTGAACAGAATGAAACTACTGTGGGGAAAAAATATTGTGTTTCTGTTGAAATCACAGAATTTGTTTCTAAGTTATTTGTGTATGTATATGCTAGTGTAGTTAAATTGGATGTAAAACTAATCTCTTTTGTCCTCTCATCTGTTTTGGCAATGTGTAAGTGGAGAACCAGTGTGGTGTAGTGGTTTGAGCATTGGCTAGAACTCTGGAGACCAGGGTTGGATTCCTTGCTTGGCCATGGAAAGCCTCTGGGTGACCTTGGGTGCATCACATGCTCTCAACCCCAGGACACCCCATGATAGGTTTGTCTTAGGGTTGCCATGAGTTGGAAATGACTTGAAGGCACAGAATGACAAGAAAGTGGCCGCTCTACTTCAAACTGTGGTGTTCTAGACCTGCTATACAACCAGGCATGTTCCTTGTGTACAAATAAATGAAAGAGAGCCCGTACCCCGTATGTCAAAACTTAGGTGTTCTGTAGCTGCATATTTAGTTATATTTATTAATTAAAATATTTATATCCCACCCTTGATCATGGTGACGTGCAAGTAAAACAATATGAATAATATAAGACAGCTCCAAATTTAAACCAACAGGATATCTTAAACATAGCTGGGGGACCGCATAACTAATGGTTAGGGTGTGTGTCAGGGACAGCTTGTGGTCCAAGCAGCGGGAGTGCCACTCTACTCCACAATTTCAGAATGAAGTCCCTGGGGCTAACAATTGTGCTAAGAATGCATGTAAAACTATACCAGGCCCAGAAAATCATGTTGAGCATCATTCTGTTTTACTACTTTATGGTTTCATTAGGTGGTTTGAGATTGCGCTCCTCCTCCCATAATTCTGAGACCGAAGAGTGGCATGGAGCCTATTTATGTCAGTGGTTAACCTCTTGTAGCTTTAGAGGAACAGCCAGAATCTGTTGATGAGGAGAATGATAAGATACAACACAATATGGTGAAAAGTCTTGCAGGTGCATTGACCAAAGTTCCACATAAAAAAAACAAAGATGGCAGGGATGATGATGAGAGAGATGATGGTGATGAGGATGATTATATGGATGAAGATGAGTGGGGACAAAAGACTCCAACAACAAAAGCCTGCCCGAGATTCATCTGTGAAGAAGTCACCAAAATCAAACTAAAATGGAAAAGATTCCAAGTTGGCAACTCTGAAGCTGAAAACTCCAGAAACCCATAAAAAAACAAACCTCACCAATTCCCAAAACACCAAAAACTTTCACTTTGGAGGAAATAAGAGCAAAAATGTAAGCAGTTGTACAAAAAGGAATTACTCTTCCTAAAGCAGAAGCCAAGTTTGTGAATTATGTTGAAAATTGATACAGGACAGGAGACCAGATACTCTGATGGTGGAAACAGACTCTGTAAATAAGAAGCTAAATGGTTGCTTCTAAGTTACAGTTCTGTGTGTTTAACCATTCATATCTGGCTGTCCTTTTCATAAATGCTAAAGCTTCCCCTACAGTGTCTGATTAATGTTATCCAGAATGTTTTGCCAAGAATGCCTAAAATGCCTGTTTAGTTTTTAAAGACTAGAACTCCACCCTTTTCATTTCAAATATGTGTAGAATATTTTGATAATGCATAGTAGTAATGGTCAGAAAATGGAAATAGGGAAAGTAAATGTAAATGTGAAAATAAAATTTAGTATTTTAAGTAAGAAAAAAGCTATTAATGAGCTAGTTTGATGAGCTAATTGTTGTAGAATTCTCTTAAACTCTTATGAGTGGAAATTGAAAAAAGGTGTTAATGAGCGAGCTTGCTTTTCTCATTTCTAGGATTTATATCTCTCCGTAGCACATACACAGGATCAGTAATGATTGCAGCAATGGATAAGGTATTTTCAGAGCATGGTAGACAGTGGCATATTGGAGATCTTTTTACTAAGGTAAGCACACTTGAAGTTGCATGCAAATAATGGCTGTTCTTTATAAATGGCATTTATAAGTAATGATCTGAATGCCTAGATTCTACATCAGAATTCCATGGAATAATCTCAACATGTGAAGTTAACCTTTGATTGTGCTACACAAGCTTCATGTATTGAATGGCAACATCGAGTAACAGAAAGCACACATGAATGCAGGACTGAATGCAAAGGCACACACATAGACCACTCTACTTCTGCAGCCTTGAACTGAACACAGACATTCCATGTAGACAAAAATGTCCACACACAACTCTAGGGAAATTCGTGCATACATAGGATACCAACAGGATTCCAGCCATGATTTTAACACAAATCAGACAGTAATATTCAGAGATTGGGAAACTTACTTTTCAAAACTGCAGCTTCCCAGATTCCCCCCTAGCCAGCATGATCATATGTCATCCAAGTAACTTTTCAAAGCTCTGCTTACATTTTGTATATATTGTACAAAATAAATGGGATGTGAAAGCTACCTGGCTGCATCTGTTCTTCCATTGATTGCCAATGTTGATTTGGCTAAGTTGGCTGGCTATGTGGGTGCACAGAACAGTAAAGAGAGAATGAGAACAACAAAAATCTCTTCAAATCAGAGGTTTTCAACCTTTGATCCTCCCCAGAAATTTTGTACTTCAACTTCCAGAAACTTCAGCAGAATGGCCAGTGATGATGGACTCTGGAAACTTCTGGAGGACCAAAGACAAAATCACTGTTCTAGATTAAGACAAAGTAGGGGCAGAGTGTAACCCTAATCCTAATCCTAAAACCTTCTGGCTATTGGTGACTGGGATGGGGAGATGGAATCCCTAGATGAGGAGCTCTGCCAGCAGGAATCCTTGTCAGCTCTATCAGAAATAATTCCCTTCCTCCTTGAGGAGAAGGAGGAGGGGGAGTGGAAGACATGTTTTGCATACCTGTAGCAGAATACATGCTCTGCATACCAATATCCACCAAGTACAATTGCAGCATATTTAAAAACAGGTTTAAAACATGTGGCCCCAAAGCCATATTCCAACAAGGCTGTTTTTATAGTTCGCAGCCCTTGTTGTTTTAAACGGGGAGAAATGAAGCCTCCAGGATGGATAGTTCTCATTTTAAAAAGGTTACATGCCCCTTTGCACTGTTTAACACCAAAACACACCGATTCTTTAAAACCAGATGTAAACATCTGACCTTTTCTGGTTTGGTCTGGTCTGTTTGTTGGCATGTTTGGTGGTCTATGGCCTAAGTACTCTTCTTAGTCTTTATTGCAGACCTATTAAATTAATGTGATTTACTGATGTGTTGACTCTTCATTGAAGAATTGATTCAG
The DNA here is from genome assembly GCA_948474755.1 of Ctenosaura bakeri. NCBI lineage: Eukaryota > Metazoa > Chordata > Lepidosauria > Squamata > Iguanidae > Ctenosaura > Ctenosaura bakeri. Next base: position 867,289 of record CAOLHI010000361.1, read on the forward strand.
TGGAGCTACTCTAGTTAGGGTTAATCAATCGGATGCAGATCTGTATGTCCCCTAGAGGGTTACAGAAGCAGAAAAGTGACCCCTGGGTGTGCTGTGGTTGCCAGCTTCTAATTTACAAGTCTCCTCAGAAGCAGAGTGGGAAATGACTTCTGCTTAAGACCCTGGAGAGCCACTGTCAGCCAAAAGAGGGTGTAGGGGTCTCATTTGTCCAGTGGTTTGACCTGATATGAAACATCATCATTCATCCTACTCAAGCTCCACTAAAATGAAAAGGGATATACAAGATTTCATGTGAAGCTCTTATTTATTTCGGTGCGTATCACTGGGTTGGGCTCAAGGATTATAATTACTTGCTTACTTGCATATTTATCATGTTCTGTCCCAGTGAAACAGTTAGGTGATTTGAATCTCTGTATTTAATGGTCTTATGTTGCCGCCACCACCCCTTTACATTATAATGTACATTTGCCTTGTAAGCTAGTATTGCTTTACTTGAGAACCCTTCTATTCATTTGGCTGATTGGGGTCCAGGACCTTTGTCCCAGCACACTCTTCTGTTTGAAAGCATTTGGTTAGGTCAGGGTGTGTCAGTAATTGCGTGTTGACCAACTGCACAAAATTTGGGCTAATGCATACATTGATACTTTGAAACGTTCTGTTTTGTTCAGGTCAACAGCAAGATGGTGCAGGGTGACTTTTACCTGAAAGACGAAGAAGAGTGTGAAAGTAACTGCAGTGATGGAATCCACTCTTACTAAAGCCATATATCTTTCTCCAAATTAATCTAGCCGTTTAGTAATAACCGTGCAAGCCCTGGAATGGATAACCTTGGCCTGACTTGCAGCCCAAAAACATCTAGAGGGCTGTCTTTTAGCTATACTCAGTTTGAGCTTTTAGCTATATTAGGTTTTTAGCTATATTAAACTACATAGGTTACGCAACTGCACTTCTTGTTTTGCTCAAAACAGTTAAGTGATTTTTTTTCCAGTATATTTTTATTTTATTTTAATCTCACATAAAAGGAAGGAAAAGAAAAAGAAAATTTTTTCCCCAGTATATATGTATATACATTATATCCATCCAGCAATTTCAGCAATTCAGCTAGACATATATATTCATTCTTCAAATCTTCAAAATAAAAGAGAAAAGAAAAAAAGGGGACTTCCTCCCGCGAAATGGTACAGTTGGAAAAAAAATAAGAACAACCTTTAGTATATCCTCTCTCCAACTTACATTACAATTGATACTTAATATTATATACATAATTTTTTAATTACATACATTATAATAATATCCTTTTAATAATTTCTTAAATTTCACATTTTTCTACCCCCTTCCCTTGCATGTATATTCTCTTTCTTCCTCTTTATCTCTTTATGTCCCTTTAAGTAATGTCCGACCCAGACAGAATTGGTATTGTTTTATAAACTTATATTAATTCTTTAACTCTTTAACATAATTCAATAACGGTTGGCACACCAACAAAAAAGATTCTTCTCCTTTATCCTTTAAATACTGGGATAGTCTGTCATTTTCCATAATATCCAAAAGCTTATCCCACCATTCTCTTTCCTGCGGTACTTTTTCTACCTTCCAATATCTTGCATAAGCCAACCTTCCTGCTAATAACATGTACCATATCAGTTTTGCCATTCGATAATTTTTCACTGCGTTTTGCACCATGCCCAATAGAAATACCCCAGGATCCATCTCTATTTCCAATTTTGTAACTTTTTCCATTTTTACACGTACACTGTGCCAGTATTTCCTAGCCAAAGCGCAATCCCACCATAAATGAATAAATGTGCCTATTTCTTGCTTACATTTCCAACAAACATTGGATGATTTATGATTTATTTTAGATAATCTTGTCGGGGTGAGATACCATCTAGTCATCATTTTGAATATTTGTTCCTGGAGGATATAGGAGCTCGTCCATTTACGATAACAACCCCATAGCTGTTCCCACTTTTCTAATGTAACCTCATGTCCAACATCTCTTGCCCACTTAACCATATAGTCTTTAACCACCTCATCTTCCAATTTCCATTTCAAAAGCATTTTATATAATCGGGATAAAAGTTTCTTCTCCCCTTTAATCATATTCTCCTCCAGTTCTCCTCTTTGAAACTCAAATTCCCCTGTTTTCAGGTCTTTCCTATATCTTTCCTGAATTTGTAAGTATGCAAACCATTGTATTCTATATCCTTCTTGTATTAGCTGATTTCTGTCCTTCAACATTATCTGGGGGCCCCGTTGATGTAATAATTCTCTATAAGTAGACCACTCTATTTCATTTCTTAAAAAAGGGAGAGAGAGAAAATTCTGCAGGAAAGATCCAGAGCAGGATCTTAGGACATAGATATTCCCTATACTTTGACCACACCGAAAATAAAGATTTCCTAATTACATGATTTCCAAAGGATTTTTGAATCTCGCTTTTCCCATGCCAGAGAAAGCCATGCCAGCCAAATGCTAGATCAAATCCCTCTAAAGTTAGCAGTTTGCGATCATTCAACAATATCCAGGGACGCATCCAAGCGAGACAAGCCGCTGTATGATATAATTCAAAATCAGGGACTGACATTCCTCCTCTCTCTCGTTCATCTACTAGGATCTTACATTTTATGCGGGGTCTCTTGCCATTCCATATAAATTTCCGTAGCGCTTTCTCGAGATCCACAAACCATCTCTTTGGGATACTTATTGGTATCATTAAGAACAAAACAGTACTTTCGGTAGGATACTCATTTTAATCAATGAGACCCTCCCCATCAAGGAAAGATCTAAATTTCGCCAGCCTTCCAACTTCCTTTGGATTTCTTTTAACAATGGTACATAGTTATTTTGGAATAACTGCTTGGCATTATTAGTAATTTGGACTCCAAGGTATTCCACTCTTTCTACACACTTCAACCCGGAGATTAGTTCGAATTTGTCTATTTCATCCTTCTTCATATTCTTGCTTAATACTTTAGTTTTCTTTCAATTAATTTTAAATCCAGCCATCTGACCATAGTCATTAATAATTTCATTTAGCTTTTTAGCTTGTTTCATCGGATCAGATAAAAAAAGGACAATGTCATCTGCAAAGGCTTTCAGCTGGTAAGATACCTTTCCTACTTTTATCCCAAGCACTTCTGAATGGTTCTTTATATCTTTAAGCATCACTTCCAAAGTAAGAATAAATAATAAAGGTGAAAGCGGACACCCTTGTCTTGTCCCCTTACAAATTGGAATCCTGTCCAATTTCAGATGGTTTATTTTAAGAAAGGCACTTTGTTCAGTATAAATAACCTTCACAAAAGATGTAAATACTGCGCCAAATTGCATCTTTTCTAGTACGTCTAATACAAATTCCCATCTGACGTTGTCAAATGCTTTTTCAGCATCTAAAAATATTAACATACCTTTGACCTCATTATGCATTGATAAGTATTCTAGAATATCAACTACTGTTCTGACATTATGACGCATCTGTCGACCTGGAAGAAATCCTGTTTGATCTTCATTAATATACTTTGTCAGAATTGGCTTTAATCGATTTGCAAGAATGGAAGTAAAAATCTTATAATCCGTATTTAACAGTGAAATGGGAGGGAAATCTGTGCAAAATGGTTGATCTGATTCTACTTTTTTAATAAGGGTTATATCTGCTTCCTTCCAGCTTGTTGGAATATCCCTGGGAGTGGAAATTTCATTAAAGAGAATCTGGAGAGGTTCTGCTACCTGTTCCTTAAACGTTTTGTAAAATAAGGCCGTAAAGCCATCTGGGCCAGGTGCCTTCCTTTTTTTTCAACTGATCAATAGCATCAGTAACTTCAGATATCTTAATAGGCGTATTAAGGTGTTCTTGGTGTTCTTTCTCCAAAACTGGGAGTCCTCTAGAGCCAAGATATTGCTGTATCTTATCTTTACTTACTCGATTTTGTTCAGAGTATAACTTTTTGAAATAGTTTCCTAATTTTTTCATAATCCATTTTTCTTCATTTATGCACCTTTGCCCATCTTTAATCTGCGTTATTAGATTCTTCTGTCGTTCTTTTCTAATTTTATTAGCAAGCCATTTCCCAGGCTTCTGGGCATGTTCAAAATAATGTTGTTTACTATATTTAAGATTCCTCTCCATCTCTTCCATCAACTGTGTCGATAGTTGTTTCTGTAATGTTCTCACTTTAACAAGGGCTTGAATATTTTTGGGCTCCTTCTTGAGCCACTTCTCCGCCTCCTGTAAAGTGATAAGAAGGTTGTCCATACGCTCCTTCTGTTTTTCTTTCGTTCCCAAACCTTCTGTGATAAGATGCCCCGCATATATGCCTTCATTGCATCCCAGATTATGGCTGGTTTAGTTTCTCCATTATTATTGAACTGGAAGAATTCTTTCAATTTCCCTCTACATTCCGATACAATTGTTTGTTGTTTCAAAATATCTTCATTCATCTTCCAGAATCTCGGTCTAATACTTTGTTTAAATGTAAGCGTGGTCGGGGAGTGATCACTCAGTATTTCGGCATAATTTGTACCTCGCTAACCTCTAATAATAAGGATTTTGAGACCCACATCTGATCTATTCTTGACCAGCTATTATGCCTATTAGAAAAGTAAGTAAACTCTTTCGTCATAGAGTTCCTAACCCGCCAGATATCAAATAGCTGGAAATCCTTAATCAACGTAGAGAATTCACTGTGTATCTTCCCATACTGGCCCTTACTTGCAGTACACGATGATCTGTCCATACAGGTGCACGGAACTCCATTGAAATCACCCATGACCAAGACATCCTTATACTCTTGTTCACTCATACATCGTTGAAGATCTTTAAAACATCTCTTCCCCTCATTACATGGCACATATATCCCAACCAGGAGAGTACGCTTATTTTTAATTTCCACTTCAACTCCCACAAATCTTCCTTTACAATCTGCAAATACTTGCTTGGGCTTTAACATCAACTTAACATACAGCGCAACACCTCTCCTTTTAACCGATGCAGAAGATACAAAAAGATCTCCTGAACATAATCTTTCCAGAACTCTTATATCAGCTCCTTTAATACGAGTTTCTTGCGGACATAAGATTTCCCATTTCCATTTCTTTAAGAGATTCGTCACTTTCTTCTGTTTAATTACCGAGTTCAGACCATTAATATTCCACGATATTATCTTTACCATCACTTCCCTTTCATCTTTTGTACCATCGGTTCATCTGAATCCAAATCTATCAAGCTCGTCTCGTGATCCTGACGTTCTTCATGATCTATCCTTGAATTATCCTCTTGTTCGTTAATTCTATCCTTCCTCTCTCGTCTGTTTTTATCACTGGGTATCTCTAATCTCTGATTATTTCCAGCATCACTAATTCTAACTTGTACATCTTGCGTCCTAGCCATCTGAGTCAAATCTGATCCAAATCTAGCTAGAAAGTCATTCATCTTTTCCAATGAGTTTATCCTATATCTCTGATCCTTAAATTGAAAAATAACCCCTTCAAGTCTATCCCACTGAAATCTTATTTGACATGATTTGAGCTTTGCAACTAGCACAGAATAATCCCTTCTTTTCCTAAGAATTCTAGCCGGTACTTCTCGCAGTAGAATTAGCAGTCTACCTTGATCAGTCAGGGGAGATTTGCTATGTTCACCCAATATTCTATCCTTCACAGATCTCTTACTAAATTGAACTACAACATCTCTAGGTAATCCTCGTTTTCTTGCTATCGCCGATGGTACCCTGTATACTGCATCTACCTCTTCCTCCATCATTTCTTCTTCTAAGTCGAGATGTTCTGCCAACAAACTAATTACTCTTTTATGAGTGTGCTCTTCCACTTTTTCCTCCAATCCACGTATTTGAATCCAGGCGTCCATCTGGCGTTGTTCTACCAATGCCATTCTGTCAAGTTGTTTCTCTACCTCATTCGCAGAAATGTCCATCTTCTTCTTTAAGAGTTGTATCTCTTTCTTATTTTCGTCAATTTCTTGTTTATTAAGTTGAACTTCCTGTTTCATCTGAACCATTGTCTCTTGCATTTCTGCCATCTGGGATTTAAGGTCTCCCAAATCTTGCTTTATAGAGGCCATTGAGGATCTCATTTCTTTAATAAAGCTTTTCATATATTCCGGTGGCTCATCTAATGATTCCCTTTTGGACGAACCTTCGCCCCCTCTCGTTTTCCCTGACCTCATCTTGCCTTCTCATATAGACTTTAATATCATCTATTAATGGTCGTAAAGGCTATAATTGCCTCAATTGGCTTATCCAGTCCCCTTTTTTAAAAATATTACAATGATTATAAAGATACCTTACTCTATCTGAATTTACTATCCTCCTAATTATACCTTTATAATCCTTATAATACCCAGTTCAGTCCTTTTTGTATAATTGTACTTAGTTAATTAACTATGAGCCTATTATAGTACATTATTCAATTCCCCAACAAATATCTGATCGGTTATCAAATTACCCCTTTAATACAATATTGGTATACCTTCAATGTTCCTTTCCCCAATAGCCCAATATATTATCAATTATCATTTTCTCTATTCTTAACAGGTAATTCATTACTTAGGTAACAAATAACTCTTCCCATTCCAAACAAATAGATTAAATCAGTTTAAAAATATAAACCCAGATGAGGAGAGGAATAGACTATGTCTCTATATAACTATAATGCTATTTAATAGCAATACATTTCCAATACCCCAAACCCACAATCCATAACTTCCCACCCTCCTACTCTTTTACAAATAGTCTTCCCTTAATAAATACTTATTCCAAGTGGCACTCCAACTTTAAACTTTACAGTTTTGGGATTCCTATTTGCTCCTTCTTCCGTCTTTCTTCATTCCTCTCGACAGTCCTGTTATCACCTCTTCTTTCACTCTTTTCACTTCTTTTCCTATTGCCTTCTTGATTCCGTGCCTCGCCTTCTTCCTCAGAATATCCAAAAGATTTCTTCACCACAAAAGGACTTGAAAAAAAATTCCAAAGATCTTAAAGTGAAAGTTGCCCTCACAGTCCCCAATAACTCAGAGCTCACAGCGTTTAAGAAGGGAAGAAAAAAAATCGAGGAAGAAAAAAAGAAAAGGAAAGATAGTCTCTCTATTAATTTCCATAGTAGGGTTACAAGGATCTGGGGTAATAGCTCTCTCTCCAATAGCCCCTGAAAAGAAAAGAAAGCCCCCCCAAAAAATTTTTCTCCTGAGATTTGTTTGTCTTTAGTTTTAAATTTTGCACAAAAAAAACACCAAGCCAGTCTAGTCCAGGACTTCCACAAAAAGAAAAAAATCAATATAAAAAAGAAGATTCCCTTCTTCAATAATTCCACTTCTCTTCTCGGGAGGGGTAGGGGGGGATATACTCCCCACCTTTGCTCCAGAGGCCAACTTTGCTGTACCGCTTCACAGTCCTCTTTTAACCACAATGTTCCAAAGCTTTCTCCCAGCCTATCCACGCCCTATCGGGGCGGAACAAAAGCTGGCAGCAAAAAGCCAAGAAAGAAAAACAGAACCCCCCCCAGCCCAGTTAATGCTACTGGGTCTCGTCGGGGTTAATAGCTTATCTGAAGAGAGCTCCGTGGCGAGAATATGGGGCAGAGAAACCACCCACTCCGGCGCCACTGCGACAGAAGCTGAGGGGATCCCGGTATCACACCCTGACATTGGGGTTGCCAAGGGTGGGAAAAAAAGCCCTGGACCCCCCTTAACCAGCTCCTTCTCCTGCCTGTATCCCTTCCCGGGATACGGCTGGTTGCCTTGGTAATAGTAGGCAACAGCTTGTGACGACGGCAGCTCTTCAGAGCTCCGAAAACATGGAGCTCCTGCGAGCCGTGCCTCCTTGCTTGCGTCCGGAACCGGAAGTCAAAACAGTTGAGTGATTTTAAAATGAAGGTCAGATTGGAGATGCCACCAGGTAAAACATATGATTAGAGTCAGCTTCTAGCAATCTAAAGACAGAACTGTTCCAGCTGAAAGACCAAGATATGGTTAGAATGCTATTCCAGGTGAGATGACCACAAAGTGACCAAATGAATGACATCTAAGACAGTACATCTCAGGCTATTGATGTTGGGGACCAGCCTTTTTTTTCTTTCTGATCCAGTGCTGTATTTCTGACTATTGACTACAACTGTTTGTTTCCTTCCTGGAAATACTTTGCAGATCAGCAGCCAGTGGCTTGACTATTGGCACTGGTCTTGGGACCATCCATTTTGAGTAGTGCTGATCTCAGGGATGGTATTGTAGATGCCCAGAGATCTGATGTTTATAAGCTAGGTGATAAAATTTTAGTAAATAAAAAAATTAATTTAAAATAGTTAATGGTGGCAGGGATTGTGGCTCTGGCATTGTAAAAAGTTGTTATATTACAGTTTATTTTCATTTGATAACAATAAAAATGCTTTACAATTTCTTATAAGAAAAGCAATGTTGTTCAAAAACTGATTTTTTTAAAAAAATTAAAAATCAATAAACACATAAGAATCTATGAAGAAACAAGTGACATTTTAGTATCTTGTAGAACTTTACCTTAAAAATGTTTATTATAGATATAGATATATTCTTCTTTGTTCCATAGATACGAGAACAGTATAAGAATCTATATAACAAAAGTTTCTCTTTACAGTATCATATTCAGGTCACTTTAGTGTACATAATTTTCTTGACTGTTTTATATTTGCTAATGTACTTTCATCAGCTGTGCAAATGGAATACATCAAGAGATGCCTTAGCTTTCCCTTTGTGCCATCACTGAAAATGCAGTACACATGAAAAAGAGTGTGGGTGGGTACGCGTGTGCACATGCATGCATGCGGGTGTGTATAAAACCAGAAAACAATAATCAAAGTATTCTTTATGATTAAAGTTCCAACAGAAAATTAAGAAATATCTTTTTAACATCTGTTTAATATGTAGGAAAGAGACATCCCAATCAGAGAAAGGGTAGGAAGAGAAAACAAGATTGACTTGTCTTGACTTCTGGCAATCCCTTGGCTGTGCCCCAGCCTTCTATCCCACCAGGTTTAGTGGGCATGAGCAACCCATGCCTGGTACTGAAAACTGATTAAGTAAATGAAATCTTAATGCATGCCTGCACCCTGAGTCTTTATTTTGCATAAGTTTATAGACCTTGGCATGTTAGTAAAAAAACAAAGCAGATTCTACAGGCAAGAAGACTCTCACTCTTGATTGCTTCAACCTAGATAATGGCTGCACTGTCATGTCCCAAATACAAGTCACCCCTTTATATTTGTTTCTCCTCCTTTCAGCTAGGTGGCAGTGCAGCACAGAATCTTGATCCTTCACTTAAGCACAGCAGGGAAAGAGAAGAAATGGTGTGGTTACAAGTCTGGATTTTGCTTGAAATGTTACTTAAAGTGATCATCAGGAAGGGTTGATGCAGATAGAGGTGAGACCCCTTTCTGCTTATAAGAGGACTGGAAACAAAGGCAGGAAAAGAAATGCAATTAAATTCTGTCCTCCATTCGCAGCAATATTGTAATCTGAGATCTAGGACTTGTTGCTGTCTTATTGAGGCCAAAGGCCATGTTATAGGGAGAGTAGAGAATTTCTATAGAAGCTGCTGCACTGTCAGACCTGGAAATTAATTTAGCCACGCTAACCGGTAAAGTGTCCCAGTTAAAGCCAAATTCAGGTTACTTTAGCTAATGTTGGTGGTAAAAACTTTTGAAACTAAGCTATCTCAAGGTTTAGGATATGCATTTATTTATTTATTGTTAAATGTTATAGCTTTGCAGATTTACAGGGATACCTACATTGGCCATAAAAACCAGAAATCACTTGAGACCATCTTAACACTCTAAGCAAACATCTGAGGGAAGGTGCACACTTCTCCTGCATGATTTTTACTATCTTTCTGTGATAAACCTGTGGGCTTCAAAAGTTAGTGTGATGTATTTTCTGCCTTTTAGTTGACCTGATAAAGGTATCCTCACAATATTTTTTTTTAATAATTTTTAATTAAAATTGAACAGCAATGTTACAAAACAATACACAATACTAAAAATATGCAACAATACCATAGAAATAAAAAGACAAATAATATATAACAAACTACATATACTTAACAAGACTGCAAGAAACGAACAAAAAAACCCTCTACAAATAACTAAAATTTGATTCTTCTTCGTGGTCGCTGTGAATCACACAATGGGGTTGTCAGGGATTCGAAGCATGGAACCCTGGGAAAATGCCCAGACCACTGCAAGGCATTGCATCATACTCCAGCAGTGTGTATTGCAAGACATTGCATCAGGTGCAGGGTGGTGTGCAGACCCCTGTAGCTCATTGGTTGTAAATATGTATATAAGGCAGCAACGTTCAGTTCATTCTGTCGGATGACCAAACCTGGTGCCTGGCGTAAGCTCTTGTCAGTCTGTTTTATGTTTTGTGTTCATGTACATATCGGAACTTTGAAGCTAAGATAAAGTGCCTCCTGTTTAGAAGAAAACTTTTCCATGTGAGTATCCTTCTTGGGAACAGGGTCGCTGCTGTTGGTTTGCTGAGAACCTTTTTTCCCACTGTGTCTCCATGGGGATTGAAACTCCCCTTATTCCCCCAACAGGGGTATTTCGTGCCTGTGCGATACAGCATTCAGAATCTTCTGGAAGCTTAAAATCAGGCGTTTTGGCAGTTGGCCAAATAAGATAAGGCCTTATCTCAGGGATGGTATTATAAGATAAGGCCTATACTTAAGTAACTGGCATTGTGCCTGTGAAAACCAGCATAATGCCGACCAACAAGCCTGCCCTCAAATCCAGTCTTAAAATCCCACCTTCATAATTCCAAACATAGTGTATAAATTTCTATTCAGTTAAATATATGTCATCATCCAGTCCAGTTAAGCAAAGCAAAGATAACAGTAACAGTTCATCCAGAAAGAAAAAGAAGAAGCATCATTACTCCAAGTGTCCAAGATCAAACTCCACAAACAAAAAAGAAAAAAGAAAAAAATCAACTTTAAGAACTAATAGTCCTGTCCTTTAAAAATCCATAGCAAATCCCAAAGTGAAAAAAGAGAGGAGGAAAACAAAAGTTGAATTACATAGCTCACATAGTTTATCACTGCTGTAACAATCAAAAAGGGGTAGTATCTCTTCAAATCCTCAGTTAGATTAGAAGGCTCTTAAATTTCTAGGAATATAGTTTCCACTGGAACAATCAACAATGTTACAATATCAGAATACCTACATATAAGAGGCGCAGGGAAAGGTTGGCATTTTTCCATAATGCAGGGTGAAAGATGCTTTCACAGACTTGGGAACAGCAGCGGCCACTCTGTTCCTGAGCGGATGTCATGCAGGTCCTGGTCTTGACTAATTTGGAGTCTTCAGACTCTCCATGGATTCAAAAGTCCACAAACTTGACAGGCACGAAGCTTCGGAGATAGCAATCTCATGGGAGCTTGATAGACTGCATTCTCCATCAACCCCAACTGAAAACCAAACACCCCCCCCCGATGTGTGTTTTGAATTTTGTTGTATGAGCTCGTACATGTGCACAAGGGGGGCTCTTTTTTTTTTTAACTGTTCCAGGGGTTTTTTAACTGCTCCAGGGTCCCAACCACCTTAATCGGACTTTACAGGTAGGTATATTTGAAGACCCAGTGTAGTACAATGGTTTGCGTGCTGGACTACAACCGTGGAGACCAGCATTCAATTCTGTGCTCGCTCTGTGGAAACCTACTGGGTGACCTTGGGCACATCACACACTCAGCCACCAGGAAACCCTGTGATAGCATTGCCTTAGTTTCAGCATAAGTTGGAAATGACTTGAAAGCACACAACAATATAATTTGGACTGTTCAAAAGCCAGGTCATGATTCTTTCCTACATATTTTGCTTGACTATATCCTGCTCTGAAAAAAAAAGTGTTATCTTGACCCATTTCAGTTCCATCTTACAAAGGATGATCTTCTGGAGGTGAGGGGTGTGTCACATGGGGTGAAACAAAGCTTTTTGTAAATTCTTGATTTGTAATTATCATCTGGGGTCATGATATACTCAAGTGTGTTGTGCAAAACCTAGGCCCTTTTCACACGCGGGGAGCCAAAACGGGGCGGCGCACACAGGGGCGGAGATTACCTGCGTGCGGTTTTCTCTGTCCCTGCGGGGAGCGCGGCTCCGCCGCTCCACACGCCACCGAATTTCGGCGGCGTTCGGCGGCGCCCAAAATGGCAGCTGGAGGCTTCTGGCAGCGCTCCGCCAATCAGGGCAGCGCGCCAGCCGGAAGCCCGCCCCCGGGCAGATCTGCAGAGATGCACTAATGCGTCTCTGCAGATTCACACCGGCAGCAGCTGCTGATTAGTGCGGGCGAGTTTCATAAAAACCACCTGGGAAGGTGGTTTTTAAAAAACTCGCAGCGCCACCCTTGCGGCGGCACTCGAGCGGCACTAGAGCGGTTGGAGGTGTGGAGCCTCACCTTTTCCAACCGCACTAGATCGCCCGGCGGTGTGAACGACCTCCGTCTCCCATCGTCTGGAGGCGGAGTTTTACCCCCGTGTGGAAATGGCCCTAGTTTTTAATGAAGAGCATTCTTGTTGAGTGTGAAGAGGGCAGCCCCCTCCACTTCAGGAGCCAGCCAAATCTTATTTGGAGTCAATTCACTTGTAAGGAACCTCCGTTCTATATTGTGTTCACTGGTTTAGCTCTAGTTTTCATTTGAATATGGAGCGCATAATCAGCTTCAACACCATCCTGATGTCCTTATTCAAGAGACCTGAACCATGCTTCGTTCAGACAACGAATCCCAGAATCCCTCAACCACCATACTTGGTTCTCATCCTGTCTGGGAGATTTGAGGAATTGCAGTCTGAAAAAGCACCTTTTTCAAGCTCTGTTTGAAAGCCAGGAAGCCTGCCATAGGGTCTCACCATAGAACATCACTATCTTGTGCAGCTTAGGCAGGCTTGGTGAAGGGCTCTGCTGTAATGTAGTTTCTATTGGGCTATAAGCTTCACTCATGTAAGTAAGTAAGGATTTGTGTTATATAGTTTTTATATGGTGCCTAGATTTTTGAAGAAGATGTAAAGAAGTTGCAAGGCTTTCTCAGATGGGGATCTGGCATCAGAGTAGTCTAGCAAGATCTAGAGGGTCACAGATTCCTGGTTCCTGCTCTATTGGATCAGACCAGCTTCTCACGATGATATACTATTTCACACAGTGGTTAACCTTAAGTCTCTGGGAAACCTATAAACACAACAATAAGACCCTTTCCGCACCACACCACAGTAGCAGATTGTTCCGTTACAATCCCAGCATTGCCACTTCCATGATGGTGTTGGGTTAGGAACGCTCCCTACTGCACCCTTTCACCTTAAAGGGATGAATAGCATTATTCCCACCAGTGTTCCCTCTGCACTACAGTTTCAATGGCCAGTCCCTTTCCCTGCTCCACAGCTCCTGATTGGTTGGGCTTTTCTTTTCTAAGCTGTACTGGTGCAGCCACATTGTAACGTCATGACACACCAGTATGCTATTGCAGTTTTGCACTATAATGCTAAAAAATGTATTTAACCTTTTAAAAAAAAATTAATTCAATGTTGATATCTGATATACAAAAGTCAACGTTTGTTTGCATCAGGTGAAGACCTCATATGATTGGCTGCCTAAGAAGATTCTATGGAATCCCAAGGTTTGCAGTTTATGGAGGGGCCTTTAGAATTCTCAGCCAGAGAGCTCTTTGGCCTCAGTCAACTGTGTCTGTCTTGAATAGCAGCAAGGAGGAGGGCAGTGTATTCTCTCAGGAGCCCAATCTCTGTATGTTAATAACTCTGAAGACAGATTGGATTGGGGAATATGGGGGGAAGTTACAGGTACTGGACAACACAGTTTGGGGAATTAGAGACACAAGATCTCAAATCTTTCTAACAAGCAGTACCTATGTGAAAATAAAGTTCTGGACAAGGCTGGATATATACACTAGTTTAAAATAAACACGGAGAGGCAGTAGGTTCCAAACTTGCCACACCATGGGAGTCACTGATGGAGGGACATCCTGGGCATGCCCACACCCCACCCACTCCTGGATCCACAATGACAGGAAGTGCTATCAAGTGCTGCTACAGAACCACACTGAGCCAGCTGACAGGATTGTAGTGCTAAAGGTGGCTCTTAATTGATTTTTTCTGGAAATTAAATAAGGCTGATTTGCAATGCTTGGAAACATGACAGCAGCTGGATAGCAGTGACACCAAGTGATAGCACAGCTCTTGGATTAGGAACTATCTACTGTTGTGGCAGGATAATGACATGTGGAAAGGGCCTAAGGCAACAGCCTCTCCCTTATTTGTTGTTTTTGGTGGCCTCTGAATATGGAGATCCCATATAATCAGAATGATGAATATCTGTTGTCATATCCATCTAAATCCCTTTAAAGCCATCTATGGCTCACTTTAGATTGCCCTATTAGTCCTGAGCCAATGTGGGGTAGTGGTTTGTCCACTGGACTACAACTCTGGAGAGCAGGGTTCAAATCCCCACTAAACCATGGAAACCCTCTGGGTAACTTTGGGAAACTCACTCTTCCGGCCTCAGAGGAAGGTGAAGGCAAACCCCCTCTAAACAAATCTTGCCAAAAAAACTCTGTGAGGGTTTCACCTTAGGGCTGTCAAAAGTCCGAAACGAAATGAAGGCGTACAACAACAATATCAGCCCACTTCAGGTGCTTATCTGTTCACATATAGGGCTAAAACTGGGAATAGAGACATGAAGGTACATGTAAGCCCACCCCCAAAGTTTGCTTTGGATGTTTAGCACACTTTGGGCTGCCTAGCAATCTTAGGGAATGGGGGTATGTACACAGCTTAGCCCTATTTGCAAGCAGCACCTGCATATGATTTCTATGTCTCTAACATTAGATTAACACAGAGATAAGCAACTTGTGATCCTCCAGATGTCACCAGACTGCAATTCCCATCAACACCAGATGGCATAGCCAGTGCTGAAGGATCACAAGAATTGCTTTCCAATAATATCTCTGAAGTTGTTGACCTCTGGACAAAACCAAGAGAAATAATACACAGTTAAGACTGAATAGAACATTTTATTCTCTGTTCATCAATTCATGGAGAGTGGATTGGGGTGGATCATTTTTAATTCCTAATTAAAACATCAGCTTCTTAAGTTCAGTTCAATATAAACTGTGTTAAGTTGTGTTATATTCCTCAAGCCTGAGTTCAGATATTTAACACTGTTCCTAGCCTATACATGTAAAATGTTACTATTTTTAGTGGATACTCAACATTACTAAACATATTTACTTTCCCTTGCCTTTGAATCCAGACCTGAGAAGGTGTATTGAGGCAAAAGACAAGGGAGTGGCTGAGAGGCACAGACATGCCTTCCTTCTCCCCTCCGCAGTGCGGAGAAGGAATGCTCACACGTCAGGGCAAAAGGCAAGGGAATGGGAGGGAGGAGCCCCGGAATGGAATGAGAGTAGGATTGCAGGGGATTTATTAATCGTTTTTCCACTTTCACAAGGATTCTGTGCCTTGAACCCGCACAAAACTGGAGGGGCCACTGTATTGGGCTCTATTATTCATTTTGCTTTGTTTGAAGTTACCTGAAGCTGTATAGTTTTCTGAATGGTTTCTTTTACTTGCTTCCCTCTCTTCCCTTTCTTGACAGATCTAAGAAAAGTTATTTTTGGGGACTACAATTCCTAGAATTCCTCATGCAGCATGACTAGTGACCAGGCTAGCTAGGGGCTTTTGGAAGTTGGATATATTTTTATTTAATTTACTTTCCCTAGCTTTGTTATTAAATAAATTATTGTTGGGAAATATTTTTTAACTTCCATGTTTTAGTCAGTTTTCAAAGTTCCATGATGAACATTTGTACATGCAATTTTCCCAAAGAGGAAGACAACAAATTAACTTTATCCGGCTTCACCACTCACTGGCTCCCACAAAGACAATTGTTGAAGAAATATAAAATTGACATGAAAACAGAAGGAACAGAAACAAAAGAGAAATTATTTGACAAAACCAGAGACTGAACATCTGATTGGAAAAATAGATCAACTTTTATAAAGTCTTGAACTGGAACAAGAGATAATCAAAGAAAATATGATAATGTGGGCCCAAAATATAGGTCACTCTATTCCATTAGATACTTGGGAAAAATCCTGGAGAGAAACAGCAAGATTTATGAAAGGTACAGCCCTAAAAGAAAATTACTATATTTTTCATAGATGGTATTTTACACCATCACAAATGTCTAAGATGAGCAATAACACTAATAATTTTTGTTGGAAGTGTAACCAAAAAGCATTTCTAGCATTTATGGTGGAGCTGGTTAGAAGGGAAGAAATTTTGGAAATTAATCCATGAAAAGATAACCATTACCTTTCAAATCTCCTTTCCACTGAAACTTGAAATATACTCATTGAATATGGTAGATGAAATTGGAAAACTGAAGAAAAGTTACTGTAAAATAATTCTTTACATGATTACAGTGGCCAGGATGACATATCGTGACATAAAGAAACCGGAATGGTTGACGAAGGAACTCTCAGCTCAGCTAAGTGTTAAAACAAACATGTACAGGAAATGGAAGAATGGAGAAACCACCAAAGAGGAATTCAAGCAAATAGCCAAGAGATGTAGGGAGAAGGTCAGAAAAGCGCAGAATGAACTCAGACTTGCCAGAGACACCAAAAACAATAAAAAGGGCTTTTTTGGATATGTCTGCAGAAAAAGGCAAAACAAGGAAATGATAAGATCACTGCGTGGAGAAGGTGACTAATTAATAACGGGGGAAGGTGAGAAGGCAGGACAACTCAATTATCTTCTTTGCCTCAGTTTTCTCCCAGAAGGATAGAAGTACCCAACCTGGGGCATGGGGTGCAGGTGAGGAAGTGAGGGAAATGCAGCACAGAATAAGCAGAGAAGTAGTACAGGAATATCTGGCTAAACTAGATGAATTCAAGTCCCCAGGGCCAGATGAATTACATCCAAGGATATTAAAAGAACTGGTAGAAGTCATTTCTGAACCACTTGCAATAATCTTTCAGAACTCTTGGAGAACAGGAGAAGTCCCAGCAGAGTGGAGGAGGGCAAATGTTGTCCCCATCTTCAAGAAGGAGAAAAAGGAGAACCCTAATAATTATCGCCTGGTCAGCCTGACATCAATTCCAGGAAAGATCCTAGAGCAGATTGTTAAACAGTCAGTTTGTAATTACTTGGAAAGCAATGTCGCAATCACTAGAAGCCAGCATGGATTTCTCAGAAATAAGTCATGCCGGACTAATCTTATCCCTTTTTATGATAGGGTTACAAGTTTGATAGATGAAGGGAATGCTGTAGATGTAACATATCTTGACCTCAGTAAGGCCTTTGACAAAGTTCCCCATGACATTCTTGCAAAGAACCTAGTAAAATGCAGACTAGACAGGGCTACTGGTAGGTGGATTTGTAATTGGTTGACCAACCGAACCCAAAGGGTGCTCACCAATGGCTGCTTTTCATCCTGGAGAGAAGTGACTCGTGGGGTGCCACAGGGTTCTGTCCTGAGCCCAGTGCTATTCAACATCTTCATCAATGACTTGGATAAAGGAGTGGAGGGCGTGCTGATCAAATTTGCAGATGATACCAAATTGGGAGGGGTTGCTAATACACCAGAGGACAGGATCAAATTTCAAAAAGACCTTGACAGATTGGAGAGCTGGGCCAAAGGTAACAAAATGAATTTCAACAGAGAGAAATGTAAGGTCCTGCACTTGGGCAGAAAAAATGGAATGCACAAATACAGGATGGGGGACACATGGCTGGATAGCAGTACATGTGAGAGGGATCTAGGAGTCTTGGTAGATCACACGCTGAACATGAGTCAGCAGTGTGATGCGGCAGCCAAGAAAGCCAACACAATTCTTGGTTGCATCAATAGGAGTACAGCGTCGAGATAGAGGGAGGTAATGGTACCACTCTATTCTGCATTGGTTAGGCCTCATTTGGAATCCTGTGTCCAGTTCTGGGCACCTCAATTCAAGAAGGATATCGACAAGCTTGAATGTGTTCAGAGGAGAGCAACCAAAATGTTATAGGATCTGGAAGCCATGCCCTATGAAGAACAGCTTAGGGAGCTGGGTATGTTTAGTCTGCAGAAGAGAAGGTTAAGAGGGGACATGATAGCCATGTTTAAATATTCAAAAGGATGTCATGTTGAGGAGGGAGCAGGCTTATTTTCTGCCAGTCCAGAGACTAGGACAAGGAGCAATGGATTCAAGCTGCAGGAAAGGAGATTCCACTTAAACCTCAGGAACAACTTCCTGACAGTCAGAGCTGTCCAGCAGTGGAATATGCTGGCTCGGAGTGTGGTAGAGTCTCCTTCTTTGGAGATTTTTTAGAGGAGGCTGGATAGCCATCTGTTGGGAATGCTTTGATGGGTGTTCCTGCATGGCAGGGGGTTGGACCTGATGGCCCCTGGGATCTCTTCCAACTCTATGATTCTAGGATTCTATATGTTCATAGGTGAAAACAAGAGTTGACACCAACAGAAGAGGAGTGGCTACTGAAACTATGATATGGTTGAGTTGGACAAAAAATATAAATATATTTTTAAAATATATGAAAGCTTTTCATGAGATATGTTGTATCCCCATACATTTCATTATTATAATTTATATATGTCTCTGTGTCTCTTATAAGGAATTAATTTAACCTCTAGTTGGCTAGCAAAGCTGAATTACTGTGTTGCAAAATGATGCATGTCTAAAAAATGTGTCACCAACATGAAAAGTTTGGAAAGCTCTGCACTAAACAGTTCAAAGAATGGAAGATAATTTTCCCCTTATGGGAAACAAAATGTGGGAAAATCAGCTGCAATAGGACTTTAGGTTTGATTATAAAACAAGATTGATCTATGAAATAGTTAAAAATTAAACAGGTAAAAACCAAGAGGTTATTAATATTAATGTACTAATGTATTTTATTCTATTAGGATAATAAGATATCAACAATAATTTTTATTTTTCTGCATTGTAATCAATAATTTACATGCCATTTTTAAGCAGTAGAGTTCTATGGAGGTTAAATATATGCTGGTTATATATGTTGGTAAACAATAGGTAACATATCACCTTCTGCTCTGTTAGATGAATGCCTAATCAAAAAAAGGGGAGAGTGGTTTCAATCTTTTCCATTTTTACTTTTTTTTTCTTTTTCCTTTGTTCGGTTGATCTTGTAATAATAGGTTAGAAAATATATATTTGGTATTATTCCTATATAACTTTTTTCTGTTACTTTTTTTCCTGCAAATATTTTTTGATTGTCAGTTGTAATGCAATATTGTATTACATATGTGTTGATAACAATGCTACTAAATCTTTTTTTATTTACAATGCAATAAAAAAATTAAAAACATCTGGCTCACTTAATTTGCTAAAGGGGAATAATAGCACTATAATAGTCTAGCATGGAAATGGCCCTAGAGGCACTGTTCTCCGAATAGATACGAGTTGCAAAATAAGATGTGACCACGAACTACGGCAAAATCAAATTTCTTCATCCTAATCACAATCTGTATCTCATGCTTTTATGCTTTGTATTACATTGTACTTTAGGATGTGTATGCATTTTAAAGAAGCATATGTATTTTAAAGATGCATATGTTTTAATGATTACACATCTAATGACCATGTTTTTAATGGTTTTGATGACTATGCTTTTATTCCTCTGTTTGGGTCTGTGACTGTACCATAAAATAATGATGATGACAATGCTACTAATAATCTTTTTTTTATTTATTTACAATGCAATAAAAATAATGTTTTTTAAAAAATCTGCCTCATTTAATCTGTTGATGGTCATTTCCAAGTGATCTTCAAAAGACCTGCCGATCTTTCAACTGGCTTCTCAGTTCATTCGCCTTAAGGCTCTTAAGAGGCGGACAGGCTGGAGGTGGACCGAACGAGCATCGCTGGCGCCTGGGCAGAAAAAGGCTGTTAAGTCAGGAGAGTTCATAGCCCATTTGATTCCGGGTTAACAGAGTGGAGCGAGTCAGACAGCGGGACCCTTGAGGGTATTAGAAAAGGGTAAGAAGTCATTAGCTGTTAAATGCACAAGTGGGACCCCCCTATCCGCAGGGGATTGGTTCTGGGTGGCCCTGCAGATACTGAAATCTGCGGATAGTACCAAACACTTTGTCCCGCCAGCTGCCCTGGGCCCAAATGTGGGAGTGGCAGGTGGGAAAACAGCGGGGAGGGCGGGATCTTGTGCTTCCCACTATTTTCCCACTGGCTGCTGCCATAATTGGGCCTAGCGGCTGGAGGTGAGAAAACAGCAAGGAGCATGGTCCCATGATCCCCGCCGTTTTCCCTCCTCCTGCTGCCAGCCCTGGGCCTGATCGCAGCGGCGGCTGGTGGGAAAACAACGGGGAGTGCGGAATTGCGCTCCTCACCACCTCCTGCCACCCAGCCCAGGCGGATCCCAGCCAACCGTGGATAACTGAATCTGCAGATCATGAATCCACGGAGATGGGATCCTACTGTGCTATATTTTTGTGTTTTCCTACCAGAGAATAGAGAAGTGCTTGGAGGATTTTGTGCCTCAGTGGTAAAAGAGTTTCAATGCTGCACTCCTTGAAAGGTGTGCCTCTGTTGAGTTTACTATGGAGCCTCAGGCTGCAGAATTTTTGAGGCGGTCCCCACACAGACTTGAAAGGGATGCACTAACCCTTCCCATCTTCTCAGTTCACTTTAGGACCCACTGTTTGACCTCCTCAAAAGCAGAAATGAGGGGTTTCCCCAGAAATCAATGGAGATGCCAGAATGTAAACCTGTGCTCTCAGGTGCACTTAGGTGCCGTATTAATGCCAGAGTCTGAAATGACCTAGGCCATTTCCACACTAGACTGTTATAGTGCTATTATTCCACTTTCAACCTCCTATGGCATCCTGGGGTTTGCAGTTTCAGGAGGGGCCATAGGAGGTTGAAAGTGGAATAATAGCACTATAACAGTCTAGTGTGGAAACAGCCCTAGAGGCTCTGTTCTCCGGCTAGATAGGAGCTGCAAAATAAGATGCGACCGCGAAACTACGGCGAAATCAAGATCTCCTTGTTGACTTATTAAGCCCAAAAGGCAGGAAAGAAGAAACTGCTATGGGCCTGTCGCTTCACGCCTACCTGCTTCCTGCGAAAGTGAAACCATTGAAGCAAACGCGGAGCTTTCGAAATTTAAAGTGGTAAAAGCAAGAGTGCTGTAGAAAAGCAGGGGGAGTTCTTTTACGCAAATGGAACAGGAGAAAATCAAAGCTGTCTTGGATGAACTGGATAAGGAGGAGTTCGAGGACCTAAAGTTCTATCTGAAGGCTTTTTCTCAAGGGGAAGCAAAGAACGGCGGAAGCCCCGCCATCCCTAAGAGTGCGCTCCAGAAGACAAACACCTCTTCGGAGCTGGCCGAACTCCTGATGGAACGTTATCCGGGGCGAGCTGTAACGGTGCTCACGGAGTTGCTAGAGAAAATGCGCCGCAATGACCTACTAAATAGTTTGAAGAAATGGCCAACCTATCAAGAGCCTCCAGGTGAGTAATCGAGAAGACGGTGCGCATTTACGCACGACGCGGGCCATTTCCGCACTAGCCTGTTATAGCGCGATGATTCCACTTTCACCATCCTCTGGAATCCTGGGGTTTGCAGTTTCGGGAGGGGCCGGCCGGCCCCTCCCGAAACTGCAAACCCCAGGATTCCAGAGGATGGTGAAAGTGGAATCATCGCGCTATAACAGGCTAGTGCGGAAATAGTTTTAACAGCACGATTCTACTTTAGCTGTCATGGCAATATCTTCTGGAATCCTGGGGGGTGTAGTCTGTTGAAGTAAAGGAGGAACTCTCTGGAGAGGATTATAAATCCCCCTGGCTAAACTCCAGATCCCAGGATTCCCTGGGATATGTCACGCCACTTAAAGTGGAATATAGCACTATTATTATGTGGTGTAAAAGAGCCAGGCGTTTGGATCTCCACGTGGAGGCAGCAGCTGAAACAAAAGGACATCGCTGTGGCTACATTGTTACCTGTTGTTGGTTTAATTTTTTATTTTTAGCATTCCTTAAAATCAAAATGTGTGATTTTTAAAGTAAACATGTTTCGCATTCAGACAAGAGAAGCAGTGCATTTTCTTTGCTCAGACCAGAGCTATCAAATGCAAAACAGGGTAGCTATTTATGTATTTATTTTTTTATTCAGTACTGGGAAATAGATGTATTTGTCATTGTCATGCCATCAGGAGCTTCTTCACACTACACAGTTATAGCACTATAATTCTGCTTTATCAACCATGGTTCCATTCTAAGGAATCCTCGATTTACAGTTTACAGAGGAGTACTTAGAAATCTGGGCCAGGGGAATCTAGCGTCAGCAAAGTAAAAATCCCAGGACTCAGTAAAACGTAGCCAAGGCAGTTACAACGGAATCATAGTGCTGTAACAGTGTAGTGTGAAAGGGCTCCAAAAATACAGCAGCAGCCATAGCAGTAGTATATGATATCATGATGGATAGAGCTTGGAAAAGTTAGAGTAGGGGTATAAGCTAAGGGATACTAAAGGTGTAGTCTAAAAAAAATAATTGTCCTACAGTTCCCAACAACCCTAGCCAGCAAAGTCAGTTGTCAGGGATTATGGGAGTTCTCATCCATAAACATCTTATGTGCAACAGTTGTCCATCCCTCATATAAAGCAGTGTAGCCTCTTAACCACAATATGTCTGTTGAAACATTGAATAAACATGATGGATCCCTGTTTTCCAAATAACACTACACCGTCTGAATTGAGCTCTTGTCATTGCCTTTTTATGATGGGGGAAAACATACATAGCCAAGAAATTATCAGGAAACTCCAACTGTGGAAGTGAAATGGAAGGAGCTGAAGGAAGTTTTAACTCCAGAGTATGTAATTTGGTAAGTCAGGCTTTTCATTTTTCTCAGAAGACTTGCAGCATTTTTAGAGTTATTATATTACATGTTCTTCTCCATTATAAGGTTCAGAATTCCTAATAAGCTTAGTATTGCCCATTCCCTGGCTGGAAGCGTCAGACATTCTATTCTAGTGGTTTGCAGTTTGGGGTCAAGGGTGAGGGTTCCCTGTAACTGTTTTAATATATCGGAAACTCTGATCCCTCTCCTTGCTCCTCTCCACAAAAACAACACTTACCAAAATCTATAGCAGATGTCTGAACTAACAAGAAATCATAACGTGCTATATCATCCAAAATCACTGGGACAAAATCTGGGGAGCTCATTGACTAGGCAAGGCCACTTGTTCCTTGGGAATATTCTCATGCTTGCAGGAATTGAGGATAAAATGTGAAGAAGAGAAGGGGAAGTGGGGAGATTATGCCATATCACAGAGTCCCTGGGGGATGCTAACAGAGCTCAACGATTCTTAAAATCCTGATTGAAAAACACCTGTTTGTCACTCTTTGAGGTTATGCCCTGCCTTCAGAAGGTTCTCCGCCCCTAGATCTAATGTAGTGTCAGGGAAAATCAGATACCCCACTTGCCTTTTTTTTTACAAAAATGGAATACATTGCATCTGCCATATAGGCAAGGGTTCCAGTCCAGGAACCGCCACTCAAAACAAAAGAATGGGAGTGTTGCATCTCATTATAGTCAATGGATGCATCATGCATCCATTGACTATAATAGGAATGATGCTTCATGTAACCTCTCATTTGTGTATGTGGATGTCACACCAGAAAAAGACACGCTGTGGTGATTTTTAAAACTCCAGGTTTTGTGCATTGTTCTTAAATCATGTTTCCTGCTTCCCTTGAAGAGGTACATCTCTGGTGGTAATTGTGTGAGCTAAGGACTACCTTACCTGGAACACTGGAAGCTAAAAGATGTCCAAAGTAGAGATGTGAAGGTTGTGGGGAGGGATTTGGGGGGGGAGGTTTTCCTGTTTTGTTTTTTCTGAACCTTTTTTTCACCAGAAGAATTGTAAACAATTGATAATGGGGAAAAATATTTAAGACAATGTGTTCACATATTTACTGTTCCAAAATCACTTCTAAAAACTATGTCTGTATAAAAGAGTAAAGTTTTGTTTTAATCTGTTTTCAGTTTTTTTGACTGTTTAATTTTGCTTTAATTTCTGTATTTTGTGGATTTTTAACAAAGTCTTTTTTAATTGTTGGAAGATACTTTGAGTGCCAATTTGGGGGAAAAGCATAATAGGTATAAATTTTATAATGATAATGATACAGTATCAGATCATTGAAATTCCTGGTCTTGGTTTCCTTTTTATGGAAACAAGTTCATTATGCCTGCTTGAGGAGAAGACTAAATAATTTTCGTCACTTTACTAATGATGGTGGTCTCCTCTGTGTTTATTGGGTTTTTGGGGAGTGGTCTGCTCTTCAAACTGGCAAAAGAAAAGTGGTTTCTTTTACTTGAGGTGTTCCTTACAGTTCAGGATCTTGTAGGTTTATTTGTAGCCAAAGTATTTTTTAAGAAAAAGTTCAATTTTTAATTATATTATTATATCCTGTCCTTTTAATATATCAGACAAGATATTTTTATGCCAAACAAAGTAATATGTATTGAATTTTATGATCCTAAAGTAACAAAATGACTTTCAAGTCATAAAGGGTGCTAATATTGGCTGCATTCCTGTATAGCTCAACGTAGCATAGTAGTTTTTCCTGTAGACCCATGCCCAGACTTACCAAACAGCCTCTGAAGCTCTCACTTCTGGACTGTCATTCCACACATCACAGAAAGTGGGCAGGATTGCAGAAGAGTGTGGCTATGTCCCTGTAGCCAGATGCAAAATAATTGTATCAGTGCAGATATCCACCAGGATCCTCCAGAGTTCTCAGTGGATGATGCAGTCATTCTGTGGCTGGCTATAGAGACCTAGCCAGACCCTCTCTGGTTTTGGTCATTCTCCATTAGAAATGGAATGGCCATAGTGGAAGGATTCAGAGTCTTACATAGTAAGCTGATGGGAAGGGGGGCTTTAGGCATTGTGGAGGGAATACCAGTCTTTGCAGTGTCCCCTAAAAAAGACATATAGAGGCAGAAGGGAAATGTGCACATGAATATATTACTAATAGGATGCCAGCATTTTATTTTTTCAATTTTTCTGAAAAATTCTTTTTTTTAAAAAAAAAAACCTGTTTCTTTAAACTTTCCCCCCAATGTTTCAAAATTTCCTGAAATATTACATCTCTAGTCGTGACAGTTTTTCAAGTTGTCTCTACTCCTTATATAGGCATTCATTAATTATTTCCGTGGGGGAGGCTGTGGTGCTGTTCTTCCTGTCCCATTTACTTCCTTGTTTAGCAGAAAGGTGTGATGGGAGATGGTAAGCCTGCTCAGCACTGAATTATTTTGCCAGTGTGTTCAAGTTCCCATTGAACCTTCCAACTCACTTTGGACCAGTTGTTCTCCTGCTTCACAGGATTGTTGTGAGAATAAAGTTGGGGAAGGAAAGGAGAAATAAAAATGTTAATCATCGTTCAATTGATTGATTGATTGATTTGTCATTGCTTTTGTCATCACCATCTGTTTTACGTAAACTACCTTGTGTGATCAACTTAAAAGAAACAATATAAACAAGTAATATGATGTACAGTAAATATATATAATTGTTGAGACCTAAAAGATCTGACTTTAGGCTGTCTGAATAAATGTTTATCTCAGTGCTTTGAAATTTCAGGATTACTATGACATGAAGAAAAAGCGTGTTGCCTTCATGATGTGTGTGACAGAAGGCAGGTGTGGTGCAGAGAATGATATTAAAGTAATGAGGAAATGGTTTGAAGAGTTCCGTTTTAAAACCCTTCTAGGAGAGTGCATTAACCCATCTCAAGAGGTAAGCGTTTTGAATGTTAAATTTGCCAAGGAACCTTGAAATAAAACATGACAATGTAAGAAGTTGTAATCAGTTCAGTACAAGAAATCTCTGAAATCCATAAGAATTCAGTCAGCATTCATAACACCAATTACAGTCAGCCCTCCCTATCCATGAATTCTGTATCCACAGATTCAACGAACCATGACTTAAAAATATTCAAAATAATAATATTAATCCAAAAAGCAAACTTTGATTTTTCCATTTTATATAAAGGATGCCATTTTACTACACCATTGTATATAACAGGACTTGAGCATCCATGAATTTTGGTAACCATAGGTGGTCCTGGAGCCAAACCATAGTAGATACTGAAGGCCCCCTATAAGCTGATAATATGTGTATCACAAAACCAATAATATGTCTATCACAAAACAAATCAGTTTTTCATATCCATTAGAAATTCAAATAATAATTCATATAGAATATGGCTGTGGTTGGCAAAATGTATGCCATCCTACAGGGTACCTCCTCTCCCACATGACACATCAGCTTGGAAAACCCAGCAAGAAGTTTTCTTAGAAGGCTTGTAGTTTTTGTGCACTTACTGACAAAACTAGTTGGATCGTTGCTATTTCATCTTTGTGTGTGTATGTGCCTTCAGACCACCTATTGACTTATGGCGAACCCATGAATTTCATAAGATTTTGCTGGGCAAGGAATTAGAGGCATATTTAAGGTGGGGCAAGTAGGACATGTGCCCTTGGTGCAATGCCAGGGGGTGCAAAAAAGCCATGCTGAAAGATTAAGTGGAAGAGGAGGCGGCAGCCCCAGAAATAGGAGTGCAACTTCCATGCTTGCATTAGTCACTGTTTATGTTAGATAAGCTTCTGCAAGGAATACTCAGAGATGATTTGCTGTTTCTTTCTTCTGAAATGTATCCTACAGCCTCTAGTATTCCTTTGCGGTTTCCATTCAGAGTATTAACCAGGCACGACTCTATATTTGCAATGTTGACAAATGGATTTTGAAAACAGGTTGACAAAATTGTGATATATAAGATTGAGGTGGGATTGCAGAAGTCAAGGCTAGCCTGTAGAACTGAAAGGAAACGTAACCTCTGCTACGGACCAAGGACTACTAGGATGGTGAACCTTCTTTCCTCAAGAACCTTATAGCAAAGGGGAGACTGGCCTGGTTCCTATTCATCAAGCAGAGAAGCTGCTGCTGCTGCAGGGAGCTGACTTTGCTTCTCCTTGTCAGGAGTACTGCAATTTTGAGAACTAGAAAGGAGCACACAGCTATCCTCTGGCACCAGTCAGGTGGATATCAATTTCTGGGTTGTCTGTGCCTGTCTCATTAAAGGCAGAGAGAGCCTTTTAAATTAGATACTGGTGCTGTGATTGGGCAGTTTCAGAAGACTGACACTTTAATTTAAAAACCAGCTTGGTATAGTGGTTGGAGTATTGGACTAGGACTGTGGGAGACCAGGATAAGAATCCCTACTCAGTCTCAGAGGAAAGGAATACCAAAGCCCCTCTGAACAAATCTTACCAAGAAAGCCCCATGATAGATTCACCTTGAGGTCGCCTTAAGTTGAAAATGACGTGAAGGCACAAACATCAACAACAAACCTTCCTACTTTCCTTTTTCTTCCACTGCCTAACTTTCTTTCATGTCGCATCTGTTTGTGAGCTTGTTTTATTTTTTTAATCTCTGTACTGCACTTGTAAAATTTTTAGATACGTAATAAATGATTTACCACCAACAACATGTTTATTTAACAGGAGTTAAAGGAAGAACTAAAAGCATTCAGAAGAAAAATCAGCCAGCCAAGTGAGGAAATTAGTTGCTGTCTCATTACCCTGATGAGCCATGGAAAGCCAAATGGCAATATTTTGGACAAAGACAATAAAGAAATCTGTCTTGAAGAAATATTTTCACTTTTCAACAATGAAGAATGCCAAAAGCTCCGGGGAAAGCCTAAAATATTTATAATTCAAGCTTGTAGAGGAGGTGAGTAGAACACCAATATGGCTAACACCAATATGGCTACATGAATCTAAACATCATCCTAGATTTCTAGAGGTTTATCCTTTGCTCTTTCTTTACTTCTAGTGTGGAATTCCTTCTTGTTCAGCAGGCATGTGCACACATGCAGCCAGAAGCCCTTTCACGATATACAGTTATACCAGTGTGACTCTAATTGCCAGAACTATATCCTATGGCATCCTGGGATTTGTAGTTTTTGAAGCACTTGAGCTGTCTGGCCAAGAATTCTCAATACTCCTCTCTAAACTGCAAGCCCCAGGTTTCCATAGGATTTTGCCATGGCAGTTAAAGTGAAATATAGCACTCTAAACTGTGTAGTGTGAAAGGGCTCCTAATAAGGCGGAAAGAAAACAAAGCAGACAATTAATCTCTTGGATTAGATACTGGGCTGATAGTGTTAGTACCTGAAACCTGCAATACCAGCTCCACAAATATGTCAGAATATTATTGATGGGTGCTACAGAAATGTTTACAATAAATAAAGAGGTGTTTTACATTTTTGGCAAAGCAGGCTTGATATTACACAAGT
Source organism: Ctenosaura bakeri (assembly GCA_948474755.1). Lineage (NCBI taxonomy): Eukaryota > Metazoa > Chordata > Lepidosauria > Squamata > Iguanidae > Ctenosaura > Ctenosaura bakeri. Next base: position 895,674 of record CAOLHI010000361.1, read on the forward strand.
TTCTGTATCTGGACTTATTTTATTTAGTTTTATTTATTAGTTTTATTTAATTTAGACATTTCTTCCACAAAATGACACTCCATGTTGGTAATAATATTAAAATGTAATCAAAATACAAAACAGTGAAAATGCAATTAAGAAAATATCCTAAGTTTTGTTGTGCATAGCTGCAGGATAACTATGCCAGACAATGATGGCAGGAGGAAAAAATATAAAAAAAGCAGCCATTGTGAAGTAAGGCATTGGCTGCTCAGAGCTAGCAGATTTCACTTGCCACCTCTGTCCAGCCTTGGGAAAAATTCAGCCACTAGCATACTGCACCCATAGGATTACAGTATATAACACTTGAAAAAGTCCAAGGGGTGATGGTGAATACTTTTGCAAGGCACTTCCCTCTCTTTAAAACTGATTTTAAACTAGTTTCACTGGAATAGGTTCCCCATGGATTCCCAGAAGGGGACTATTGTGTTTTTTCTCAATTAAAATGGGTAAAATATAAATAGCAAGTGCTTCTGAGATGATATTTGGCTTTATAACTAGCAAACATCAATTCTATAATATTATCAAATTGCTATCAAAAAGAGTGTCTGATTCTTTCAACTGTCTTTAGGTAATTTATCATCTCCTTTCCATCCAACTGAATGTTGGCTTTCACCATGCAGGCAGGGCTGCATTATGATAGAAGAGACAGCTGGGCAGAGTTTCCCCTTCTGTGTAACTGTTAGTAGCTAGTTAGGTACATGATTACTTCCAAATAAAATTCAGTGAGTTCACATGTAAAGAATCTGGTCTATAATGCACCTAATATGTTTAGGCTGGCAAAATTTTCTGTTAATTTAATAGACAAGGGCCCTTTTCATGCTAGACAATTCTAACATCATGATTCTCTTGGTTACATCCTCTGGAATCCTGGGATTTGTAGTTTGGTGAAGCATTAGGGCTCTCTGGCAGAGAATTCAAAATATCTCTCCCTAATCCCAGGATTCCCTTGAATGGGAACGGGGCAGTTAAAGTAGGATCATAGCACTGTAACTGTGTTGTATGAAAGGGCCCATGGTGAACTGAAACAAACTCACCCCAATCACGCAAATACCCCATATCCTCTCTCACATACATGCCCCCACATGGCCATTCCGCTAACACAGACACTCCATTCATTTACCCTAAAAGCTTATCAGATACACAAAGAACATCCCTGACACAAAATAGTTCCTTACAGAAAACACATGCACACACAAAACACTCCTACATTCAAAAGAGTCAGACATACATATATATAGAACCTCCTCCTCCTGGGAATCAAGTCCTATGGTTACATGACTTCTATCTTTGTAGGACTTTGTTACCAGCAGTTATACTTGATGAACTAAAGATACTGCTATCTCATGACACCAGGGGGAAGAGATTACGGAGCAGTACGAGCAGATGCTAAGCCTGTGGAACCTGATGAATGGCCCAGCGTGAAGCTACCCACAGCCAGTGACTACTTTATTGTTTATTCATCTCAAAAAGGTGAGAATAAGTCAAAGTATTACTGCAGGTGAGCATATTAAGCTCTCTAACCATCAGTGGCATGTCTAGAATAAATACAATGGCTCTGATTCAGCATAGTTAGAACAAGTTACATGGAACTCACTTCAGAAACATTGGGTATAGATACAGTTCTTTACCTGCTAACTACTGTATCAACATTTAAAACTCTGGTGGACTATATGTGGCCTATAGGCCCTCTGGCTCCCCCAAACTGTTTTTATGGTCCTTAGCTCCATTAAACCTTTCTGCTGAAATTTAACAACAAATTACATTGCCATACTCTCCAACAGATGAAAATAAGGACACCTATGTCTGAGCACATAGGCCCTTTTTGTACACCACCCCCAACCCGCGATGGCCACAGGATCGCAACGACGGTTCTGTGTGATGTCATCGCGATCCCGTGGTGATCCTGTGGCAACCCATTCCAACCGCGGATTAAATCATTGTCAAGTTTCTCTCAACAATGATGCACGATTGTGGGGTCTTCCCACCTCCCTCCCACACTTACCTATTGTGCAGAACAGCAGGAAGCACAATGGCTGCGCTTCCTCCCCAAGTGCAGCCTGGGAACCTGCTGGGCTGTGCTGCGGAAGGGAGGAGCGGAGCCATCACACTTCCTCCCATCCAGCAGTCTGCCAGTGCGGAGGGGAGCACAGCAGAAGCGATTCCTTCCCAGAAGAGACTTCCCTTGGATCCCTGAGCGATGGCTTTGGAACCAGGTAAGTTGCGGAAAGGGCCATAAAGATGCACTTGAAAGGGGGTAGTTAAGCGCAGAAGTTATTAATGAGAAAGAACATACAAAACTGCTGTATTTTAAGCAGAGAAACTTCTGGATTTATGTATTGAATTTAAGAAAAAAGGGGGAAAAATCCTTACTAAAGATAATATTGTGTGTTTCCCTGTGCACAGCATGATCATAAATATTATACTGTGCATTAATGAGAACTAAAGCAAACCCTGCTGAGAATGACATCTTTCTCTCAGATTCTCAATCACTGCATAAGATCTGTGTTGACACCTACTCTGTTTGTTCAATTTTTGTGTAATTTTTTGTGCAGTTTAAAACAAAAAAATCTGGTCATTTGTCATTATTTAGAGATTACTTGTTGTAAAGTTTCTATCTTGGTGTCTTTTTGTGTGTGTGTGTGTGCAGGTTCAAAACAACTGCATTTCTTCAGTTAACCAAATTGACCAAAACCTCCCAGTTTCAGTATTTATATAATTTAAAATTGTTTAATGAGACCTTTATTTAATGTAATATAATCTATGGATGTTTTGAAATTGGAAGTTATTTTTGAATGATGGTCAGGGCATTTAACAAAGATTAGGGAAATGGAAAGATCAGGGAAAGTTAGGGAAATTGAAAGTAAAAACATTGATAGAAGCTCTGTATGGGATTGGTTGACTTCTGTGTTCTGCTGGTATGGAAGCATATTACACTGCATAGCATTAATTTCCCATGACTGTTCAAGGTCTTCTCAAACTGAGGCAGATGCACACTGTAGCACGCAGCATACAAAAGAAAGATGTGCTGTTAAGATATGGAATGCTTTTATTTCTTACAACTTGTTGGGGGAATTCATTCATTTATTTATGTGTTTAAATGTTTATATCTCACCCCAAATCATGAGCTCTCAGGGCAGATTAATTAATTAATCAATTTAAATTTAGCATTTAAAACAGTACAGAATAATTTAGAGCAAACTTAAAGCACATTATGCAATTCAACACGCATGTACAGATTTGGACAAAATTATTGGACTCCAAAGAGTTGGATAGAAAATTACTTTCACTTGATGTTAGAAAACAACTGGTCCTCCAAGCTGAGAGAATTCTTCCATCGAGGCACCATAGCAGAGAAGGCCATCTCACACAGAATATTGTTCTAACTGGTGAGAAACTTCTCCAGCAGAGTTCAGGCAGGCATAGATAGGGAGAGATGCTCCCAAGTCATGTAGGGCTCATGGTCCCCAATCATTTAGGGCTTTACGGTCATAACCAGTACCTTGCATTTAAACCAAAAGTGAATTGGGAGCCAGTGCCATTTCTTTGAGAACAGTGTTACATGGTTTCTGTCTGTTGTTCTGGTCATTGACGTAGATGCAGTTTCTGAATTGTCTTCAAGCATAGCCCCATATAGGCTACATTTTAGCAGTCTCATTAAAAAGGTGTCGGGACATGAACTACTTGTGGTTAGATTATCTCTATCCATGAAAGGTCATTGGTGGCCCTAGGCACCTGAAGCCATGGAGTCCACTAGAGCATCCAGTGACACATAAGGACCTAGGAGTACTCCCAGGCTATGTACTTGATATCTCAAGGGGAGTGCAACCCCAACCAGGTCAGGTTGCTTCCAAAATTCCCAAACCCAGGAGCCACTATTCCACAGTTTGTTGATCAGTTTCAGTTTGTTGATCATCATCTTGCCCCTTAAGTTGTTGATCATTATCTTTCTATTCTTGACAAGTTTGTATCATACAGAAGAGGACAGAAATACAAATACAAATCACAGAAGGACGTACTCAAGTAGTAAATAATTTTATTTAACATGACCAAGTCTCAATAAGTCTAGCTTTGAGGTAGATGCTGTAGTCTTTTGTTCACTATTGTGAACAGGATGAAACTGCTGTGGGGAAAAAGAATAGTGTATTTCTGTTTAAATAACAGAATTTGTTTCTGAATTCTTTAGTAAAAGCTAAAGTAGGTAAATTGATGCAAAACTAATCTCTTTTGTCCTCTCATCTGTTTTGGCAATGTTTTGGTAAGTGGAGAACCAGTGTGGTATAGTGGTTTGAGCATTGGACTAGAACTCTGAAGACCAGGGTTAGATTCCCTGCCTGGCCATGGAAACTCTCTGGGTGACCTTGGGTGCATCACATGCTCTCAGACCCAGAATGCCTCATGATAGGTTTGTCTTAGGGCCGCCATAAGTCAGAAACCACTTGAAGGCACAGAACAACAACAAAGTGGCCACCCGACTACAAACTGTGAACTTCTAGAACTGCTATATAACCAAGCATGTTCCTTGTGTACAAATAAATGAAGGAGAGCCCCTAACCCATATGTCAAAATTCAAATGTTCTGTAGCTGCATGTTTATTTATATTTATTAATTAAAATATTTGTATCTCACCCTTTATCATTAGTACTCAGGGTGACATAGGAGAAAAACAATATGAATAATATTAAATAGCTCCAGATTTAAACCAACAAGCTATTTTAAACAAGATAAAAACATAGCTCGGGGACCACATAACTAAGGGTTAGGGGGTGTGTCAGGCACAGCTTGTGGCCCAAGCAAGGGGAGCCTCAGTCCACCCCACAATTTCAGAATTAAGTCCCTGGGGCTAGCAATTACCTTAAGAATGTGTATAAAACTATACCAGGCCCAGCAAATCATGTTGAGCAGCATTCTGTTTCCTACTTCAATATGAACAGTTATTTTCATAGGTTTTTTTTAAAAAAATGCATGTTGTAGAATTCTCTTAAACTCTTATGAGTGGAAATTGAAAAAGGGTATTAATGAGCTAGTTTGCTTTTCTCATTTCTAGGATTTATATCTCTCGGTAGCAAATACACAGGATCAGTAATGATTGCAGCAATGAGAGAGGTATTATCAGAGCATGGTACACAGTGGCACATTGGGGATTTCTTCACTAAGGTAAGCACACATGAAGAAGCATGCAAATAATGGCTGTTCATTTATAGATGGCATTTATAAATGATGTATGTGCCTAGATCCTACATCAGGATTCCATATAATAATCTCAGCATGTGACGTTAACCTTTGGTTGTGCAATGCCAGCTTTGTGTTGAATGGCAACACCATGTAACAGAACACACACATGAATGCACAACAGAATGGAAACCCACCCACGTACACAACTCCATCTTGAACTGAACACAGACATTCAACATAGAACAAAAATGTCCACATACAACTCTAGGGAAATTCATGCGTGCATAGGACGCCAACAGGATTCCAGCCATGATTTTAACACAAAAATCAAACAGTAATATTCAGAGATTGAGAAACTTACTTTTCAAGACTACTGTTCCTCAAATTCCCCCCTAGCCAGCATGATCATATGTCATCCAAGTAACTTTTCAAAGCTCTGCTTACATTTTGTATATATATTGTACAAAATAAATGGGAGGTGAAAGCTATCTGGCTACAGCATCTGTCACTCCATTGATTGCCAGTGTTAATTTGGCTAACCCAGCTGGCTAGATGGATGTACCAAACAGTTAAGAAAGAAATCAATGAGAACAAGGACAACAAAAATCCTTTCAGATCAAGGCTTCTCAACCTTTGATCCTCTCCAGAAATTTTGTACTTCAGACTCCAGGAACTTCCACCAGCATGGCCGATGATGATGGACCCTGGGAGATGAAGTCCAAAACTTCTGGAGGACCAAAAACTGAAAACCACTGTTCCAGATTAAGACACAAAGTACAGAGAGTAACCCTAATCTCAAGACTTGCTGGCTGGTGGTGATTGCGATGGGGAGATGGGATCTCTGTTGGTTCTATCAGACACAGTTCCCTTCCTCACAGCAGGAGGAGTAGAATACATATTTTGCGTACCAGTAGCAGAATACATGCTTTGCATACGAAGATCCACCAGATACACTTCGCAGCATATATGTTTAAAAACAGGTTTAAAAGTGTGGCCCAAAGCCATATTCAGTGTTCAAGGCAGTTTTTACAGTTTGCAGCCCTTGTTGTTTTAAAAGAGGAGGAATGAATTTCCTCTTCTGGAAGCTTCCAGGACAAGTGGTTCTCATTTTAAAAAGGTTACATGCTCCTCTACACTGTTTAACACTAAAACGTAAGTCCTATTCTTAGTCTTTACTGTAGACCTATTAAATTAATGTGATTTACTGATGTGTTGATTCATCATTCAAGAACTGATTCAGTGGAGCTACTCCACTTGGGACTAATCAATAGGATGCAGGACTGCATGTCCCCTAGAGGGTTACAGAAACAAAAAAGTGCCCCCTGCATGTGCCATAGTTGCCAGCTTCTAATTAACAAGTATCCTCAGAAGCAGAGCTGGAAATGACTTCTGCTTAAGACCGGGGATAGCCACTATCAGCTAAACAGGGTATAGGGTTCTCCTTTGTCCATTGGTTTGGCCTGATATGAAACATCACAGAATCATAGAGTTGGAAGAGACCCCAGGGGCCATCGAGTCCAACCCCCTGCTATGCAGGAACATACATCAAAGCATTCCCAACAGATGGCCATCCAGCCTCTGCTTAAAAACCTCCAAAGAAGGAGACTCTACCACGCTCCGAGGCAGCATATTCCACTACCGGACAGCTCTGACCATCAGGAAGTTCTTCCTGAGGTTCAAGTGGAATCTCCTTTCCTGCAGCTTGAATCCATTGCCCCTTGTCCTAGTCTCTGGAGTGGCAGAGAACAAGCCCGCTTCCTCCTCAAGATGACATCCCTTCAAATATTTAAACATGGCTATCATGTCCCCTGTTAACCTTCTCTTCTGCAGACTAAACATACCCAGCTCCCTAAGCCATTCTTCATAGAGCATGGCTTCCAGACCCATGGCTTCCAGATATGAAACATCATCATCCATTTTACTCAAATTCCACTAAATGAAAGGAGATAAATAAGATTTCATGTGAAACTCTTATTTATTTCAGTGGATATCACTGGGTTGGTCTTCAGGATTATACTTACTTGCATGTTTATCATGCTCTGTCCCAATGGAACAGTTGGGTGATTTGAATCTCTGTATTTAATGATCTTATGCTGCCACCACCACCCCTTTACATGATAATGCACATTTGCCTTGTAAGCTAGTATTGCTTTGCTTGAGAACCCTTCTGCTCATTTGGCTGATTGGGGTCCAAGGGCTTTGTCCCAGCACACTCTTCTGTTTGAAAGCATTTGGCTAGGTCAGGGTGTGTCAGTAATTGCATGTTGACCAGTACAAAATTTGGGCTAATGCATACATTAATACTTTGAAATGTTCTGTTTTGTTCAGGTCAACAGCAAGATGGCGCAAGATGACTTTTACCTGAAAGGCAAAGAAGAGAGTGGGAAAGTAACTGCAGTGATGGAATCCACTCTTACTAAAGCCATATATCTTTCTCCAAATTAATATAGTAATATCCGTACAAGGCTCTCCAGATTTGACTGACTTGCATCTGAAAGGATGCAGTTGTCTACACCTGAGGTGTCTTGTTGAGTATTTAGCTATATTAAACTGTGTAGGTTTCAACTGTGCTTCTTGTTTTGATCAAAATGGTAGCAGATTGGAGATATCAACAGGTAAAATGTATTATTAGGGTCAGCTTCTAGCAATCTAGACAGAACTGTTCCAATTGAACAACCAAGATATAGTTAGAATATTATTCCAGGTAGGATGACCACAGAGCAACCAAGTGAAAGACATCTAAGGTAGTGCTTCTCAGGCTATTGATATGGGGGATCAGCTTTTTTTTTCCCTTTCAGATCCAGTTCTGTATTTGTGACTATTGGCTACAACTGTTTCTTTCTGTCCTGGAAATACTTTGCAGATCAGAAGCCAGTGGCTTGCCAGAAGTCAAAAAATAAATTTAAAAATGTTAATGTTGGCAGAGATTGTGGCTTTGGCACTGCAAAACATTGTTATATTACAGTTTATTTTCATTTGATAATAAATACAAGCACAGTACATGAACTTATATAACAAAAGTTTCTCTTTACAGTATCATATTCAGGTCACTTTAGTGTATATACTTGTCTTGACTGTTTTATATTTGCTAATATACTTTCATTCATCAACTGGGCAAATAGAATACATTTGGAGATGTTTTAGATTTCCCTTTGTGTTATCATTGAACATGTAGAACACATGAAGAGTGTGTGTGTGTGTGCACGTGTGTATGTGTATAACACCAGCAAACAATGAATCGAAAGCATCCTTTATAATCAAAATTACAATAAAAAATTAAGAAATATCTTTTTAATGTCTGTTTAATATCCAGGAAAGAAATATTCCATTCAGAGAATGGGTAGAAACAGGAAATAAGATGGATTTGTCTTAACTTTTGGTAATCTCTTGTCTGTGCCACAGGTGACCCTGCCTTCTATCCCACCAGGTTTCATGGGCATAAACAACTGTTATCTGGTACTGAAAACTAATTAACTAAATGAAATATCAATGCATACCTGTACCCTGAGCCTTTACTTTGCATAAGTGTATAGACCTTGGTATGTTAGTTAAAAAACAAAGCAGATTCTACAGGCCAGAAGACTCTCACTCTTGATTGCTTGAACCTAGATAATAGCTGCACTGTCACATCCCAAATACAAGTCACCCCTTTATATTTGTTTCTCCTTCTTTCAGCTAGGTGATAGTGCAGCACAGAATCTTGATCCTTCACTTAAGCACTGCAGGGAGAGAAAAGCGATGATGTGGTTACAAGTCTGGATTTTGCTTGAAATGTTACTTAAAGTGATCATGAGGAAGAGTTGATGCAGATAGAGGTGAAACCCCTTCCTGCTTATATGGGGACTAGAAATAAAGGCTGGTAAAGAAATGCAATAAGGTTCTTTCTCCCATTAGCAGCAATATTGTAGTTTGAGATCTGGGACTGTCTCTGTCTTATTGAGGCGGAAAGCGACGTTGTGGGCAGAGTAGAGAATTTCTATAGAAGCTGCTGCACTGTCAGACCTGGAAATTAATTTAGACACAGTAACTGGTAAAGTGTCCCAGTTAAAGCCAAATTCAGGTTACTTTAGCTAATATTGGTAGTAAAAACTTTTGAGACTAAGCCACCTCAAGATTTAGGATCTGCATTTTTTTGTGGTTAAATATTATAGCTTTGCAAATTTAAAGGGATAGCCACGTTGACCATAAAACCTCAAACTCCTAAGGCAGGGTTTTCCAAATGGTGTGCCGTGGCACGTTAGTGTGTCGCCTGGAGTGTGTAGGTGTGTTGCCTACAATTTTGGAAATGTACTTCATTATTTATAAGCCATATTTTTTAAAAAATATATGAAAGGTTTTCATGAGATATGTTGTGTCCCCATACATTTTGTTATTACAATTTATGTATGTGTCCATATCTCTTATAAGGGGTTAGTTTAACCTCCAGTTTGCTAGTAATGATGGCATGTCTAAAAAATGATTCATATCTAAAAAAGTGTATCAACAACATGAAAAGTTTGGAAAGCTCTGCCCTAAGAAAACATCTCAGGCAAGGTGCAGGCTGCTGACGCACACTTCTCTTCCTCCATGATTTTTACTATCTTTCTGTGATAAAGAAACCTGTGGACTCCAAAAACTAGTGTGATGTATTTTGTGCCTGTTAGTTGGCCTGATTAAAAAAACACGTTGTGGAATACCTTTAATAAATTTTTTATTAAAATTGAACATCAATGTTACCAAACAAAACACAAAACTAAAAATATACAATATAATAGAAATAAAAATACAAATAATACATGACAAACTACATATACCTAATTATTAAATCCTTAAATTTATACCAAAAAATGAATAAAGATTGCTAATCATGCTTATCATCCCAATTATATACCTACAAAATTAATTAGTACAAAAAACCTATAAGCCATTATACTTACTCATCAGTTTATTCTATATTCTATATTAGTGTCAAATAGTAGTCAAACATAAATAACTCTAACAAAGTTAATAATGACAGATAATTAATAGATATCACATATATCATCATTTAATCATTTATAATCACTTATTGATCACTTACAGTTATTCATCACCTAGGTTCTTTAGTTATTAATTTAACTCACAGGTATATGTATATGTGTGTGTGTGTGTGTGTGCCTGTGTATATCCTTACTACCTTATGAACTTTAACTATATTTTATCATCTTCCCACCTAAATTAATCTTATTCTATATCAGTTTAATAAACTGGCATTGTGCCTGTGAAAACTGGCATAATGCTGACCAACAAGCCTGCCCTCAAATCCAGTCTTAAAATCCCACCTTCATAATTCCAAACATGGTGTATAAAATTCTATTCAGTTAAACATTTAAGTCATCATCCAGTCCACCTAAATAAATAAATAAATAAAATAAAACAGTAACAGTTCATCCAGAAAGAAAGAAAAGAAGAATCATTACTCCAAGGGTCTAAGATCAAAGTCCACAGACAAAAAAAAAAAAAATCAACTTTAAGAACAATAGTCCTGTCCTTTAAAAATCCATAGCAAATCTCAAAGTAAAAAAGAGAGGAGGAAAACAAAGTTTGAATTACTAAGCTCATATAATTCATCATTCCCATATAAATCAAAAAGGGGTAGTATCTCTTTTTTTATATAAATAATTTTATTATAATTCCATGAAATAAAACAAACATTTCTCGTTGTACATTTCATTGAATTGTTTCCACTGTCTTCCCCTCCTCTCTGGATTTCATTCTCTGTTATTTCTTTGACATATCAATATTATGTATCACAATAATTTGTAAATATAACAAGATAGTTCCTGCTTTTCCACCCACCTTTACATGTTTCATGATATTTCACTAATTCCCTCCTCCTAAATAAAACTTTCTACCATGAATTACACATTGTCTTCTGTGAGAACCCAGCAAGTACCCAAAAATAATTTGCCATTCTTTATTAATCTCATCATCTGATTTCCCTTTTAATCTCTGAGAGACTATATTTGCATTTCGGTTTTCAATAAATGTTGCCCACCATTGTTCTATTGTAGGTATTTGCTGAGTTTTCCATAACCTTGCATATTCAATACGAGCTGTTGTAATCATATACAATATTATTCTCCAGTATTTCTTTGCAGCATTTCCATCAAACATATATGTCATATTTAGTAAATACAATTCCAGTATCTTATCAAATTGAACCCTCAGTATTGTACATATCATATTATGTATTTCATTCCAATACTTCTTAGCCTTGGAACATGTCCATCACATATGAAATAATGTACCAACAGTTTCTTGACACTTCCAACAGTGTCCTGTTCCTGTATTATATATCTGCTTTAATTTTTCTGGTGTCATGTAACATCTATGAAAAAGTTTATAGTAATTTTCCTTCAGGTTCTGAGCTACTGTAAATTTTTGTGTCCATTGCCAGCTCTGTTCCCAGAACTGTAGTTGAATTGGATGTCCAATATTTTGAGCCCACAATATCATTGCAGACTTAACTGTTTCCTCTTCCCTCTCTTGATGTAAAATTTCTTGATATAAATGAGATAATAGATGAGGTGGGTTATCACACAGCAACTTTAAAACTCCTCCTTTCTCCTTTTGTTCTGTTCCATAAGTTTTCACATCATCTGAAATCTCTCAGTTAACTGTCTATAAGGAAACCAATTTAACTTTATTCCTTCTGATTCCAGTTTTTCTCTTGATTTCATCTTAAATTCATTTGAGTTTGACTTCTCTACTATATCCTCATAACGCAGCCATTTATCTGATTCAGTCCATCTTCCAAAGAAAGCTTCTTGGGGGGAAGCCCATGTGGGTAGCTGCCTAATGTTCTTATTCTTATAATCAGTCCATATCTTTAATAATGATCTTCTAATAAAATGATGCACAAAGTCTTTATCTATCGCTGCTTTTCCATAAAACATATAGGCATGCCACCCCATCCTTAAGTCAGCTCCTTCAAGCGTCAATATTCTCGTGTTTTGTAAATTCATCCAATCTTTTATCCAAGTGAATGCCACTACCTTGTAATATATCTGCAAATCTGGTAACCCCATCCCTCCTCTATCTGTTAGGTCTGTCATAATGTTCCATTTTATCCTTGGCTTTTTTCCTTGCCATATAAATTTGGTTAGCTGTCTCTTCCATTGTATAAAAGGCTTGATATTTGTAATAATAGGAAGATCTTGAAAGAGATAATTCATCTTTGGAAGTACATTCATTTTTATAACTGCCACTCTTCCCATCATGGATAGCCGCATACGAGTCCAATTCTCCAGGTCCTTTGTAATCTCTTTCCATTTATTTTCATAATTGTTTTGAAATAATTCATTATTTCTTTTTGTAATCCAAACACCCAGATACTTTGCTTTTAGTCCTTTATTAAAGCCTGTTAAATGTATTAGTTCCTTCTCTTCTATCTCCCTCATATTCTTTGTTAGGAAAGCTGTTTTTTCCTTATTAACCTTGAAGCCTGAGAATTCGCCATATTCTTGAACAACGTCCATCAACTCTTTAATACTACTAAGCGGATCATCCGGAAATAAGACCAAGTCATCTGCAAATGCTTTAAGTTTATATTGATACTTCTTAATCTGGATGGCTCTTATAGCTTTATCGTCTCTTATGGCATTATTTAGTATTTCCATCGTCATGATAAATAACAAAGGAGATAGAGGGCACCCTTGTCTTGTTCCTGTATGTAGTTCAATCCGTTTTGTTTTCTCTCCATTAATGATCAGTCTTGGCTGTTGTTGACTATAAATTTCTTCGATCCAAGAAGTAAATTTATTTCCAGCTTCCATCTGTTTAACGACCATCTTCAAGAATGACCAATTAATCATATCGAAGGCCTTTTCCGCGTCGACAAATATCACTGCCAATTTTCTTTCATTGTGTTTTTCATAGTACTCAATTATATTTAATACTGTTCTAATATTGTCTCTCAATGTTCTCTTTGGTAAAAAGCCATTCTGATCCTCATGTATAGAAGAAGGGGTAGTATCTCTTTAAATCCTCAGTTAGATGAGAAGGCTCTTAAACTTTTAGGGATATAGTTTCCATGGGAACAATCAACAGCTTCTTGTCTTCCTTAAGTAACAATGTTACAATATCAATATATATATATATATATATATATATATATACACACACACACACACACAAGAAGTCAAGGCAAAGGTTGGTGTATTGTCCATATGGGGAGTGAAAGACAGGGCCACCGAAGCACACAATTGCCTCTATGGAGCCTTGGGACCTGTAGCAGCCACTCTGTTCCTGAGTGGATGTCATGCAGGTCCCGATCTTGATTGATTTGGAGTCTTCAGACTCTCCGTGGATTGGAGAGTCCACAAGCTTGACAAAAGTGCCCCTCCTGTCAGGCGCAAAGCTTCGGGGATGGCAATCTAGTGGGATAGATCGCATTCTTCATCAACCCCAACTAAAAACTGCCCTCCCACAATGTGCGTTTTGAATTTTGCTGTGTTTTGCTGTATGGACAACACAACTACTCCTACAATATTTGCCATTCAAAGCCAGCACTGAACCTGCTAAAAGTAAAAGTGGACATGTGTACTGCATACACTAGCACCAAAAGAGAGAAGTGGCGAAGAGTAAGAAAAGTAACAGTGATGCCCTGTATGCCTTCCTAGTTCCTTATTTGTATGAAAGCCTGAAACACCTCTGCCAGTAAATCTGGGTGCAGAATCCCAGTTCCTTATTCCTTCACATGCTGTTTTGCAACTATTGATGTGTGTGTACATGCTTGACAGGCAGTACCTTATGCACAAAGAGATGTGATTAATCCAAGATTGACTCCTAGCAGATCATGTTCTCTGCTTATGCGTATATGATTTCAGATAGTCCAGAGCTTTTTGTGGGTACACACCAAGGTCCTTTCTTTTTTATAATTATTTTTGTTCTCCTTGGTGTGGGCACATTCACTTGAAAGTACCCTGCACGCAAAGACAGTTTTGGGCCAGGTGCCTTAGTTTTGTTGTGTTAAAAACACTGTCCTAGACAGGTGGACAAAGCTGAATTACTGATGATTTGACTGAAGCAAATGCTCCAGGGCTCTCTGTGGCTAGGAGCCCCATGGTACAACACATACATCCCCACACACACAGTTCTTATCCTCTGAAATTCTCTAGAAGGAAATGCTTCGGAGTAGAAATTTCTTCCTGCACGTTCCCCAAGAGTTGGTAGCCCTTTTCACCCACCGTGGTTCCATTTCCCAGCTTCAGTGTAAGTGAAGAGGTGGGTGGCATGTTGGTGTTGCCACCTCTGAGACACTTATCTTGGCCCTATCAACCAAGACACAAGCAAGTGGGATGACCACAGCGCTCCCTCCCCCAGGCATGAAAGGGGCTGGATCAGACTTCTCTTTACCTAGCAACACCTCCAAACTCAAGCTACTCCAGCATGAAGCTGGCCTTCCAACATATGAGCTCATACATGTGCACAAGGGGGGCTCTTTTCTTAAAACTGCTCTAGGGCCCCAACCACCTTAATTGGACTTTACAGGTAGGTATATAATTTGAAGAGCCAGTATAGTACAGTGATTTGAGTGCCGGACTGCAACTCTGGAGACGAGTTCAGTCCTGTGCTTGGCTATGGAAACCCACTGGGTGACCTTGGGCACATCAGACACTCATGATAGGTTTTCCTCAGGGTCAGCATAAGTTGGAAATGACTTGAAAGTACACAAGAACAACCATACATTTTTGGGCAGTTCCAAAGTCAATTCATGGTTCTTTCCTACATAATTTTGGGTACTGGAATGCTGTGTTTGACTATATCCTGCTCTGAAAAAAAGTGTTAGCTTGACCCATTTCAGTTCCATCTCACAGAGGATGCTCTTCTGGAAGTGAGGTGACCCAAAGCTTTTTGTAAATTCTTGATCTGTAATTATCATCTGGGGTCATGGTATACTCAAGTGTGTTGTGCAAAATCTAACATTTTGATGAAGAGCATTCTTGTTTAGTGTGAAGAGGGCAGGCCCCTCCACTTCATGGGGTGAGCCAAAGCTTATTTGGAGGCATTCCACTTATAAAGAATCTCAGTTCTTTATTGTGTTCACTGATTTAGTGCTAACTTTCATTTGAATATGGAGCACATAACCAGTTCCAGCGCCATCCAGATGTCCCATATTCAAGACACCCGAACCATGCCTTGTTCAGATGATGACTCCCAGAATCCCTCAGACAGCATGCCAAGTTCCCATGCTGGCTGGGAGTTTGGGGAATTGCTGTCTTTAAAAGGACCTTTTTCAAGTTCTATTTGAAAGCTAGAAGGTCTGACATGGGCCCTTTCTGCAGAACATGAGTGATTAGTCAAACCATTTCTCACCCACAGAACAACACTATTTTGTGCAGCCTAGACAGACTTGTTAAAGGGCTCTGATCTAATGTAGTTTCTATTAGGCTGCAAGCTTCACTCAGGTAAGATCATATGGCTGTAGACAGGATTTTGTTATATGATTTTTATATGGTGCCTAGATTTTTGAAGAAGATGTAAAGAAGTTGCAAGGCTTTCTCAGATGGGGATCTGGCATCAGAGTAGTCCAGCAAGATCTAGAGAGTCACAGATTCCTGGTTCCTGCTTTATTGGATCAGACCAGCTTCTCACAATGATATACTATTTCACACAGTGGTTAACCTTAAGTCTCTGGGAAATCTATTAAATCTTAACTGTGTTATCATTTCTCTTGGTTTTGTCCAGAGGTCAATGACTTCAGAGATATTATTGGAAAGCAATTCCTGTGATCCTTCAGCAGTGGCTATGCCAGCTGGTGTTGATTGGAATTGCAGTTCGGTGACATCTGAAGGATCACAATTGCTTATCTCTAGCCATTTTTGAAGAAGACATAAAGAAGTCGCAAAGCTTTCTCAGGTGGAGATCTGACATCAGAGATCTAAATCTGTGACAAGCCCTCTGTCAGAGATTTCCAGTTATACAGTAAGTATGGAGAATGATGACTTGTTTGCCATAGGGTTGCTGTAAGTCGGAAATAACTTGAAGGCACACAACAACAATATACATAATAAAATATATGACTGAGATCATGTTAGTTAAGCTCACCTGGCTCATAAACCTGTTCAAAAAATTTCTGAATGGCTTGTCAGTTCTTAGGTAAATCCAGTTGCTTCAATGGCTCTGCTCTATAAGACTAACAATAAGATTTAGACCATACACCATGCATCAGGCCATTAAGAAGAATATGTATCATCTTCACTTTCAAATACATCTTATTCCAAAGCTAACTTGTGGAATTCATTAAATTGTCTTACAATGTTTGTTAGATTATTCCTGTTTTAAATGGTTCTGTATTAATTTTATTTGTACCTGAGATTTTATGATGTGAGATGGGATCTTTAAAGATATTTTAGTATAAAAAATAAATAAATATTCAATTCTTCTTTTTCTTTTATATATTAGAAGGTAAAGTATTACACTATCTAACTTATAGCTGCCATAGTGAGTGTCCCTGCCTCATACTATTGCTGATCTATTGTAATTTTATTTCGTTATCCCCAGTACAAAATATAATCATAATTTTCTTTTATTTGTACTGAGTCTGGCTGCAGCTGTGGATTGCTGACATGGAGGGGAACAAACAATTGCATCAGCCTTGACCGGTTCTGTTCTGAAACAATTTTGCAGTTCTGTTTTTCATTACCCTCCTCGCCAGTTAGATTTCCTATAAAATTTGCCCCGCATTAACTAAAAGGGACTGTGATTGTAAAACAAAATGACCGTACTGCTCAAATATAAACTCTAGGGACCAAATGTAATGCAAAAAAGATGCTCAAAAGCAATTATAGCAAAAAAATAAATAAAAAAAATCACTAGTATTTCAAGTTTTAACTATATAGTAACAATTCCAGGAATAAAGAACTGAATCTGAAAGCAAAATCATAATTGGGCATTTGAATACAGATATAAAATTTCTAAAGGAGTTTGAAAAGTTTGGTATTGAAATCCCTGTTGCTTCTAGTGTGTTATATACAACACTCATACAGAACTCTATTCTAGATTGCTAGAGTGCTAAAGAATAAAGGAGACAAACAATGCTTAAAGGGTTTTCTCTGCTGAGACAATTCTTTTCCATCACAGTAGTAAAAAAGAAAAAAAAATACACTTGCATTGAGGAGCTGAGAATGTGAAATATATTTCCATTTGACTGATTAACAAAACATTGTTAAGAGTCAATGTCAATGTTGATGCGTTAGTGCTTACAGTCAATATTTTAAAAGCTTAATTTACTGAAAGTCATAATTTCTCAGAGAAGTAATTAGAGGAGCATCTGAGGAACCAAGAATGGAAGGAAGTCCTGGGAAGCATCTTCACCCATTTCTTGACATGAGTGACAGTGGACAGCACAACAGATCCTACATTTTATTAAGCTAATGGAATAAGCAAATAGGAGAGGGCACATCTTAGGAAAAAAGAGTTGGACCAAAGATCAATGTCCTCCCTTTTTGTAGTCCTAGGCCATTTCCGCACTACACTGTTACAGTGCTATTATTCCACATTCAACATCCTGTGGAATTCTGGGGTTTGTAGTTTACTGAGGCCAAAGCGCTCTGGTTGAGAATTCTAAAGGCCCCTTCCTAAACTACAAACCTCACAATTCCACAGGATGTTGAAAGTGGAATCACAGCACTATAAGAGTGTAGTGCAGAAATGGCCCTAGTGTCTACTAAGGCCATGGGGTGAGGAAACTGTGGCTGCATTTGTTTGGGGGCACTGAAGGGGCCTATTTTTTTTTTATTTTTTTTTTGCCTGTGTCCTTTTATTACATATATAGAAAGTCTATGTGACAACTGATAATGATTAAGTACAAAAATATTGAAGGACATGTCTCAGTTTGTTTTCTAAATGTAATTAGAGTACCTATTCCTTTTTGTTAAATGAAATTATTGTTAAATTAAATTACCCTGATAGCTATAAATTTTGGAGAGCAATATGGTACATATATTGTTGTTTTAATATATTTATTTAAACAAATATAATACAGCCAAGCAGTAATTACATTATATTGGATTGTCAGAGTGTTAAATCACCCATCCTGAAAGCAGAGGTAAAATGTGAAGAAACATCTGTAAAAATTCCGAGGGAAACAAACAAAAAAAGATTATCAGAATTAATCAGGAGAGTTTTGTCACTCCATTTCTAATTTTTCCACAAAAAATAAGGGTTGGGGTAGAGTCTGCTGTAATCCAGAAGAATTATTGTTCCATGTAGGGCTGGTCCAAAATGTTTTGATACCTGAGAATGAGTACCATTCTTCTCTGAAACTGAGATGCATGGTACCCCATGTCAGTTAAGCTAGTTTGGTGTTTGTAACAGAAAATCCCACAAGGATGTCTACTCGCTGGCACTAAAATTATGACAATAAATTAAGTAATTAAGAATTTGGTACTCTTTCATACTCATGGGCCCACTTTCACATGATTTACTCTTCTCAGGGCTTTGATGGTCCAGTCGTGTCATAATCCTGCCTCATTTTCTTAGGCTAATGCAACAAGTGTGGATCATACCACACAGTCGTGGTTAGTAAGATCTTCTGAGGAAACAGTTTACTTCCTTTGCCACACTTGCGATGGAGAAATGGTTATTTACAGTATCTCCGCTCAAAGTGCTGATTGTAGCATAAAGCAGGCAGCCAGATAACCACACAGATGGGAAGGGAAACTATTTCTTTTTGATCAGGGTGGAGTGTCCTAGGGTAAAGGTAAGAGATTCTGTTTAATATTTGAAGGACAATGCAAGTGCAATGCAAAGAGAAGAAAATTGCTCAGGTTCTCTTTCCCCATATTACTCACTAGGTACCTGCCTCAGATGACCTCAAATTAACCAAAAGCCAGATTAGAAGGGTTTTAGGGAATTGGTTTTATAAGCTTTGGTCCATTAATTAATTGATTAAATTTGCCAATGAATACAAGACAACAGTTTTTCAGGAGAAAGGAGACTTTTTAAATTATAGATGCCTGTGGTGTTGTAGGTGGCTTCCTTTGAGTTGGTTTTGCTCTTTGCAGTTTTCAAAAAGTGCTTCCATTAAAATTGGGCATTATTCTAAAATGTAACACGCGGAACACATTTTGTGAAGCAGGAAAATGAAATTTGCAGTAGGAAATAGTTTTTGTGTAGTTGGCAATATAGGCTTTAATCATGAATAAGTACATGAGAAAAAGATAAAAGAACATTTAAAAGACTAGCATTTGCTTTCAGTTTTTAAACCTTATATTAATAATATATTATTGGAATCAGCTACCTGACTGCTGTGTCTATGATGGAGAGTTTAAGCATAAAGATACGTCTATCTGCTTTGGATCTAGCTGTTGCTGCAGGCATTGTCAGTTTTATTTCAGCACTTCCTTTGCACCGTGGCTCACAGTTCACTGGCATCTAGAAGTTACCAGATTAATTTCCACATTAATTTACCAGATTTTGTAATAACTTTCACCCTTACATAAATTTGACGGTTCTGGTTTGGTCCACGCTGGTCTTCTATGTTGGGGACCCTGGTTATACATTTTTGGCCAGTGTCTCAGTGAGGCTCTTTCTATCACTTTCTACCATGGTTGTGCAAAATACTCCGTGATCTTGGATGGATCTCTCTCTTCGTACCAGCCTTCTGGCTTTTTGTGCAAGAGGAGGGGGGAATTTAGAATAAACCCTAATGAGAATAAAATGGTATTAATTTGCTTGCAGTTAATCACAAATACCTTTCTAGAGTATCAAAAGCTTTGTGTCTGAAATGCTGCAGCACACCATTGTACTTGGCAGGAAATTAGATTATATAATGGAGGGATTTCTCTCATTTTAGAAACTTAGAAAATCCCCATGGATCAAGGCGGGGAACAACAACAGATGAACACATGACATATAACATGACATATAACATCAATTAAAAACAGAATATTAATTAAAAAACAACAATTAAAATACACACTATCAACTTAAAAGAACAATTAATACATGTACCTATTAAAACAGTCAATACATATTTAAAATACATAGTTAAAATTCACAATTTAAAACTGTCTGAACAGGCCTGCTGGAAGAAAATGGTCTTTAATGCTGTTTTTGAATTCAGGCAGCATATTCAGTTATACTTATAGAAAATTAGTTCAGATCACAACACTTAACTGACTTTTGACTACTTTGTCCCATTAATTTTAATGGCTCAATTTTAGGCATGGTAACTTTGGCATAAGCTTTCAGAGGCAGTGGATTCCTGTTCATGACAGTTTATGCCAAATGGAAATTGTTAGTCTTTAATCTGTAAGAGTCTTTGTTGTCTTCAAAAGAGCAACTGTTAATTGCTTTCACATTGTTTGGATACTATGTCATTTATTTATTTTATTTTAGGCTGATTTATCTGTATGACAGCCACCTCTCAGCATCTGAAAGCAGTTTTTATATCTCCCAGCCTTCAGTCATAAAATGGCTAAATGGCAAGCCATTCACAGATTCATCCTTCCTGCATGCATTATAGAAATAAAAATGGGGACCTCTAGCACAAGGATCTTGCAAAGATAATGCACACCTATGTTCCCTAGTCTGACATTCTTGTAGCCATACTGAACTACAAATTCCACCATGCCAACACCACAGTATGGGGAGTGCTTAAAGTTCCACCTTTGCACCCACAATTTTACATTTACCAGAATTTGTTCTTGTTATTTGCATCTTCAATCAAATTTAGCAAAATAATTTCATTATTTCTCCTGAATCTATGCTGTCTTTCTTCAAACATAAACTCCAGAAAACAAACATAAACTCCAGAAAAATGTATCTGTCACACTTAAAAGCACCTGCTATAAAAGTAAACCCACTTGATCTTTTGTTTTAGCTAATTCTCTAAAGTCTGTTAATTCTGTTCAGTGTCAATAACATACCATGGACAGGATCCAATGGTAGACTTTCTCTGGCCTCTTGATACTTTCACTAGCGGTCGAAACAACATTTACCATTAGTTCCTGTCTATGATGTGTTGGTAGAGGTGATCTCCCTTTCCCTTGGAGCTGGCCCTTCTGTAGCTTAAAAATCTGCTTCGAAAGTTGGGAAACTCTTCATGGCAGGATTTTGGCACCAGGTAAGCAGAAGAGAGAGGGAACAGCACCCGTGATGGAAATGAGTTGTTAGTGTGAATACACAGTTGGATCCTGGCCCAGAAACATAGTACATTCATACCCCCTGTTTGTTTCTCATCTGTCAGTCACTTTTCTTTCAGATAATTCTCTTAGCCCATTTTGTTTTTTTAAAAAAACAACAAATATTGCAAAATATCTAATGTATACATTTTAGGCTAAAAATGGAGGATCTGTATAACACTCTTTGAACAATTTCCTCTTATGATGCAACAGTTAGTTGACACGCAATGACAGAAGTAGGGAAAATATGCTTTTTATTATATCAAGTTATTACAGTTCTAGACTGCACCTACCTACTTCTAGCATAGAATAGAAACTAATATAGGAAGGAAAGACTTCAGGATTATAAACACAGAGATGAAAATTTTTTAAATTTGTCTAATGATAGTAAAGTTGTATTTAGGAGGAGGACTGTTATTACTTCAGGCCTTCTTCATGTGTGTGCACATGCCTTCAAATTGCCTGTCAACCTATGGTAACTCCGTAGGGTTTTCCTAGACAAAGAATATTCAAGGGTGGTTTTTCCAGTTCCTTTCTCTGAAGTATAGCTTACAGCACCTGGTATTCATTGGTGGTCTCACCAAGTCCTGTTGGGGACTTACGCTGGTATCATGGTCCAATACACTGGTCTAAGGCACTTTTTGAGAAATATATAGGGTTAGTGGGAGGAAGGCAGAAAAAGCCGTCTCTGTTGGGCAGAGAAAGGTGCCCTGCTAACTCCCAAGTTGTTTAGGAGCTGAGAGGACAGCTTTCTCTCTTGACATAGAACACCTGTGTTGCTGTTCCCCTTTATCATCACCTGGGGCCATTTTACCACTGCCACTGCACTGCCCTCTGCAGTGTTAATAGAATCCTGGAGTTGGAAGAGACTCCAGTCCAACCCCCTGCTATGCAGGAAACTCATCAAAGCATTCTCAACAGATGGCCATCCAGCCTCTGCTTAAACACCTCCAAAGAAGGAGATGCCATCACACTCCAAAGCATCATATTCCAGCATATTAATTATGCTGACCAACAGGATTGCTGGTGCTTTGAAAACGAAGATGCTGGCCAGTGTGCCTAGGAAGGAGAGAAAGCTTAAGTTCCCCCGCTCCCATGATCTTACAGTCAGCATCATTGCTTTGGCACCATTTCTGCCTAGACAAATGGTTTCTTCTCATGGTTTCTTCTCACAAATAAATCCCCCTTAGATTGACCATGATGTCTTCACTCGCTTGGGAACAAGCTCTCCCAAATTCTGTGGGACTTATTTTCAAATGCAGACAATCAAGGCTGTGCATCGCCTGGAAAGAATCAAATTAGTGAGTCTATAATATGAAGAGAAAAAGAAATTGGCATGTATCTATAATATAAGCCCTGCAAATATTTATTCTGCTTTTCACACAAGATCTGTAATGGACAATTGGTGTTACTTGGAAGAAAACTATTTCTCCATGAGGAAGTTCTAAGATAGCAACTCATCCCAAAATACAGAGCATGTTTTTCTCCAGGTCCTAAGGAACATATTAGTCATTTTGCTGTTCATTCTAACGTAGGCATATTAAAGATATGTGAACTGTATATTTGAAACTAAGCCTAAATGCAAAAGATCTGATCCTGTTATTGTTTTTTATATTATCCCTTAATTTTCTGTTTCCCATTCCCAAACTTTTGTCTCAAGTCCAGGTCCCCAGGAGGATGGACTGTGATCCCATCATTTCGATTTAAACCCAGAAGTACAGAAGAAACTGCTAGCAGAACTTTGAGAAGCCAGGTGACAAATTCTTGAAGGAGCTGAAAGCTGTTTGAAAAAGACAGGATATTGTATTGTGGTTTGTGGTATGTACGAGCTTCCCATTTTTGCCTCTGTTAAAACAGGTTTCTGTATTGCTTCAGAACAGAACAAAAAATGTGTAGGTCTGCCATGGGAAGCGAAGCTTCTCTCAAACTGCTTTCCATGGGATTTGAAAAAAAAATATATCCTCAAGAGCAGCCATTGACTGTTGAAAGCTATTTGTCAGTTCAATTAAAGATCCCTCTGCTCTTTTGTTTAATCATTTTATTGATAAAAGCACTTTGTAGTAAAAGCCAGAATAAATTCATCACTCTCACAGCAACAGATCTACCAATTGCTCATCTTTGGAAACTCTCAGTTAGGTCCCAAAGGCTTTAATAAAAAGCCTTGTTTTACCTTGGTGCTAGAATGCAGCCAGTATTGGTGACAATTGGTGATCCAAGGGAAAGGCATTCCACAACAGAGCACAACTCCTGCTCTCAGTTGCATGTTGAAGCCCCGTGCTCCATTGACTTGCATGCAGCCAATACACATTGTTGCATGTTGAAGCCCCGTGCTCCATTGACTTGCGTGCAGCCAATACACATTGCACTTTTGCCCCTGCCAGGAATTACACAACAGTGCCAACACAGGACAATATCAACAGTAGCTTTAGTTGAGCTTAAACCAGAGCTTTCCAAACTTTTCATGTTGATGACACACTTTTTAGACATGTGTCATTTCATGACACAGTAATTCAGTAAGTAATTCAGTAAGCGGAGGCAGACACTCCACCTGAGCCTGGCCCACCACCACCACTGCCACCACTCTCACTGGGTGGCCTGGGGTGGCAGCGGCATGAGAGCCAGCCCTTCCACTTGGACCGCCACCGCCGCCCTCGCTGGGGTCTTCCTTGGCCTGGGGTGGTGGTAGCAGCAGAAGAGACAGCCCCTCCATTTGAGCCTGGCCAACTGCTGCCCTCACTGGGGTCTTCCTGGGGTGGCAGTGGCAGTGGCAGTAGAGGCAGCCCCTTCACCTGGGCCTGGCCTGCCATGGCAGTGGGAGAGGCAGCCCCTCCACCTGTTACATCCATGCAACACACCTACACACTGCAGCCAATGCACTAACATGCCACGGCACACAGTTTGGAAAACTCTGGCTTAAACTCTTCCTAATGCCCTTTAGGGATACTACAGAATCAATCACCTGCAGAAACAACATACTGTATCAGTCTGATCACACAGACTACAACTTGCATTTCTCCTTTCCTAGTAGGATGGCTATATCCAAAAGGGTACAGGGCATCTGGGCCATTAAAAGTTTTTAAAAAGAGTAAAATCCAGCAGGTATAATTTGTTATGCAAACCTAAAGGACAGTGATGGGCAGAGGTACGTGGTGCATATTAATAGCTGAACTTCGTTTAACCTGTTTCTGATACCATTAATCTCCCATAGGAGGCTGCCTGGGTTTAATACCTTAGGGGAAAATTGTCCTCCTACCTTCAGAGACACGTTTCATGGGGTTGTGAGAAAACGTGTTGGCTGCTGTCAGGCATTGCTGTGGTCACTAAGTAGCCACTAGAAAGGGAGATTAGGTGTAGGTTGCACTATGGCCCTTTCTGCCAGACGACGCTCTTGCGTGTTGTCCTGTCACAATCTTGGCAGTACTTCTGCCAGGATGGGAGTGTGTTCCCCGTGTTCCTCTCCACACCAACCGGCTGCCTGCAAAAGGGAGCGTGAGGGACACACTCTTCCTTCTGCACTGCAGCTGGCCTTCTTCCAATGCTGCAGTGGGGAAGGAAGCACATGATGGTGCTTCTAGCCCTTCTGCCTGGCCGGCTGTGATGGAAGGTTCTCATTATTGGGGGTCATTGATGGAGTTTTCCCATCAATTATATACCTGCGATCACATTGGCTGGTGATGCGAGAAAAGTGGAACTGCGATGACGTCATGCAGAAGCGTTGTCATGGTCCCACTCCTCTTGTGTCCCCATGTTGGGAGGACGCCATCCTGCAAAAAGGGCCTATGAACACCTTTTCCCATATAGCCATTAAATGTTTTAGAGCCCTGCCTTCTTTCACATCAGGCCACCTTAACTGAGGTTTACCTTGGAGTATAAAATCAATAGGGGTGTGTTTGTGTAATCCATGGTACGAATCATATGACTCTACAAATGTTATTGGACTATAATTTCCTTCATCTATAGTCAGCACAGCAAGTGCTGAGAAAAAGATGGGAGTTTCAGTTCAACAACATCTGAAGGGATAATGCTTATCCCAGCTGTAACTCCTAATAATTTGCATGTGTAGCAAATACTTTGCATAACATGCAGATTAGGTCACTCAGATTTAGGATGATGAAGCTGGGTAGTGTGTGTGCACGTGCGCCTTCAAGTTGCCTTGAATTTCATAGGGTTTTCTTAGGCAAGGAATACTCAGAGGTGGTTTTGCCAGTTCCTTCCTCTGAAATATAGCCTACAGAATCTGGCATTTGTTGTTGGTCTCCTATCCAAGAACTAACCAGGGCTGACCCTGCTTAGCTTCCAAGATGAGATAACATCTGTGGCCTTTAGGGTACTCCTATCAAAATAAGATTCCCTATCCCTTCTCAGTGTTCCTCTCCCTACACTTCAGATTAAGATCAGGGTAGCAGAAAGAGGAGAGTAGAAAAAGAGAAGAAAAAGACATGGAGGGATTGCACCTAGGCTGGAAGCAGAAATGTCAAATGTTCTGGAGGAAGGGTGTGGGGATTAAACCAATAAGATAGAAACAAGCTGAGCATATACAGACCGTCTCACGAAGGTAGATTCTCATACAGCCAGCAATTGCAGGTTTCTGCAGCTTTACCACATTACTACCCTGAACCTATCTCCTCATTGCCACATTAGGGGTTGGGTGTGAAGCCGCATCCTGTTGGTGCTGTGCTGAAATGATATTTACTTGGGCAGCAGATAACAATCAGCCATCTTTGGGTAAGGGGTGGAGTTCAGGTGGGAAAACCATTGCTTGGTTTCAAGCCTGGATTGAAACTAACATGAAGAGTGGGACCATGAATATCTGAACACAGAGGTTTCATTATTATGGCATGGGAGCAGGGGTGTGTGTGTGGCATTCAGCTCTACAAACTTCTAAGAAGTGTTTGTCAGGACTTTGAGAACCTTTCCGTACTACACTGTTATAGTGCTATTACTCCACTTTCAAAATCCTGTGGAATTCTAGGTTTTATAGTTTACTGAGGCCAAAGAGCTCTCTGGCTGAGAATTCTAAAGGCCCCTCCCTAAACTGCAAACCTTAGGTTTCCATAGGCTGTTGAAAGTGGAATAATAGCACTATAACAGTGTAATGCGTAAAGGCCCTGGTTTGAATCTACACATCATTACATTCAATGCAGAGACATATAAGGACCATACTTTTAATAACCTTCTTCCTCTACTTCTCTGTAACATTTGGAATAGGAGATTAGTTGGCTTGCCTTCTGAGCAAATTAAATTCTAATAACTTAAAATTTCACAGAAGGCAAGCCAACGAATTTTTCATCCAGCACTGAAAAACGGGTATGTGCAAGAAGTTGTACACATACAAGATATGTTCAAGATATGTGCAAGAAACTTCTACCTCCATGACACAATGGGACGTCTTTTTTTTAATTAGTTGTGTATAAAACTTGCTGTGTACCTCTGTATAAGCATATACAAATACATTGGCTCAGACACCATATGTCTTTAAGTGATGTCACCAGTGCTTTTCAGAATCAATGTTTGCCACAGATATCAGTATCTTAGAATGTATCACACAACCCAGCAAACTATAGAATTTTTTTAATTACACTGATTTAAATGAATGAGTTAAATATATGCTTCCAGCTGCAATCCTATTTCTATTTACCTAAGAGAAAAACCTACTGAATTCACAGGAAAATCCTATACATATATACTCTAAAGCAAGACATACTGTGTTGAATGGATTTGGGAGTAAAGTTAATGCTTTACCATCATTATATCCATTCTTTGCATAGTAAGAAGACATTATTCTGTTTCCTTAGCATTTAAGAAGAAGTGATTCTAGACATCAACTGGTATCACAAAACTTTCGGCTATCCAGAAATAGCACAAGGGGAAGCAGACTCTAAATTACATCACAAAAGCATCTTTTAAAAAGAAAACACACACACACACACACACACAAAAGGCTGGTATGTTGTAATCTCAAAAAGCCCATGCTGATCCAGCAGACTTAAACATTATGAAAGTCAGCAGACTTGGTGTTAACAGAGGTCTAAAAAGTTAGGGGACTCTTAATCCATAAAGAAGTGCCACAAATGTTTCTTCTGCACAAAGGGTTTATTCAAGGTGGATTTCAGGTTGTGTTGTTATTATTTGCCATCAAGTTGACTTCCACTTATGGTGAACCTATGAAGGAGACACCTGTAGGATCCCCGGTCCTCAACTGCCTTGCTCCACTTCCCTATAGTCTTTCACTTTACCAAGCATTTGTTGGAAAGGCAACAACATCCAGTGTTTATAAAGTTCAATGTGACTTAGAGAGAACAGCAGAACTGGCTGAAAATATTCAGTTTCTTATTTAAAATATTGAGCAGTGGCTGCACTTGTGCTATTTTTGTTCTGTAGTAGCCATAAAATTTACACTATTCAAAAAAAATGTGGTAGACCTTTTCACATTACACAATAATTCAACTGTCATGGCAACATCCTATAAAATACTGGGATTTGCAGCACAGGGAGGTCTACTTAGAATTTGCTGCTGGTGAACTTCATTGCCTTACCAAACTACAAACCCCAGGATTTGGGTGCAGTCATGGCAGTTAAAGTAAAAGCATAGCACTATAACTATGTAGTGTGAAAGGCCCTTGTGTATCTCCTGGTTCACTAACTATGTCTGTTATTCCCCTTTCTCTCCTGCCTGCCTGCCTGCGTTCCTTTCTTTCTTCTCTTCTTCTTCTTCTTTTGAACCAGCATTCACCATGGCAGAAGAAAATATTGTGATGAGCACCACTGAGTTTGCTTATGAGGAGATAGCATCTCCATGTGATCAAAGTGACATTCAGATACTTGGAAAACTCTTTCTGCCTATCCTGTACGCTGTTGTGTTCACCATTGGGCTAGTTGGAAATTTCCTGGTGATTTTTACCATTATGAAAGGTGGGCACCAAAAGAGCATCACTGACATATTTCTCTTGAACCTGGCCATCTCTGATCTTCTATTTGTAATATCCCTTCCTTTTTGGGCTTCTTACATCATACATGGATGGATACTTGGAAATCTTTCATGCCGAATAGTTTCCTCCTTCTATTCAGTGGGCTTCTTTGGAGGCATGTTCTTCATCACAGTTGTAAGTATTGATAGATACCTGGCTATTGTCCATGCAATGTATGTTATGAAAGCCAGAACTGTCCACCGGGGATGTATCACTAGTGTTGCAGTATGGGCCCTGGCAGTTTTATTTGCAGCTCCTCACTTTATATTCGTCCAAAACTCAGAAGATAAATGCACTTCTTTGTATCCGAAACATCTTGAGAACTTATGGCCAGTTTTCAGCTACATGGAAATAAACATCATTGGGTTCCTTCTCCCAATGTGTATCATGAGCTTCTGCTACCTGGGGATCCTCAAAACCTTGTTCTCTTGTAAAAACAACCGGAAAAAAAGAGCTGTGAAACTGATTTTAATGGTAGTGATTGTGTTTTTTCTATTCTGGACTCCGTACCATGTATCACTTTTTCTGCAGGTATTAAGGTTCTATGATTTCTTTGAAACCTGCACCTCCTTAAGGCTTTTAGAGTACATCATGCATGTGACTGAACCAGTAGCTTTCTGCCATTGCTGTATTAATCCAATTATCTATGCTTTTGCTGGTGAAAAATTCAGGAAGTACCTTTCTCACCAGGTTCTCAGATGCCTATCATTCATTGGTTTCTGTGGACCTTGTACTAAGTACCATCGCACAATTCCTATTCCTGTTCCAGAGACTGTCTTGACTAGCAACCATACCCAGAATACCAGTGACCAAGATGGCTCTGTGTTTCTCTGAGTGTTTAATAGTGGATTGTGTAGAATTATATGTAATATATTGAGTACTAAGCTACAATTTTGCATAAACAATGCAAAAGCCTTGTTTTTCTCACCATTCCTGAAAAAGTAGTAGTGATTGTCCATAATATGTTTGCATGTATGTTTCAATTATTATCTTACAAGCTAGAAATATTTGGAACATTTTTATATATTCTTTCTTTAGCTAATAAAGTTATATAAGTTAAAGTAGTTGTGTTCTTGACTTGTTTCAGAGTATCCTTTCTATTAATGTTTCATTGATGGGTAGATTGGATGGTGTACTGGAACCTCTGACTGCTTGGTGGCTTGTTAAAGCAAAAATGGATGGACGGAAAGGAAGAGTTACTACCGTGCAGAGTTGTAGTAACTTCCTGCCCATCAGGGATGCAAATCCTGCAAATGACTGAGTAATTTGAAGCCATAGCTTCCTTCCTCTTCTTCCCCCTCCTTTTCCACCCATTGTTCCTTTTTCCATGATAATTGCAAATGAAAATGATGCTCAGAGGGCCTCTGTGTAACATCTACAGCTCTAGCAATAACTGATCTGTGGTACAACTGATGGTTACAGTCTCTGTAATTCATAAAATTTGTGCAGTTTTGCAATTCTTTGCTGTGTGTAAAGAGTAAGAGGAAAAAAACTGGGGGAGCAATCGTTCTGTCCCGAAAATCTGTGAAGCTGCTTTTAGAAAATTAAAAGGTATTGTGAAAGAGAAGAATCCTTTCGGCAGAAACAGAAGTCCATGCATTCTATAACTGCAAACCCCCTGCAAAAAAAATCCAGTAAAAGATACATCAACTTGTTAGGAAAACACTAGACACCTGCATACAGATTTAACAAAACCTAAACCGGCTGGGAGAATAAGTGAATAACAACTGTTTTTGTCCCCCAAGACCAAATCAGTGAGTCTGATGCTTCACTAATTTTGAAACAGCTGCACAGAGGCACCAGTTTTTCATTCATCATAAAACAAGTACATTTCAAGAGGCCTTTTGTCAAATACTGAATGACACTGAGGTTTGCTTGCTTCTGTAAATTTTGTGCTTTTAGTAAAAAACAAGGTCGATTTCATAAGTCAGATGTCTACTGGCTCCTAATGTAATATTTAAGAAAAGCCTTTCCACAGGTTTGGAAGCCTTTTGCTCTGCAGATATTGTTGAAAGTGCATTTACCCACTGTCAGCATAGTCAATGGAAGAGATTATGGAAGTTGTAGTCCATCAAGATCTGGAGAGTCACAGATTCCTGGTTCCTGCTCTGTTGGATCAGACGAGCTTCTCACAGTGACATACTATTTCACACAGTGGTTAACCTTAAGTCTCTGGGAACCTATAAGCACAATGCTGAGATCTTTTCTGCACCATACCTCAATAGGAGATTGTTCCGTTACAATCTCAGCATTGCTGTTTCTGTGATGGTGTTGGGTTAGAAACACTTCTTATTGCATCCTTTCGCCTTAAGCAGATGAACAGAATTATTCCCACTGGTGTTCCCTCCGCACTATAGCATCATTGGCCAGTCCCTTTCCCTGCTCCCCCCACCACACGGCTCCTGATTGGTTGGGGGAGGTTGTAAGCCGAAACTAGCGCAGCCACATTGTAACGTCATGAGGCACCAGTATACTATTGCAGTTTTGTGCTATAATGCTAAAAAATGTATTTAATTTTAAAAAAAATTAACTCAAAGGAGATATTTAAAATAAACACCGAGAGGCAGTAGATTCCAAACTCACCATGCCATGGGAGTCACTGAGGGAGGGACACAGTGGACACACCCACACCCAC
The DNA here is from genome assembly GCA_948474755.1 of Ctenosaura bakeri. Taxonomy (NCBI): domain Eukaryota; kingdom Metazoa; phylum Chordata; class Lepidosauria; order Squamata; family Iguanidae; genus Ctenosaura; species Ctenosaura bakeri. The sequence continues at coordinate 926,642 of CAOLHI010000361.1, forward strand.
CCACTCCTGGATCTGCAATGACAGGAAAAGCTATTAAATGCTATTACAGAACTGCACTGACCCAGCTGACAGGATTGTAGTGCTAAAGGAGGCTCTTAATGGATTTTTTCTGGAAGTTAAAAAAGGGTGATTTCCAACACTTGGGAATGCGACAGCAGTTGGATAGCAATGATGCAATGCAGTAGCACTGCTCCTGAACTGGAAACTTTTCTCTGATGTGGCGGGGTGATGACATGATCTAGAAAGGGCCTAAGGCAACAGCCTCTCCCCTATTTGTTGCTTTTGGTGACCTCTGAATATGGTGATCTCATACAATCAGAATGATGACTATCCATTGGTATATCCATCTAAATCCCAATGGCTCACTTTAGATTGCCCTATTGGCCCTGAGTCAATGTGTGGTAGTGGTTTGTCCATTGGACTACAGCTCTGGAAAACAGGGTTCAAATCCCCACTAAGCCGTGGAAACCCTCTGGGTGACCTTAGGCGAGTCACATTCTCCCAGCCTCAAAGGAAGACAAAGGCAAACCAACTCTGAACAAATCTTGGAAAAAAAAAAACTGTGATGGTTTCACCTTAGGCCTGTCAAAAGTCTGACATACGACAACAATATTAGCCCAGTTCATAGAATCATAGAATTGGAAGAGACCCCAGGGGCCACTGAGTCCAACCCCCTGCTATGCAGGAACACACATCAAAGCATTCCCAACAGATGGCCATCCAGCCGCTGCTTAAAAACCTCCAAAGAAGGAGACTCTACCACACTCCGAGGCAGCATATTCCACTGCTGGACAGCTCTGACCATCAGGAAGTTCTTCCTGAGGTTCAAGTGGAATCTCCTTTCCTGCAGCTTGAATCCATTGCCCCTTGTCCTAGTCCCTGGAGTGGCAGAGAACAAGCCCGCTTCCTCCTCAACATGACATCCCTTCAAATATTTAAACATGGCTATCATGTCCCCTCTTAACCTTCTCTTCTGCAGACTAAACATAGCCAACTCCCTAAGCCATTCTTCATAGGGCATGGTTTCCAGACCTTTCACCATTTTGTTCGCCCTCCTCTGGACACATTCAAGCTTGTCAATATCCTTCTTGAATTGAGGTGCCCAGAACTGGACACAATATTCCAAATGAGGCCTAACCAATGCAGAATAGAGTGGTACCACTACCTCCCTCGATCTAGACACCGTACTCCTATTGATGCAACCAAGAATCGTATTGGCTTTCTTGGCTGCCACATCACACTGCTGACTCATGTTCAGCTTGTGCTCTACAAAGACTCCTAGATCCTTTTCACATGTACTGCTGTCCAGCCACATGTCCCCCATCCTATATTTGTGCATTCCATTTTTTCTGCCCAAGTGCAGGACCTTACATTTCTCTCTGTTGAAATTCATTTTGTTAGCTTTGGTCCAGCTCTCCAATCTGTCACGGTCTTTTTGAAATTGGATCCTATCCTCTGGTGTGTTAGCAACCCCTCCCAGTTTGGTATCATCTGCAAATTTGATCAGCATACCCTCCACTCCTTCATCCAAGTCATTGATGAAGATGTTGAATAGCACTGGGCCTAGGACAGAACCTTGTGGCACCCCACTAGTCACTTCTCTCCAGGATGAAAAGCAGCCATTCATGAACTCCCTTTGGGTGCGGTCGGTCAACCAATTACAAATCCAACTAACAGTAGCCCTGTCCAGCCCGCATTTTACTAGCTTCTTTGCAAGAATGTCATGTGGAACTTTGCCAAAGGCCTTACTGAGGTCAAGATAATGCTACATCTACAGCATTCCCTTTGTCTATCAAGCTTGTAACCTTATCATAAAAAGAGATAAAATTAGTCTGACATAACTTATTTCTGAGAGTGATTATGGCATTGCTTTCTAAGTAATTACAAACTGACTGTTTAATGATTTGCTCTAGGATCTTTCCTGGTATTGATGTCAGGCTTACCGGGTAATAATTATTAGGGTCTTCTTTCTTCCCCTTCTTGAAGATGGGGATGACATTTGCCCTCCTCCAGTCTGCTGGGACTTCTCCTGTTCTCTAAGAGTTCTGAAAAATTATTGCAAGTGGTTCAGAAATGTCTTCTGCCAGTTCTTTTAATATCCTTGTGTTACCATGATTTCTGGAGTCCCTTGGGGGACACCTCAATGTGCTCCAAATAATGGGGAATGGGAATTAGTCAGAGCACAAGCTGTAGCACTATGAGAGGCAGGGTAACCTAGCGGGACCTTGTACCCAGCTTTTACGGGGTCAGGCTGAGTCAAGACCCAGACAAAATAAATTTATAAATTTTTTTTATTTAAAACCTAAGTCACTGTGCACTTACACACTCACTCACACAGATCTAAGAAAATAAAGAGAGGAAAATAGATAGGGGATTTTAAGAAGGATTTTCAGGGGAAATACTACACCTGATCCTGTAGTCCAGGAAGTTGAAATAGAGCTAGAGAGTTGGGAGCGGGGAATCTCAGCACATGGAGGCTGAGGGGAAGGCTTCGGCCAGCAGAACGGCAGCAAGATGGGGAGGAAGCCAAGAGTGATCTGAAGAAGCGCTCAAAATCAGGGGTTCTTATAGGGGGAAATGTGCCTGTAGGGCAGTCCGTTCCCGGGGAGAACAATGGGTTTCGGATTGGAGACAAAGCCTCCGAAAGGTCAGCACTTAAGATGATTGGATTTTAATGGAGTCAATAGTGCAGACAGTATGCAAATGGGGAGTGCTTGACAGTTGGGTCGTCAGAAGCACTAATCTTGTCAAGCTGACAGTTTGGGGCTGAGAATCTTTTGTATGCTTGGTGCATACTTAATTTAGTTTCCATGAGTACTTGCCTGGAGGTCTCCTGAAGCTGTGTGCCAGAAAATTACTGCCCTGACTAGGATTTTTCATGTATTTTTTAGCTGTTCAGCCGTGCCCGTGTGCGTGCTTATCCAGGGGCCTCTCAAGCTTGTGAAGGGAAACAGTTTGAATAGCCAATCTTTTAATATCAAATTATATTTAGTAGTCCCCGGAATAGGACTATGGATCACAGTAACACTTGGATGTAATTCATCTGGCCCTGGAGACTTGAATTTATCTAGTTTAGCCAAATATTTCTGTACTACTTCTTTACTTATTCTGTGCTGCACTTCCCTCACTTCCTCACCTGCTCCCCACACCCCAGGTTGGGTGCTTCTATCCTTTTGGGAGAAAACTGAGGCAAAGAAGGTATTGAGTAGTTCTGCCTTTTCACTTCCTCCCATTATTAATTGGTCATCTTCTCCACGCAATGACCCTATCATTTCCTTGTTTTTCCTTTAAAAAGCCCTTTTTATTGTTTTTGATGTCTCTGGCAAGCCTGAGTTCATTCTGCACTTTAGCTTTTCTGACCTTCTCCCTACATATCCTGGCTATTGGCTTGAATTCCTCTTTGGTCGTTTCACCGTTCTTCCATTTCCTGTACATGTTTCTTTAACATTTAGCTCAGCTGAAAGTTCTCTTGTCAATCATCCCAGTTTCTTTAGAGACCTGCCATTTTTCCTCCTTATTGGCACAGTTTTCAATTGTGCCTTCAGTATCTTACTTTTAAGAAACTCCCATCTTTCATGAATTCCTTTCTCTTTTAATATTCTTGTCCACGAGATTTCAGCAAGTGACTGTCAAGGTCAGAGACCTGGGCGGTGAGCCAGCCCAGAGAAGGGAGTGTGAGAGCCAGCAAAGTCCAGCCAGGAGGAGATAAGCAAGCACTTTACACAAGGGAGTTCATTTACCAGAGCATCAAGCAAAAGCCATAGTCAGAGTTCCAAAAGCCAAGGGTCAAGAGATCAATTCAAGGTAGCAGGTACTGGGAACGAGGAACAGGCAAGAGGAGGACTTGAAAGAAGTTTGCCACAAGCAAAGGAAAGCTTCCAGGCAAGCAGCTATATAGCCCAAGACACAGGTGTGGCTAGTCACTGCTTCTTGAACTTAATCAAGGAAGCCTCCCTTTGCTCAGCTCTCTTGAGTCTCTGCCTTGTTTGTGGGCTGATTGGCACAGGCTCCAAACCATCTTCAGAATTGGATCCCTGTTGCCCTGAAGGAGCAGGCAGAGGACCGTCTGAGCCTGCTTGGTCCATGGCAGCAGGGGGAGCTCTTGAGCTGCAGGACTCAACTCCAGCCAGAGCCACAGGGACCAACAGCTGCTGCTCAGCAGCAGCAGCTCTGACAGGGGCTTCAGTTGTCACAGTAACTCCCTAAGTTTAGAGAAATCAGCTTTCTTAAAATTTAGGATGCGTGTCTGGCTACACTCGGCTTCTCCTTCCCACTGAATGACAAACTCCAAAAGAGCATGATCACTCCCTCCTAAGGATCCCACCACCTCCATCTCATCAACTAGGTCATCCCTGTTGGTCAGGATCAGATCTAAAATAGCTGATCCCCTTGTCACCTCTTCCGCCTTCTGGATCATGAAATTGTCTGCAAGACAAGCCAGGAACCTGTTGGACCTTGTGGTCTTTGCAGAATTTGACTGCCGACAAATATCAGGATAATTGAAATCTCCCATTAACACGACATCTCTCCTTTTTGAATGTGTCATCATCTGCTCCAGGAAGACCTAATCCAAGTCCTCAGGCTGGCCCAGAAGCCTGTAGCAACCCCCCACAATCACATCCCTATTGTTTCTCGCTCCCTTAATTCTCACCCAGATGCTCTCGACTTGGCTTCCCAGATTTAAGTCCTGGATCTCTTCACAATTGAAAACATCCTTGACATATAAGGCTACTCCTCCTCCTTTCTTGTTTGGTCTATCTCTGCAAAATAAGTTATACCCCCCTATTCCTACGTTCCAATCATGTGATTCATCCTACCAGGTTTCAGTGATGCCTATTAAATCATATTTATTTTGTTGTACTAAGAGTTGGAGTTCATCTTGCTTTATTCCCCATGCTCTGTGCATTAGTGTAGAGATACTTGAGATGATGTGCCCTTTGTGGCAGTCCTGTACTAAAGTTACTTTCCCTGCCCCTGTTGGTCTCTAGTTCTACTTGGCCTGCCCTATCTATATCATTTGGGCTATTTTTTGCAGTACTCACTGAATCCTTGCCCAGAATACTGCTGTCCTCCTTCCCAGTTAAACTCAGTTTAAAGACCTCCTGATCTGTTTTGCGAGACTGTTTGCAAAAACTTTCCGGCCAATGGTTGTAAGGTGCAGGCCATCCCTTGCCAGAAGACCATCTTTGTGGAAATGGACGCCGTGATCCAAAAATCCGAATCGCTCCCGGTGGCACCATCAGAGCCAGTTGTTGATCTCCACTATTCTTCTTTCCCTTCGGGGGCCATGTCCTTCCACATGGAGAAGAGATGAAATGACAACCTGCACATGAAGGTCCTTCAGCTTCCTACCCATAAGCAGGGCTAAAACTGGGAACAGAGACATGAAGGTGCATGTAAGCCCACCCCCAAAGTTTGCTTTGGATATTTAGCACACTTCTGGCTGCCTAGTAATGTTTGGGAATGGGGGTGTGTACACATCTTAGCCCTATTCGCAAGCAGTACCTGCATATGACTTCTATGTCTCTAACATTAGATTAAAACAGAGATAAGCAACTTGTGATCCTCCAGATGTCACCAGACTGCAATTCCCATCAACACCAGCTGGCATAGCCAGTGCTGAAGGATCATGGGAATTGCTTTCCAATAATATCTCTGAAGTTGCTGACCTTTGGACAAAACAGAAATAATACAAAGTTAAAATTTAATAGAGAATCTTTAACAGAGAATCTTAGAGAAACTGCCCGGTGGTTGCTAAGGGGTTTGTGCGTGCTGTACCAACAACAGAACATTCAGATAAGCTGAGCAGGAAAAGCATAAAGAAAGGGAAACTGATTTTTGCTGTGTCCAAGGTTGGAGAAAGGCATAACTAGGGAAGACACTTTGTTCCACTCTTTTGCAGAGAACAGTCAATCCTCAATGGTGGACACCCACCCACCCCCATGCACGCCCCCACACAGAGTTGCCCTTCATTTTCACATCTACTGTACTTGCAGACTGACTTTTATTGCACTCCTCACTTGAGCAACTATCACTCCTCCCTTAGGGTCCCATCCCACAGTTTGAGAACTACTGCAGTAGCAAATGAGAAGGACTTGCTCAGGAATGAGCTTGCAGAATGAGTTCTTGAAAATAAATGAACCAAGACTCTTTTCACACCTTACTTTTTCGTGGTGCTGGGCTCGCGCGAGCAGCCTCCAGCGAGAGGCTCTTACGTCCTGGTTCCTTCAGCTCCACAGCTGCCGCCCACTTGCATGAGAGCCCTGCCTCTTCCTTTCGCAGTGCAGCCTGGGACCTTCCCAGGCTGCACTGGACAGGAAGCGTGGCCGGTCTGGCTCCCAAGGCTCTGCACGCAAGGTAAGTGCGCGAGGGGCCCCGGAGTGATGCACAACCACACACCATTTTTGGCTTAAAGCCAAAAATGAAAAAGTGCATGAGTGGTCCCTGCCAGGCCCTGGAGCATTGCGCAAATATGAATGCATCGTGTGGACCGCTCTGCACATGTGCGCGGCACTTGAGGGGCCTTTTCGCATCGAAAATGCCATGTGAAAGGGCCCAAGAGTTTTTGGTTTCACCGGCTTTTTTAAAAAACTTCTTTATCTCAAAGCCACTAGCATTTCCAGAAAACACAAGTCAATCAACAAAATATTAGTTCCTGGCTTCCACTTCCTCAGCCTGTAGGAAGTTCCAGGAATGACTGCTACCAAGTTTGTTTGCTTGCAAATGCCATACGCTCCAACTTACCTCTTTGGCAGGAACAGTCTTGATTAATCATCTGTCATCTTATTTTTTCAGTGGCTTTTAAAATGTCCCAATTGCTTTCTTCTCCCCTTGCCTTCCCCCTTTGTCTTTGGACTTCTGTTGGTGAGCAAACTGAGTTAAAAGTACAAAAGTATTTTGCAATCTGTTAACTCAGCAGGGGGACATGACAGAAGTTGGTAGAATCTTACACTTCCCAATACACTCAGGCGAAAGAAACTCTTGCAGCCTCTCCTAGCTTGTGTGTTCTTCCTCATTAATAACTTTTGCCATCTTGACCACACTCAGATGTTGCTATGCCACTTGTATCCCAGTTTTTCGTCTATGAAGTGTTGGAGGGTATGTCTTCTGTTTCCCTACCCTGATGAAATCTTTGCTGATTTCCACTGACTATGGTTAGCTTATTCAAAGGAGAGAACTGATGAGCACACATGAAAAGTAGAAGCAAACAGGAAATAGAGCTCTACGTGCTGATTGATGGTTACTTGTTTTATTTAGTTTTATTTTAGTTGTATATGTACAGTACAAACAGTGACCGCATGGATGTTGTCCTATTGCTGTCTTCTCACCCATTTTAAGTGTTAATATTATGTGGTTGCTTTTTCGCACTGAATTCTGTATGTATCACAATAGAAACGCCTCAGCAAACTTCTCCCAAGGTTTTGGGTTTTTTAAAAAATCTTTGGAAAAGTTCAGGCCCAAGAATTCACTACAAATAGCCCTCCAAAAGAATGGAATATGTGGATGCAGAGGTGATCACAACAACCAGCAAAACCTGCCAAAACCTGGCAATTTATTGCAAGAACTCACCAGTCTGGCAGAACCCACAGTCTAACATAAAAGCTTTCTAGCTGAGAGGGCTCAAGACCTTATTCTGGAGACTAGATAATTAAAGGACACGGGAGTGTCAGATTAGTTAAAGTGAGTCACTCCTCCATAACCCCATGATTCTGAGCTCAAAAACTTCAAAAGCAGTTGCTTATAAAGCTGTTATAAGCTATAAACAAGTGCTTCCAAAAGCGACATCTGCTGGCCTAATATGAAACCAAGCACCAACAACCTACTTGCAGAGGTCAGGAACTGTGCCAATTTGCAATCTGATTCAGTAAAATTGCCCCATGTACAGCAAAGTTAGAAGCTGCAAAAAAAATGACACGCATACTCTTTACTCCATTTTTTAATGTAGGCATATCTGTTGCCTTTGGGGAAAATCTACTGATGTGTTTTATTCAGGCTTGCTGAGGAAGACAGTCCTTTATCCCTTCTGGGAACTTCTGAACAAGAGCTCAAATATTATTGGAATTCTCCCGCTCCATTATAAAGGCTTTGGAAGCAATCTCTCACCAAGCTTTTCATGTGCTAACTACATGATGAAGCTACAAAGCTACTGTTCCTTCAGTGTTTTCATTCTATCAGATACAATGTTAGCCTATTCCTTTGGTTCTGGAAGGACAGGCTATATGCTATTACAGGACTTTGGGACTCTACCAAGGGCAGAGGAGAGGGCTTAATGCCAACCCCCTAACCCCCAGCAACCATGCCTGTAATACAACTCTTTTTTGCCCTAAGCAGATGGGTGGAGTATCTGTACTGTACAATTATAGAGATTTGATATCACTTTGCCTAGGCTCTGTTTTACACAATCCTAGGATTTGTAGTTTGGTAAGATATTTAGAACTGTCTGTTGGAGAGGTCTAACACTATAGTTCAGAGGAGTACAAGACAGAATTCTAAATATCTCTCCAAATTACAAATCCAGGACTCTAGGAACAAAGGCATGACAGTGAAAGTCATCTTGAACTGTTTTAATTGTGCAATGTGGATACACTCCAGGTTGTCTTGGGAAATTCTGAAGATGTTTTTATCTGCTAATTCAAAGAGAGTGGAAGATTTGAACCTAAAAGAGAACTACCTGAAAATGCTACATAGATGGTACCTGGACCCCGTGGAGTTAAGTAAGATGTATAAAACAAAAGAAAAGAGATGCTGGAAATGTACACAAGAAGATGGGACTTTCTACCATATGTGGTGGCTCTGCACGAAGGCTACAAAATATTGGAAAAGGATACATAAAACAATGAAAGACATTCTTCAAATAGAGATCCCATTAACATCAGAAATCTTTTTGTTAAATATGACACATCAAATAGATAAGAACAAAAAATATGAAGAAATAATTCTATATATGACCACTGCCGCAATGATTGTATATGCAAAATATTGGAAAAGACTAGAAATTCCCTTAATGGAAGAATGGCTAGAAAAAAATCAGGAATACGTAATCCTAGATGATCTTACATCTAGAATGAAAGAGGAAAAAAGCAGTAAAAAAATGAACGACATGACATCAATCAAGAAATATATTGAAGAGAACTGGTTAAAGTTATGCCAAGAGTAAAGTAAATGAATAAGATATATGATAAAATATAACAGTTTTGTAAGAAATTACTTAACAAATGGATATTACAAAGTGAAGAGACAAGTCTTCAAAAATATAACTAATTTAAGAGATCACAGAGAAAAATCGATAAAAAAGTAGTTCGAACGAGGGAAGGATAAAGATTACAAAAGAAACATAACAAAAAGAGGATAGAAAAATAGAAGGTAGATAAATGTATATAATAATAGGTGATAATTAAGACACAAATATGTATGTATGTATAAATTGGTATATAAGCATCCTCTCTTTTTTATTGATATTATAGAAAATAATGAATATGTCATAATGTTGATCAATCGGATATGGCTGCTGTTTTTTTAATAAATAATTTTTTTAAAAAAAAGAAAAAGGAAAGAACCACAGCATGATAATGTGAAGAAAGCACCTGCTACAGAACACTGTGGAAGAGAAACCTGCAGTGTAACGCTGCAAGAGCCTGGAAATTAGGTATACATGTAGTTTTTATCTAACAATATCTCTGAGACCAAACAGTGGCAGGCTGAGACTTACAGTTGCTTTCCAGCCCAGGAATGTGTAGTAACAGATAGACCTAAGCATTCAGTAGTGACAGAAAAATCATTTATAGTCCTTCCTCCACATTTGCAGGTTTCACTTTTGCGAATTTGATTATTCACAAGGTGCACCTGCCTCCCTCCCTTTCCCCTCTTCCCATTCCCTCAGGTTTTGCCAGGTGTGGAGAAGGAAAGCAAGCACGCCTGGGCAAAAGGCAAGGGAAAGGCAGCGAAGGCATGCACGTGCCTTCCTTCTCCCCTCTGGAGCTCCCCGTCCCATTCCCATGCTTTTGGATCCAGAGCTGAGAACAAGCACCAAGGCAAAAGTTCTTTGTGGGGGGAGTTCTTTGCAGTTTTTCCACTTTCATGAGAGTTCTGCACCCTGAATCCTTGCAAAAGTGGAGGGGTCATTGCATTGGACTTTATTATTCATTTTATTTTGGAGTTATCTGAAGCTGCATAGTTTTTTGAATGGCTTCTTTTACTTTCTTCCCTCCCTTCCCTTCTTTACTTGACAGATCTGAGAAAAGTTACTTTTTGGGACTACAGTTACTGGAATCCTTCATGCAGCATGGTCAGTGGCCAGGCTAGCTGAGGGCTTTTGGAAATTGAAGCCCTAAAATTTACTTCTCCTAGCTTTGTTATTAAATAAATTATTGTTGGGAAATATTTTTTAACTTTCACATTTTCATCAGTTTTCAAAGTTCCATGATGAACATTTGTATATGCAATTTCCTGAGGAAGAAAATCAAAATAACCTCTCTGAAAAATTGATGTCACAGTATAAGGAAATACAGCCTCATATTAATCTCACTGAACAAGACTTTGAAAGAATTTATAGAACTAGCAGATGATACAGGACTTTGTCTCATCAGCCTCATAAAGACTATTCTAGAAACATTTTAATACGATTTGCAAGATACCCTCATAAAATGCAAGGCTATAAAACCCTTAGCAGTATCAACAATTTAACATATAAAGGAAATAAAACTGAGATTTTTGGAGACGTGGCATCAAATCAGCAAGGAAAAATAATCAGAATGGAAACCACTGATGAGCTCTTTAATGGAGGCAAGCACTACGCATAAATGGGGCTTCCCTTTCAAAATAGTGGTTCAGAGCAAAGAAGGAGCTTTGGTGGCTGTCACCAAAGAAAAGCTGATTGAGAAACTGGGAATGAAAGTTCTGGATAGTGCTAGATCAGTACTGGGAGAGGAGATGAGTCAAGCAGCTGCTGGTACCTAGAAGAGAACGAGGATAAAAACCAGAAGTCAACAGTAATTGCCAACGTGACTGAAGGGAGAGATAAGACATTCAGGTCCTTTCCACACCAGATCTTTTCCCAAAGTTGTCTGTTGGCGCTCCTGGCAGTGGCTCTGCTGGGAGGGGAGCATGATGAAAGCCCTCCACACCAACTGGCTCCCTGTGGAAGGAAGCACAGTGGCCACTCTTATTCCTTCTGCAGCGCAGCCATGTACTTTCCCAGGCTGCACTGGGGCAGGAACTGCAGCCATTGCGCTTCTGCAGCTTCTGCAGGATACATAAGCGCAGGATGGTGCTGCAATCGTATTTCATTGATGGGGAAAACCTGACAATAATTAAATCTGTGATTGCGTGGCCTGAGGATGGGAGAAAGATGGGACCACAAAGATGTCATGCAGAAGTGTTATTATGGTCCTGTCCTTCTCGTGTTACCATAGCGAGATGGGAGCATGCTGCAGAAAGGGCCTCAGTATGCAGCTGACCAGAATGGCTTTGTATTTAGAATTGACACAAACAGTTATATAGTTAAACGGTTGAAAGTTTAAGTTAAGGAATAAATTAAATTATTGTATGTATTTTTCCTCAACAATTAATTTTATCTCATTAATATTTTCAAGCTATTTCACATTTATGTATCAATCAATAAGAGCCAACAAAAGACTACAAACTATGAATATTTGAATCTGTTTTATATGCTGTGTAGATAAAACTAGAAGCAGGGGAGGGGGAAGGGAAAAGCTCAACCACATGAGAGACATGATCTCTTGGCTCCTATCATTTGCCAACATGGCTGCCCTTTCATTTCTGCAAAGGGAGAAGGCAGATGACTTCACTGCCATGTTTGGTTTTGGTGAGCATGGGAGAGAGCAGGGGAAGAGAAGGCATACACAAGATGTTAATAGTTATTTACTGTCAATCACTTGGAACAATGTTGTTAGAATTACTCAGTAGAATTTAGTTTTGTGCGGTTTAAATTAGTTCAACTACATAAACCATGGATAATCTTACATTTATCTCATTGGATAAGATGAAGATATGGAATTCCGTTAAGAAATGAAGACCCCATGTTTTGTTTCTGCAAGAAACTTATATGAAGAACAGAAGCAAAAAAAAAAGTAATTCCACAATCATATTTCAAGGATCAATATAACTCACAGTGAAATGGAGGATCTAGTGAGGTAGCCATATTACTTTCCAAGTAGTCCAAATGGCAAAATTCATAAAAGCTGACAACTCAATAGCATGGAGACATATAGAAAGAAGTTTGTTACAAAAATATTATGAGGGAGATGTATTTTCAGCTAAACCCCCAAAACAATACAAAATAGCAAACTCATTCACAGAAAGGATATTTGGTATATGTTTTAGGTATTTTAAAAAAAATAGCACTAGCTCCATCACCTGTCTTTTTTTAGAGCATCATCTTTTAAAATGTAATCTTACTTTTAAAATACAAATTTAAAAAATGAAAAAAAAACCAACCTCCATGATTATATTTTTGATGGGTAGATACTTAAAAATGATGTACAACTGGACTACTTACATCTGTAATAATTTATATGAAGCAAATATCTTTTTATGCCACACTTAGTTACATGTGAATCTGTTGGAGAAACCTGGATTGAATCTCACCCAGTTCCAAACAGTTTACAAGCTGGTTTACAAGTTGATGTAGTGGGGAAATAGGGTGTGTATACTGTTAAAAGACACAAGGCCATCATCTATCTGAGGACAAAGCAACACCTACCCAACAAGGTTCTCAATTCTAACAGTAGTTGTTGCTTTTCATTATTGCAGTTGGTGTCTATTTCTAACACACCTTAGTGCAGTTGAAAGGCAAAGTAGATTAGAGAGATTGCTATATTCTGGAATATTTAATGTGATTTGTTAGCTACATAGGTTTATAGTTAGTTTAGCTACAAGCTATATTTACAAATTGGATGATTTGTTTTATGCATCACTAGAGTATTCATTTACTCTGCTATTTAGCTATTCAATATTATTAAACATTTCAGAACAAAATCATGCATATCTTGTTACAGCAGCACCTTGCACACTTCCAAATTTGATATAAATATTAATTGGCCAAATACAGTTTAATTGGCAACATATGTGATTAGAGTTTGATATAAAGGTGACCCTGAATTGACCAGATGGCTGGGCTGGTTCAGAAGATGACAACGTGGTAGGAACATACACCAGAAAACCCTGTGTGAGATAAAGTGAGGTCATAAGTAGGAAATTAAGCAGCAAGACATCATTTCTGCCAGTCGTCTCAAGCGGGAAATCACACAATGGGAAGATTCCCGCAAAAACAATAGTTACACCAAGTACCTAGCCCTCTCGCCTATACCCTCTTTTCTTTGTTTTCAACTCCATCCACAATTACTGGGCTATAACGCAGTCATTAGTAGCATTGTCACCCAACATTAAGCCCATCAGCCAATTCTGGACTGCATCAGCTGATTACAAAACTCATTTCTCTGAGTGGCCAGAGAAATATTAACATTCAATCCCTGAGAACAGATTTTGGATATAAATAGTCCTGATTTTGGGCTGATCAACACAGTACTTCACATACAGGGATCTGCTCTGTTGCCCAGATTTCCAATTAGTACTATCCTTGGGTGCAAGTCCAAGCCCTCTTGCTCTTCTCTGCTTCTCTCTGGATGGTAAATATCATCCAAACCCTACAATCTCCACTATCCATTTTCCTACCTTGCTTTCTTGTTAGCCTTGTGTGGTTGTGTGTGTGAGTGGTGATCTTGTGTGTGTGTGTATTTCCCCCATAAATATATTTTAGTTGAATTCTGAGTCTTCTTGCTGGTCTCTCTTATCAGTGACCCCATAAACTTTGGTGGAAGGTCTCTCTAGTTTGCCCCCTCTCATTAGCTCATAAATAAAATCAGCTAATTTCCCTAATTTGCACAAAGGTATGGGTTCGAATAGAGGAACTCCAAAAATCCCACATATTTTGGGATAACAGTCTCTGATCAAAAGGAAAAGTCATTGAGTTCAACAAAGCTTACTCCCAGATCAATGTGTGAGGAAGTTCAGATGTATTAATTTAAGTACAGTTATTATTTTTGACTGTTCTGTCATTCAGACTTATTTACAAGATAGGAGAGGAAATACAATACTACTTCTCCTCTGTACAGATAACAAATATGGGGAACATGGAGTCCAGCTGAGGCCAGCCCACTGCCACAGACTACCAGTTCACTTTCTCCAAGAACAGAATGGTTATTTTCTGTTATGGCAAATATTCTGTATCAGCTACTTAGTTAAATACACTCAGCTTAGTTCAATATGGTTAACTAAGTAACCTCTTCTGCCCAGCACTCACCCTGAACCTGATGGGAATGTCATTCACCTGTGCTGTGATCTCCAGTAGAATGGCCCTCCTCCTCATGCAACTGATGCCCAGTCAATTATGTGGGGGTAATTACAATCATGTCAATAGTGTCACGATCGTGCCTAAGTAATGATCTTGAATACAGAAAAGATACAGATGAGTAAATCTCGGTAACTGTTCTGTACTGTAGCCCAGTGTATAATGCAAGTTAATTTTATGTTGTTTCAGTTGCTGGTCTCTCTGCTCAAGCTGTTTGCACTGCTTGTGGTATCTGGTGCTACCTTCTGCTGCTCACAGTTATCAGCTGTTGCTGGCCTCCCTGCTCAAACTACTCACTCTGCTTGTGGTATCTGGTACTGCTAACTGATGCTACCTCATTCTGCTCATGCTACCTTGTGTTCACCTCCTTGGCTATAGCTGATAAAGTGGTCTTGCTATTGCATAATGGCCCCAAGGAACAAGAGTGGTGATGCTCACAAATCTGAAAAGTGCCTTAAGTGAGAAAGTGAAAGTTCTGGACCTGGTAAGGGAAGAAAACAAACAAACTGTGTTCTACTGTAGTACTTGCCAACTGGTGGTCTGTGGACTACTGGTGGTCCAGAAGAAAATTTTGGTAGTCTGCAGCCAATGAAGGGGATGAGATTCCCCCCCCGCTGTCCTCTTTCACTTGCAGTGGCTGGGATCGCTCCCACAGAGGGGAGAAGGACAGCAAGGGGGGCAATCTTATCCTCCTCATTGTCCTTCTCCCCACTGCCAGAGTGAGTGAGAGAGGACAGCAAGGAGGACCAGTTAGCCCCCGCTCTGTCCTCTCTCACTCACGCCAGCCGGGAATGCTCCCACAGCAGGGAGAAGGACAGCAAGGAGGACCAGATTGACCAGCCCCCCTCGCTGTCCTGTCCCACTCGTTCCAGGGAATCACTCTGGCTGCAGAGAGCAGGAGAAATAGGGGCACTCTCTCCTCTCCTACCCACCACTGACAAAGTGCAGAAGTTCCACCTGCTCCCAATGGAGGATGCTGAAACACCCATGCCCCTCATTGCCCACTCTTGTTTGTTGCCTGAGTTGGCAACAGTAGAAGCAGCAGCAGCAGCAGCAGCAGCAGCAGCAGCGCCCCTCGGGCCCAGCGCTGGTCACCGCAGCCGCCCACCCAGTCACAGCATCAGGCACATCTGAGGAAAACCTCCCCAGGGAAAAAAAGAAAGGTAGGGCCAAAAAAGAAAAGCAGGGGGACTAAAGAACAACTGAGGAGGCAATAAATATGAAATAAAAGCATGCTGAATCACTGAGGAAACCCAACCAGGCTAATTAAAAACAAAACCAAAGAAAGATTCCAGAAAGGAGTAAGGGGGAAGGGGAAAAATAAGGGGCAACCTCAAGTAGAATCAAATATCTGAAGGGACCAGAGGGGATGGGGAAAGGGAAGGTGTAACCACTGTGCCTTCAACTGCCAAGTCCAAGTCCCTTCGCAAAAAAGCCTTCCATGCCAAAACCAGAGGATTGTGTGTGCAAAAAAGCTCTCAGCGAGGGAGCAGGAGGAGGAGGAAGAGGACAAAGAGAGGAGGATGGTGGAGGCGAGTTTCGGTCTCCTCCCCAGTGAAGCCTCCTTTGCCCCCCCCATGTTCAAATGTAGATAAATATGTACATATATACATTTCTTTAAGTAAAATAAATAAGTAATAAATAAATAAATAAATAAATAAATAAATTTACTTGAGAATGAATAAATAAATAAGTCAAAATGACCAAAGAAAATCAGTCAAAATGACCATAGAAAATAAGCCAAAATGGCCACTGAAGTAACATTGCCTCACTTCAGGCATACCAAAACACTGCTGTTTCCCAAAGGGAGTATGGTGGAGAGAAATGCCCCCCTGTTCCCAACATAGTTGAAATCCCTGCTCAGCCATGGAAACCCACTGAATGACCTTGGACAAGTCACACTCTCTTAGCCTCAGAGGCAGACACTAGCAAACCCCCTCTGAGGAAGTCTTTGCCAAGAAAACTCACTAAACACTAACTATGTTATTAGGATAGATATTTTGAATGAATTGACATAGTGGCTAACGAACAAACTGATATTTTGATTTATCTTTATAATATAGTATATGAATCAATTGGAATTTTGATTTATCTCTATAATAACTACCTGATTATCTAAGTTGCTTGTAAATAATTTTGTTATAATTAAAGAAATGCATTTCATATTAATAAAATTGAACTTTTATCATCATTATTTTATAGATGTTTGTACCTTTTTAAAAAAATTCATGTTAGTAGTCTGCGGGATTCAAAACTGTGAGTTTAGTGGTGCGTGAGGTCCGAAAGGTTGGTGACCACTGCTCTACTGTTCCTAAGATCTACAGTTAAGAATGAATCTTCCATCCATGAAATTGTGAAGAGGGAAAAAGAAATTCATGGTAGTTTTGTTGCGGCACATGAAACTGCAAAAGTTACTTCCAGAGTGTGTGATAAGCAGTCAAAATAGAAAGGGCCTTAAATCTGTGGGTGGAAAATATAAACAGAAAACGTGTTTCCATTGACAGCAAGACATTGCACGAGAAAGCATTGAGGCTGTACAAAGACTTCAGCAGGGCATCCTCTGGAACAAGTAACACCAAGCCATTTACTACAAGCAAGGGATGGTTGTACAGATTTAGAAACAGACATCAACTGAAAAATGTTAAGCTGACTGGAGATGTTGCATCTGCCAGTGAAGAAACTGCTGCCACATTTCCAGAACAGTTTAAGAGGTTGATTCAGGAGAAAGGATACCATCCAAAACAGATGTTCAGTTGCAATGAAACTGGGCTCTTGGGAGGAAAAATGACCACTAGAACCTACACTCATAAAACTGCAAAGGTGGCATCAAGTCATAAAGCATAGAAGGACAGATTAACTGTGGTCTGAGATGACAACTCTGCAGGGCATATGATAAAGCCAAGCATAGTGTACAGATGGAAGAATCCATGTGCTCTTAAAAACAAAAACAAGCTTTATTTGCCTGTGTTCTCGCAGCAAAATAAGAAGGCATGGGTAACAGCCATCTTGTTTACTGAATGGGTTCACCAATGCTTCATCTCAGAAGTTTGTAGCAGGAAGTGTTGGAATGTAAAGTCATGTTAATATCAGATAATACACCTAGCCATCTTGAATCTGCTTGCTATGAAAATGAAAATGTTGATGTTGTCTTCTTACCTTCCAATACAACCTTGTTGATTCAGCCCCTTGACCAAGGCACCATTTGTTTTGTCAAGGCCACATACAACCACTTGGTGCTTGAGTGCATCATAGCAGCAATTGATGCAGACCCCAATGTGGACATAATGCAGTGCTGGAAATCCTTCACAATTGCTAATGCAATAATATTCATCTAAGCTGCAACTCATGAATTAAAACTAGAAACTATAACTGCCTGCTAGAAGAACACATGACATGACATGGTAGAGGATTTTCATGTGCCCCCCAGAATCAATGGAGAAGTTAGAAGAATAATTGACACAGAAAGACAACTTGGTGGAGAAGGATTTTCTGACATGCTGTATGAAGAAGTGGAGGAGCAGACTAATGGCCATGAGGAAGTGTTAGCCAATGAGGAACTGGCAAAACTTGTTCGGAGCTCTTCAGAGGAAGGGGAAGGAATGGAAGCAGAATGAGCCATGTGGACATTAGTTTGCTGAAGTCTTTCAAATGGCGCAGGCATTAAAGGACAAAATTACGGATGATGATCCTTGGATGGAATGTAGCACTGAAGTCACCTGTATGATTGCTTTAGGATTACAACTTCTGCAGTAACACTTTGATAGTTAAAAAACAAAACATATAACTTCCAAAAGGTTTCAGCAACTGAGGATCCCCATCTATCAACACCATCTGTTTCTCACATTGATATCCAACCATCCACAACATCAGCTTCCAACATTGACACTGAACCACCTACACCATTCTGACACTACAATCTAGGACTACCTTCAGATGATCATCCTTCTGATGGAGTTTCCTCTTCTGATAGATCAGAAGATCAATACTGACAATTTTTGGCAGCCACAATGCCTTCCTCATTCATTTTGAGTAAGAAAAAAAGGTTCCACATTATATGTGATAATTGTATAATACAAAGGGTCCCAAAATGGATGCTTTACATTATATGTGGTCCTACTGTATTCACAATTGCTATTTAGTCACAGTTCTGACACTATTGCCACAATTGTAATATCTTCCTCCTTGACTGACTTTACCAGATATCAGCTGCATGGGCAGAAGGAGGTCCATTTTGCCAGCCATTGGAACATAGATAAATGACATTCCATCAGGTTTGGAGAAATTGGGCCAGGACAGGTTAGTTAATACAAAATGCTAGTCTACAATACCAGAGTAAACGAAAACAGTGTTAAACCACCCAAAGCCTGTAGAATAGACTTACAGATGGATAAACGAGACAAATTTTTCCTTTTCTCTATAAGAAGAATTTCAAGACAAAATTTTTAAAGACAAGAAGATGTGCTTCAATTTGATGATGATTAAAATGGAGAGACAAGATATTTACACAGCAATGATGTCAACTGGAATTATTGACAGATAGCCACCTTCTCCCAATGGATGTCACTGGGTCTTACGAAGAACTATATTGCTCTGAAGGAAAGTGTGAAGAAGTCAAACAGCTTCATAGGCTGCCGCTATGAAGCTCTAGTAAAGTTCTGCCCCTCAGATCCCCACAAGTGGCACCAGATTAGTCTCCAATAATCCCGTCAAGGTAACGAAATCCTGCAAAATTTTCTGTTCTGATTTGATCTGTCGCTTGTATAACACCAGTGTTCCCAGGCAGTCTTCCAACCAGCTGTCCTGATTTAGCAGGCACAATTATTCTAACCATCCAAGTACTAACCAGGCTCAACCCTGCTTAGCTTCCAAGATCACACAAGATCAGGCATGTTCAAGGTAGTATGGCATTCAACCCCAGGGTAGCTCATTGTCTCTTACTTGATCTTGAATTTGATTGTGCCAACCCTGTAAGAGCAATCAAGTATAATTAATTAACACCAGTCCTATTATGAACAGAAAGTCAGGCACTTGCTAAAAAAAAAAGTATAGAAAGACATTTATTTTTAAATTAAAATGACAAACTCTTAGAATTTCAGCAGAAAAAAATCTTGCAAAATTAAGTGGTTCATTAAAGCAGCCACAGTGCCATAGACCAGGCACATTTCATGTTATTCCATTGATTCTCTACTCAACATTTAGTCCACTTGGAGTTTTGGGAAACTGCTACTCACTTTTTGCAGTTCCTCAATGTTGGGAAATTACAAATTTGACCACAAGGTTCAAATCACTTGAGAATTCTTCCAACCAGAAGAAGGTGGTTAATGGGCTTTTCAGTCAAAGCAGCTAATCCCATCCCCTCAATAAGAGAGGATTGTTACTGAAAATGGACATTTTGTTATAATATCTTCAAAGAGCTGTAAAAACACATGGAATCTGTGTAAAGTAAAGGCAAAAACCAAAAAGACAAATACTTTGAGAAAATAATTTCAGGGAACTTCCTCCTCTGAAGCAAAATACTCAAAGAAACATCAATCTGAACATTCTGAGTGACTAAAATTCATTTTTGCAAAGATATGTTTGCCCCTACAACCTTTTCAGGCAGTGAACCTCTCCCCTTGCTGGATGGCAAGAGGAAGGGGCATAAAGCAACCCCTGCTAAAAGTCAAAAAAGAAAGAAACAGCCCATAGCAACCTATGCCACAGGCTTCCAGCAGTACTTAGGCTGGACAGCAGGGGGCAGCTGAAACCAGCTGACATGGAGCCTTTTATAGTGATATATTCCACACTAACAGCCGTAGCAACATCCTTCAGAATCCTGGGGTTTGTAGTCTGGTAAGTCATCAGAGTTCTGTGGAACAGAATTTGAAATAGTTGCTGTTGTGTGCCTTCAAGTCATGTCCAACATACAGTGACCCTGAGGGTTTTTTTTCTGGAGGCTGTGAGTGTGTGACAAGCACAAGATCACCAAGAGAGTTTCCGGGGCTAAGTGGGGAATCAAACCTTGGTCTCCAGAGTCATCGTCCAATACTCAAACTGATGGCATGGGGAAAAAATGAACTTTGTGATGAGAAATCTGTTAAGTTGTAGTTAAAACGTGATGGGTAATGCAGTCAAGTACTCTTTTAAAACTTATGCTAAATCCAGCTTGATAGTCAATGAATGTCCTAT
This sequence comes from Ctenosaura bakeri, assembly GCA_948474755.1. Classification (NCBI taxonomy): domain Eukaryota; kingdom Metazoa; phylum Chordata; class Lepidosauria; order Squamata; family Iguanidae; genus Ctenosaura; species Ctenosaura bakeri. Next base: position 947,178 of record CAOLHI010000361.1, read on the forward strand.
TGTTTACTCTTGCCCTGGGAAGTGTGCCATCTTCCTTGGAATGCAGACATTCATAAAAATATTACATCTTGAAACTGGAACAAAAAGAAAACAATGGGAGTCTATCTTAAAATAGAATTGCAGGTGCAGCAACTGTCTGGGAATGGTCAGCTCTGTAACTTTGTAGTTAAAAGAAGTGGCTGAAACCAAATGGATGGGAGCTGGAGCAGCTAGCCATGAATTAGAGTTACCTCCAGCCTCATTGAGGTTCATTGTAATATTAACTTTCACACTCCTATGGTAGGATCTGGTATTATAATTTGGGACCACCTATATACTAATGGAATGATGTATACTTGACATGTATAGATTTGGATTAGCCAGTCAACTAGCATGCTTAGCAGTTATAAAGCTGTCTGAGGATAGCCTGTGATTTTGGAACAGTCTTGCCAAATTCTGGTTGGTATGACTGTTCCCTGCTTGCTGCAAGTATTTTAAACAAACTGTTATCTTCTATTTTAATTGGCTAGTTTATATGAATACATATAATAAAACCACTACACCAATTTAAAATACCCCTCCCAAAACTGCAATTGCAGTGGAACAATAACAGTTAAAGTAGAATCATAGCACTAAATTATGTAATGTGAAAAGGGCCTCAGAACTTCCTCTCTGCCTGCTTGCCAGTCTCAGCCTTCGAAGGGTTGGAGAGTGGACAGCTAGGAATGGAGGCCCAAATATATGAACTTTTCATGTCCTCGCCTTTTGAGTCAATGCAGTAAAGAACTGCATCTGATGGACTGGAACAGGGAGGTCCTCTAACTGACAGGATGGGGAGAGAGAGAGAGGAATGAAACAGGTGAGGATGACATGCCAAAAGAAGGATTTCTCATTGGGTCCTTTCCCAGTATTTTTGTTTGTACTGACCCTCCACCCAGGGTTTATTGGTGAAGGGGAAAATATTTGTCTGTTCCTCAACATTTTCAGTAGCTTTTTGATAACAGCAGCTGTAGTTAAACACCCAGCCAAATGCATACCCTCCAAGTGTGATAGTTGAAGCCCTGGCAAAGCTGCCGAGGAAGCTGCTGTTGACAAGCAACAGCTGTTGGTCTCTGTGGCTCTGGCTGGAGATGACTCCTGCAGCTCAAGAGCTCCCCCTCCTGCCGTGGACCAAGCAGGCTCAGACGTTCCTCTGCCTGCCTCTTTAGGGCAACAGGAATGACCTCGATTTTAAGGGGATTTCCAAGTTGTACCAAGCATGCGTGCAGCACGCACAAGAGGTAGAGTAACCTTGCGAGACCTTGTACCAAACTTTTACGGGGTCAGGCTGAGTCAAAACCCAGACAAAGTGAATTTATAATTATTTTCTTTATTTAAAACCCAAGTCACTATGCGCTTACGCACTCACTCACGCAGACCTAAGAAAAATAAAGAGAGGAAAATTGATAGGGGATTTAAAGAGGAGTATCAGGGGAATACCACACCTGATCCTGAAGTCCGGAAATCCAGAGAGTCGGGAACGGTGTGGCTCAGCACACGGAGGCTGAGGGGGAGGCTTGGCAAACGGAGTGGCAGCAAGACAGGGAGGAAGCGGAGAGTGATCCAAGAAGCACTTGAAAACTGGGGGTAGATATAGGGGGAAATGTGCCTGGAGGGTAGACAGTCCCCGGGGAGAACAATAGGTGTTCAGGTGGAGACAAAGCCTCCAAAAGGTCAGTCCTTGACTTGATGGGTTTCAGTCAGGGTTGTCAATAGTCCTGACAGTATGTAAATGGGAAGTGCTTGACAGTTGTGTAGTCAGACGTGCTAATCCTGTCAAGCTGTCGGTTCGGGGCTCAGAACCTTTTGTGTGCTTGGTGCGTACTTAATTGTGCTTTGATTTGCACTTGCCTGGAGGTCTCCTGAAGCGGCACAACAGAAAGTTACTGGCCTGACCAGGATTTTTCCTTGTGTTTTTCAGCCGTTCGGCCATGTCTGTATGCATGCTCATCTGGGGACCTCTCAAGCACGTGGAGGGGTATATTTTTAATAGCCAATTTATATTAAATTGTAGACCCCAGGTTCAGGCTTATCCATTACAGTAACTCCAACAATTGCCAGGACGTGTGTAGCAAAACAACATCAGAGAGTGGTTAAGATGGCAAAAGTTACTAATGAAGAAGAACACACAAGCCAAGAGAGGCTGCAGCAGCTTGCTTTGTCCTGAGCCTACTGGGAAGGGCAAGATTCTTCCCTTGTCCTGTTCTGCTATTTTATTTAAAGTCATTTCTCAACAGTTGAGTAGTTGAGGACAAAGAGGGGAAGTGAGAGGAGGAGAGAGAAACTGGACATTTTTAAAATGGCTGAAAAAGTAGGATAACAAAGAATTAATCAGAATCATCCCTGCCAAATCAGGACAGTTGGAGGGTGTGCAAATGTCTTATGAGTTTTCAGGAAATGACTGACACATGCTCAGAAGCACTGTCTTCCTTTGCTGGAAGGAAGGCATTTGAGAGGCAGAGCTGAAATCTGTAAAGTGGACAAAGAGCTAAGATGTGCGGAAATGCACACCATGGAGACCAAAGCAGAAATTTCTACCTTGGTCCCTTGCACAAGTCACATTCTCTCTGCCTCAGAGGAAGACAAAGGCAAGCTCCATCTGAACAAAGCTTGCCAAGAAAACCCTGTGATTAGTGTTTACTATAAGTTGGAAACAATTTGAAGGCAAACAAAAACCCATACTATAAAAATTTACCACCTATATCATACGATGTCATATGCTTTAAAATGGACTAATAGGAACTAATAGCGTTTTTTATATATACATATTATACACACACACACATACACACTACGGTGTTGTATGATGAGTTGCAATAGTACTCGAAGACACCAGCTTGAGTATAACGACACTGCAGAATTATAGCAAGTGGTTACCTATTCACTAGCATGGCTCTGTCCTATGGAATAAAAGGATTTGTAGTTTAGCCAGGCACACCAGGGAAACGATTCACAACCACAACTCCTCCAAAGAAGAGAGGTTTGTAGCTGTTCCCCTCAGCCCCTTGTGGGGATGAACCAAAAACCGCTGCCTGCCTGCTTGCCAAAGGGGATTGCTTTTATGGGGAACTGCTTTGAGAGTGGAGCAAGAGTGAGGGCCAGTTCCTCTGTTAGAGCATGGAAAGGATGGGTTTCTCCATTTATAAATTAGTCTTGTTTTTAAATTACCCTGCTGGCAACTATGTATGCAGTATTTTGAGAGCATGAATGGAGGAGCAACCAAGTGAGCAGTCATTGCAACATGAACAGGCAGAGGGAGATACAGAGCTATCAGCATAGGAGAGTGGAGAGGCACAGACTGTTGGTTGCATGAATACTGTCCCCCACCTCAAATAGTCTGGATGGCTTTGGCAACAGACCTCATGGGCTGAAAGCAAGGATGGCAGCAGCAAAGAAATCCTTCTTCACTGCCACCATTGCATATGTGCAGTGTTGCCCAGCACAACTCCTTGAGTGGTCAAGGGACTTTTACATTCTGCCCCACAAGAGCAGTATATAAACTACTCAGCAGCCCATTTTGAAGAGTTTGCAGAGCACTTTGCAGATAAAATTGCCCAGATCCACTCTCAGTTGGATGCTGTCATTGAAACATGTCCAATGGATGTAACCTGGGCCCCTGCTTGTCCCATATTATTGGATACTTCTCAATTTGTTCAACCTGAGAATGTGGATGGGATACTTTGAGAGGTGAGATCCATCACATGTATATTGGACCATGGCCTTCCTGGCTGTTGAAAGCAACCTGAAAGAGATTGGCAGATTGGGTAAGGAGAATAGTGAATGCTTCACTAAAGCAAGAGGCTGTGGTGAGGCCATTATTTTAAGAAATCCTCAGTATGTTAATTCACCATACTGGAGAAATATCAACTACTCTCCAATATCATGTTTTTGGAGAAGCATTGGACCATGTGGGACCCTCTCAGCTTCAGACATTCCTGGATGAAATGGATTATCTAGATCTGTTTCAGTCTGGCTTCAAGTCTGGCTATGGGACAGAAACAGCTTTGGTCACATTAGTAGATGACCTGAATGGAGGAATGTGTCTCTGCCAATTCTGCTAGACCTTTCATCAGCTTTTGATACCACCAACTATGGTGTCCTTCTGGGTTGCCTCTTTGAGATGGGGTTTGGGTGCACTGTTTTACAGTGGCTCTGGTCTTTCTTGGAGGAGCAGACGCAGAAGGTGGTGCTGGGGGATGCCTGTTCAACACCTTGGTCATTATCCTGTGGTGCTCTTCAGGGCTAAGTTCTGTCCTCCGTGCTGTTTAACATCTACATGAAACTACTGGGAGAGGTCACCTAGAGTTTTGGGGTTTAGTATCATCAGTGTACATACAACTCTATCATCCGATTCCAAGGAAGCTCTTTCTATACTAAACCAGTGTCTGCTGTCAGTAATGAACTGGATGAAAGTGAACAAATTAAAACTCAATCCATACATACATCAGAGGGCTGATCAAGGAGTAAGGAGTCAACCTGTACTGGATGGGGTTACATTCCCCCTGAAATTTCAGATTCATAGCTTGGGTGTGCTCCTGGATTCAGATTTGCGTCTGGACGCCCAGCTTTCAGCTGTGGTCAGGAGTGCATTTGCACAGTTAAAACTAATATGCCAGCTGTTTCCCTTCCTTGAGAAGTCAGATCTGGCTAGGGTGACACATACCTTGCTTGCATCCTGTTTAGATTACAGTAACACACTCTATGTGGGGCTGCCTTTGGAAATTGTTCAGAAACTTCAGGTTCAAAATGCTGCAGCCAGGCTCTCGTCCAGGGCTGAGTACAAGGATGACATGACTCCCATGTGAAAACAGCTGCATTGGCTACCAGTCCATTTCTGGCAGAATTCAAAGTTCTGGTTTTAACTTTTAAAGCCCTAAATGGTCTAAATGGTTTCAGTCCAGACTATCTGAAATACCATATCTCGTACAAGCCAGCACAAGTACTACAATCTGCAGGGGAAAGTTTCAGGCCATTTCCGCACTAGACTGTTATAGTGCTATGATTCCACTTTCAACATCCTATGGAATCCTGGGGTTTGCAGTTTCGGGAGGGGCCAGCTGGCTATAGTGCTATAGTGCGGAAATGGCTTCAGTCTCACCACTTTTGCAGACATGGTTTTGAGGACTTGGGAGAGAGACTTCCCTGTGGCAGCTCCCAGACTGTGGAGCTGTTTTCCATGGGAGGTCCAGTTGTCCCACTTCCGGCTCTCTCTTCACTGGAGGTGAAGATGTTTTTATTTAGGCAGGCTTTTGGATCCTGAATTTTAATTATGAGCCTGCAGTGTGTGAGTAAAGTGGCATGCTGTATTTTTTCATCTATATTTTAAAATCTTTTTAAAATAATGTTTTAAATATGTTTAATGTGGTTTAACTGTTTTAAGTGTGTTAAGTATTTGGAATATTTTCTTTTTAACTTTGGTAAATTAAATGTTTTAGCTGTATCTTTTTAGATTATAATAAGCTGCTCTGGATCTCATTTGGGAGAAAAGCAGGATATAAATTCAATAAATAAATAAATAAATAAATAAATAAATAGAAAACTGTACTAGTGTTCTAGCACTGTAGTTCAGGTAGAGAACTAGAGCTCTCCAGCAGAGAATTCTAAGTACGTCACCAAACTACAAATCCCACATTTCCATAGGATGCAGCCAAGGTAGTTTAAGTGATACTAAAGTGCTATAACTCTGTGGTATAGCTATACAAGCTGTTCTACTTTATTTATTCACTGATTCATTTAAAACATACTGCCATCCATCCCTCAGGATTTAAATATTCAAACTAGCCTCCATCCCCCTTTTAAATCATTTTGTCATAACCATGCAATGAAATCCAAGCACTTTGAGGTAGCATCCCTTTAAATTTGCAGAGTGATAGGTTTGCTCCTGTGAGGGCACATACTTCTGGGGGTGAGGATTCATGGACTGACTCTAGATCATTCAACTTAAAACAGTCATTTAATACTAAACAAACATAGCTGGCATGCAAATCACACCTTTTCGCTAAAGCTATGACAAACGAAATTTTGCCTCCACATGTTGGACTGTGTCTCCCAGCATTCATCACCAAGGACCAATGTTATATGATGTATGCAGAATCACGCTGCATATGTCATATCATAAAAAAAACTTGGTGCTATATTTTCTCACCACAAGTTTAGGTAGTTTAGTTCAACTTGATACCTCATTGATACCACTTCCTGAGAAGATTCATCACCTCTAGGAAGACTTTCTCGTTATCTTGTAAGTTATCAAGGTAAGTTAGATGGATACCTAATGTATTCTGTGTAGTTTCATGCTGGATATAATATAACCAAATGCATAGTTTTGCTGGGGAATCATTTAATGCTGTAAAAGATTTAAAATGTTATACTTTGCTGCATAGAGGCAAAGCTGCAAAATTAAAGTTTCTGTAAATTGTTTTGTGGGGTAAAGAAGCTTCTTCACAGATCTTCGCATAAGTAAAAAAAATCAGAAGCATCCAATTTGTGTCTACTCAGAAGTAGATCCCATTTAGTTACAGAGCTTACTGGCTAGTTAGCGGGCAATGGTAGGTGTCTTGAGAGATAATTGAGCTGAAATCTAAACTGATCTTTATTCTATTCTCCTTCAGCATATATAGCCTAATCCAACTCATGTATATCCAGAAGTAGGTCCTGTCTTGTTTACCAGTGCTCATTCTTTAGGGAGTGCACACTCAATTGCAAACAAACAAAAAAATATGCATAGGATTTAAATTTGAAGACGGGGCAACAGTGTAAAATGAATGGTGCATTTTAGAAGTATAGTTGGCCCTCCACATTTGCATGTTTGACTTTCATGGATTTGATTATTTGCGAGTTTCTCCAACCGCTGCCCCTGCCACACAGCTCAGGCACTTCTTTTCTGGGGGAACTTTCCCTCTCAACAGCTCCAATCAGGCTATTAAGCCCTTTAAAAAGCCATTTCTGGTACTCCTCCTCCTTCACCAGGTGCTATTTGGCCAGATAATGATTGCTCACAGCCCAGTTTCTCAGCACTGCAAACCCTCTCCCAATGCCCCCACACCTAAGGAAGGAGATGGCCAAAAGAAGGAAGGTATAGGGCCACTGTGCTAACTCTCTTTCCCTCTCTTTTCCCTGACCTGGTTTGGACCATGGGTGCCTGCTCTCCCTACCCTGCCTTGGTCCCCTTTCCATAGACACACAGACACATTTTGATATTTGCAATTTTTCCATTTTTGCCAGGGCACTCTGCCCCAACCCTAGTGAATGTGGAGGGCTGACTGTATGCATCTGTTAATCAGAGAATTTGCACAGTTGTTCCCTCCATCTTCTTAATTTTTCTTTTGCCTCTCACATTGTGGTTCCAGTCTCTGGTAAACCAGTGCTGCCCTCCATGGTGTGTGCACCCACTGCCACGTGCAGGATTTGATTTTTCAGCACTTTTTATCAGAATTTGATTTGTAGCTTCCTCAAAGTGGTACTTCCTAACATCTGCTGAAAACCCAGTCTTGAACATGGTAGTAGATAAGCTTGTAATCTTTTCTCAACAAGGAGGAGTACTGGATTTTCTGCACAGCCAATCTTTGTTTGTGGCATCAGTTCTTGATAGACAGATACTAGCAAGTGCTAAAGTTGATTTCTAGGGTGTGAAAAGATTTCACCTGTTGATTCCTGCAGATCTTATCTGCTGCAAAAGGCCTAGGAGTGCTGATGGCTATCAGTAGGATGGTGGTGAACAGGAAGGAAACTGAAAATGTGAGGTTGGAGAGGGAAAAAAGTGCAGCATGATACAATTCTACTCAAACATAACTCTCAGTGAGTTCAATGGGACTTACTCTGAGGCAAGCACAAGATGCAAGTGTGCATTTTGGAAAACTGATAAGATGTTGGGTGGAAAAATGAGCAAAAGCCAGATAAATTTAAAGAATTGGCCATGTCACAGGCCAGTATCTTACATAAATTATATGAGGGTAGAATATATTCAGTTTCTATTTTTGTTCTGTGCCCTCAAGTTGTTTCCAACTTAGAGCAACCCTAAGGGAACCCTATCACAGGGTTTTCTGGGGCTGAGAGTGTGTGATGTGCCCAAGGTCACCCAGTGGGGTATCCATGAACAACTGGGGAATCAAACCCTGGTCTCTAGGTTCATAATTCAGCACTCAAACCACAAAACCACACTGACTGTCAAAAGCCTACAGTACCCAGTATTCTCAGGCAATCTCCGATCCAAGTACTAAACCCTGCTTAGCTTCCAAGATCAGATGAAATGGGGCATATTGAGGGTAGTATGTGTTACCCTGTTCTCTGGGGGTCCCAGGAGGGATGCCCAAATAACCAAAACACATTGACACAAAGGTGGGGAAATTAGCAGGAGCACTCACTAAAGCTAGCGAGAGGCAGGGTAACTTAGCAGGGATCTTGCAACTCAATGTCTACGGGGTCAGGTCAGTCAAGCAGTCAGACAGTTTAAAATAGCAAAAATGATGTTTTATTAAAGGACAAACAAACAATAAAGACACCACAATCACACAGCTATCAGAAGAATAAGAAATAAGGATTTTCGGGGGAAATGGATGATACGACACCTTTTCTCGTAGTCCTGAAGAAGCTGAAGATGGTAGGGAAGAAACTCAGCGTGGAGGCCAAGGGGAGCTCGCCATACAAAGTGGCAACAAGGCGAGATGGAAGTCCGGAGCGATCCGAATGGGGCAAGCGATCTGAGGGGCGCTGGCAGTTAGAGCGATCTGAGGTGGTCTCAGAATTGGGGGGTTTATATAGGGTGAATTGTGACTGCAGGCCATGCCATACTCAGTGAGAACAATGTGAGTTTGGAGCAGGACAAAGCTTTGGAAAAGGTCAAGTTTAACATGATTGGCTTAGCGTAGAGTCAACAATAGCGTAGCCAGTATGCAAATGCAAGGTCTCAGAGCTGAGCGTCTTTGTTAGTGTTGCGCTTAAGCAAAAAGGTGTTTGCAGTGAGGTCCCTGAAGCAACGGAGTGGCTTTGTGTTGCCTGCCTAGGTGGGGAATGGAATGTCCAACAATTACCAGCCGCGCCTGTTTACATGCTTGTCCAGAGGCCTCGCAAACATGTGGAGTGGGGTGGCAGAGGAAGGCCGAATGAGTTCAATATCAAAAACAGAAATCTAGTGCTATCACTGGGTAGGCCTGGGCCGAAGTAACATATGACTGTAGACAACTTGAAAGCAACTACTATCACTTTAGTTTCCATACAACAGCAAAAACAAAGAGTCCTATGGCACATTTAATTCTCCCAGATTAATAATAGCATAAGCTTCTATTTATAGTAATCCACTGTACCAAATGTAGCAGGGGCCCATTTGCACTATACAATTATAGCACTATGATTACACTTTAACTACCATGGCAGCATCCTATGGAATTTTGCAAATGACAGTTTATGGAGATACATTTAACATATTCAGCCAGAGATTCCATGACTCACTACACTACAAAGGCCAGGATTCTATAGGATGGAACCATGCAGTTGAAGTGGAATGTCAGTATTATAACTGTATAGTGTAGATGGGCCCCATGAGTGCAGTTGTACAGCGTCAGGATTATCTACAGTACACATGCTTGGGTAATGAGTGAGACGCAGACTGTGAGGCAAGAGCAAAATTTAAGTGCAGAGTTATTAGCTGTCACAATTAGATTCACCCAGACATCCTGTCACTTGGTAAACTGATAATGATCTGTTTATCTGATTGATACAAAATGCTGGTGAAATACTAGAGCTTTCTAGTAAAAATGTTTCTCATTCCATTCCCCTCTTTACATTTTCCTCACAATAAATCAATAAAAAAGTCCAGTTTTCAAAGGGGTGGCCTTTAAAGCTAATTGTTCAGACTGTATTAAAACAGCTTTATTTGGACCAGAGCCATGTCAAATTCATCTTTGGACAAGCATTTTGATACATTCTTGCCAATACCCTTTAAAGTAGTCCTGCTCCTAACATTTAGGCCTCTTTCAAAACTCCCTTCTTCATAGTCAAAATACAAAGCAGCTGGTCCAGGGTCAGGGGCACTCAAACAACAGTGGCATGTTACCACCAATGGCATGTTTTATAAAGGATATACAGGCAGGCAGTCCCCACTTTTAGAGAGATAATGTTGTTACTCACCTAAGGCACATTCATAACCAAATCATGATCACACAGTAGATAAAATCTATTGATTCCTACTGAGAAAATCCCACTGATAACAGGGTGTCAGAAACAAGCAAAGCCCATTTTGTCTCTCCTCTGCCCCACTCCATCCCACTCTAGCATGGGGCTATCCAATGAGATGTTTGTACAGCTGAAAGTCCTTTTTTTTAAAAAAAAATGCTATCAGATTGTTGTTGTTGTTATTCTTGTTTTTGTTGTGTGCCTTCACATTGTTTCTGATTTATGGGAACTCTAAGGCAAACCTACTGTGGGATTTTCTTGGCAAGATTTGTTCAGAGGGTTTGCCTTCACCTTCCCCTGAGGCTGAAAGAGTGTGATGTGCCCAAGGTCACCCAGGGGGTTTCCATGGCTGAGTGAGGATTCGAATCCTGGTTTCCAGAGTCATAGTGCAACTTTCAAGCCATTACACCATGCTAGCTCTCTGCTATTGCATACTCATGTGCTAATATGAATAGGTGGCTATAGCAGATGTCTAAGAACCTAACCTGATTGACCTTGTTATGTACTGTTATCTGTCATCACAAAGACACAAAGAAAATGAATAATTCCTTTTCTTGGATTTGAGTAGCATCTCTAGGGGTGCAACTAGATGACAGAAGTTGAGTATCTTTAAAGGGAGATTTTAATTAATTGATTGATTGATTGATTATATTTGTAAGCCGCCTTTCTCCTGAAATGTGACCCAAGGAGGCTCCCAATATTTTTCTAATAGGATAGATAAGAGCAGAGGGTGGGTCATTAGGAAACCATTGCCCAACCAACCTCTTATCTCAATCCATCCACACTCAACTATATTCCCCCCCCCCAAACACGATGTGATGGGATCTCTCTTCTTTCTCTCTCTCTCCCTGTCCATGTGTGTGTCTCTACCTTGGCCCTTAGGGAAAGAGATAATCCAAACCTTTTAAGAAATGGGGCCATCACCAGCATCTGGTTAGTGATGCAGCACAATTTTAAAAAATGAAGTGAATTAAAATAAAATCTATGGCACTCTTTCTGTGAAGTATCCCCATCCTGCACACATTGAATTTTTGCCTAGTGTGCATCTTGTAAAGCCACAACAGTGTTTTCCTATTGAAGAAAATTACTGCCATGAATAGGTTTGTCAAAAGATTGTTGTCCCTCCCTCCTACTTGCAGGCCTCCTGGGCTTTGAACAGATTCACAGCAACTAGAAATGCAATTGGTATAGCTAGACGATGAAGGAAGTTTGACCTGCTGATTGATTTGCTGACAGGGTACCTGTTAAACCACAGAAATCCTGCAAGAAGGAGAGCCAGCATGCTTGTCCAGTTACAAACTGGGAAAGATACATACCTGTATTGAAAAGTGACAGGATTCCTTGTGCCGTCTTGGTCAAAAAGGACAAAGACTCTGTGGCATCTGAAAGATCAAACACACACACATAGACTGCAGGGCTTAGAGGAAGTAAGGTAAGAAGCAGTAAGGATGGCCAGAGACAAAAAGAGGACAGGTGCCTTTAAAAGTTGTGTCTAAAAGGGAGTTTCAGTAGTTATACCTTATCATGCAAGCAGGCCTTACTTGCTGAAATTCCAGTGAGGGTACACATACACAATTCACAACAGGCAGGATGGGAGAAGAGGGGCCCTGTCCTCTTCTATACGTGGCCAGACTAATGTAGACTGAAACTGTTTCTCCTATATAGATCACATCAGGATGCTACTGACAAATGATAGCCTATGTCTCATTAGAAGATAAATGATATTATAATAGGTCTTGTAATATGGTTGATAAAGTAGACTTGGGAAAAATGTTGACATTAGATATATTCTCTTTGTACTTTCTGTACCTCAAGTCCCTCTGACTGCATTGTTTATGATCGCGCACGCGTGTGTGTATGTGTGTCTGTCTGAGTGAGAGAGAGAGAGAGAGAGTGTTATGTGACAATACACCATGGATCTGATGAAGTGGGTTGTAGCCCATAAAACACATTTATGTTCAACATCTTTTTTAAACCCTCAGGTATCCCTGGAAAATTAGCTGTCTGGAACCTTGCAATCTATGTGTTTTCAACTCTGCAGTCACATTCTATGCTTTTCAAATAATTTGTTATTGAGTTTTGTTGACAGTGTAATTGTAAACATATTTATTCTGAAATAAATTCCACTGAAATCAATAGGAGTTACTGGGTAATTGTGCATGAGAATGCAGTCTAAGTTACTTTGAATTAAAAAGCCATTAATTTCCCATTCTGATACATTTATTTTTTCTGTTTAGGTTTCAAAAAGAAAATGACATCTACTTCTGATGCCGCCATCATCACCATGGGATACCCACCGTATTCCTCATATGATGACAACTATGACAATAGTCCTGAACCATGCAGCAAAAGTGGAGTGAGGAGATTTGGTTCTTGGTTCCTTCCTCCATTTTACTCACTAGTGTTTCTCCTTGGTTTGGCAGGGAACATCCTTGTCCTCTTGGTATTGTTCAAATACAAGAGGTTGAGAAGCATGACAGATATATATTTACTTAATCTTGCTGTCTCTGACTTGCTTTTTGTCTTTGCTCTTCCTTTCTGGTCTTATTTTATGGCTGATGAATGGGTGTTTGGAGACGGTTTGTGTAAATTAATCTCTTGGATCTACGGAACTGGATTCTACAGTGGGATCTTTTTTGTCATGCTCATGAGCATTGATCGGTATCTTGCTGTTGTTCATGTTGTGTTTGCTTTGAAAGCAAGAACTGTTAGCTATGGCTCTATCGCTAGCCTCATTGTATGGGCAGTGGCCATCTTAGCTTCTCTTCCAGAGCTGATATTCAGCAAATCTATGACTGAATATAATCATACTGAATGCAAGCCAGTATATGACAGGAATACCATGTGGAAACATTTTACCTCCTTGGAAATCAATATTTTGGGACTTTTTATGCCATTCATAGTCATGCTATTTTGCTACACACAAATTCTTAAGAATTTAATGCACTGCAGAAATGAAAAAAAGAAGAAGGCTGTAAGGATGATCTTTGCTGTTATGATTGTGTTTTTTGTGTTCTGGACCCCTTACAACATTGTACTCCTCCTGCAGTATTTGGTTGATATTGGTACTATTAGCGGTTGCGGTTTCAGCAAAAACCTGGACTATGCAAATCAAGTAACTCAGACTCTAGCATTTTCTCACTGCTGTCTCAATCCAGTTATCTACTTCTTTATGGGACAAAAATTCAAGAAATACATCAAACTGTTCTTTAAGAACACCTTCTTGACAAAAAGATTATGCAAACACTGTGGGCTCCCTGATACTCTGTACTCTGAATCCTCAAGCTCATTCCGCACTCAGTCCACAAGTGATGAAGAGCCATTGTGAAGATTCTGGAAGAATGTCTTGTGATAATAGGCCAAAAGGTCACAATTTATACACCAGATCAATGATAGGTATATTGTGTTGCAGTCCAGAACCTTCACACGCTAACAAATAAACACAGTCTACAACAAAAGCTTTGAATATGGAAAAGGAGAAGAAAGTTCCTGGATCTTTGGGAAAGCCAGTCATGAAGAATTCTTCTAAGACCTTGTGCTTATCAATTTACCCCTCCTCAACACTGTGGTGAACTGAAACATCCAATATTTAAATACCTGAGAAGATATTAATCATCCTACAAGTCTCCTTCCATGATACCATCTAACATCTGCTTGGCATCTTCTTTCCTGCCTTGAGATTTTTTCTTCACTTGGAGACAAGAATGGCTTTAAACAAACTCAGTATTTCTTTTGTTGTTGTTGTTGTTGATTTGTTTAAAAAAGAACTGACAAGCCTCCAGTCCTGTGGGTCATAGAACAAACTTGAAGTGGGAAAAGTCTATATGATTTGTAGTTATATTACCTGATTAATTACACAACCTTGAATGGACTGCTTTCATCTCTCCAGTATGGCTAGTATGAGCTAAAGTGATTTTACATTCTCACTTAGTTGTTAGCTGCCAAGGATTCCTAAAGGATGAGGAATGAGGAGATTAATCATATACCATGTCCAAAGCTTTGATAGTTCTCTGCTACTTTTCTTTGACCCTCCTGGTACTTATCATAGAAGAGAAAATGCCTTATGCTAGTTCCAGCTTAGCATGAATGTATGACCGTTCCTGGTATTTCACGTGAAGGAAAGGGCCTTGAATCTTGTGGATCCAAAGCTGCTTTCAACCCTGATTTACAGCCTACTTGCCTGTAACAGCTCTAGCATGCAGAAGTTGCAGGGGAAGAGGTATGATGGAAGTTTCTGGGCTGCCCCATTCTTATCATTGCCTGCCAAAAGGTATGGTACTGAGATGCTCTAGTTAGTCATTCTTCTCAAATGCACAAAATCTGAGTTAGGGTCCTTGGCATAATCATGTTATTGTATACAAGTCTTATTAAAATGTGTATCTGCGTAAAGACAAGGATCAGAGTTCAGAAAACTTGTTTTTTAGACTAGACCCCCGACTCTTCCAGGCAGCAAAGCGACTGTACTTCAATGATATATCCCCCTTTGGTAGGATTACAATCATAAAGATTACACAGACAGGGCTACAGGGAGGCTGTAGTCTGTCTAATACAGTTTTAAATTCAGTGTTTGGTTCTGCACATAACATTCTTGCCTCTGTAAATGATCTTCCCTGTCTTCCTTTCACTGGAGAAATATAAATAAATATCATTTTGTGTCCCTTAAAAAATGGGGGAGAAGATGGACGATGTCTTCAGAAACAACAATTCCTATACTCCTGTCAGCTAGGCCATTTCCGTACTGGACTGTTATCCAGTCATCCTATGGAATGACATTTGTTCCATGACATCCTATGGAATTCTGGGGTATGCAGTTTAGCAAGGGGCCTTTGAGGCCCCTCGCTAAACTGCATGCCCCAGGATTCCATAGGCCATTTCCACACTAGAGTGGCACCAGCCGGCCCCTCCCGAAACTGGAAACCCCAGGATTCCATAGGATGTTGAAAGTGGAATCATAACGCTATAACAGTCTAGTGCGGAAATGGCCATAGGCTATTGAAAGTGGAATAATAGCGCTATAACAGTCTAGTGCAGAAATGGCCTAAGTCAGAGCGTTTCTGACTTTTACTTCGGCCAGAATTCAGGCCGGGACAGCCGCCTGACTATCTTTTTTCTGACTTTTTGGAGGTTGGCATTTCTGCCTTCTCCGCGCAGGGTCCACAGCCCGCCTGCAAAGTTGCAGTGGGCCCAGGCAAGATGGGTGAAGTCTCTGGTGATCCCTCTCTCACTCCCCTCAACTCCGCCGAAGACACGATGATTACAGAAGCGCCGAGGCCTCTGAAGGACCCCCGTGGGTCTCAGCGTGGATGTCGTCGCTGTGCGCCTGGGTATTGGAGTGGGAGATCTGCCACAGCTGCTCCCGCTGCGCCTGCCGGCTCACAAATGCTTGTATGAAGCAGCTGCAGGGCTTTAAATATTGTGAGGGATTGGTATCGGGGTCAGCAAAGTTTAAGGTACGCATGTGCTACCCTGAAGGGATGTTGCATTGAGCCCTGTACGTTGTTAGCTTAAGTGTTAAGTTCAGTAATTTTTTTTAAATTGTGTATTTTTACCTACTTACAATGAACGTATTTGTTTTAAATAAACACCTTGTGAAAAAAAGGATTGTTCCAAAATGGAGTTTGTGCAACCTTAGTAGAAGTCAGAAATAATGAAAAATTAGTTCTAGACACTTTAACAGAGTAAAGTAAGGTTTAATTTCAGTTAGTATAAGAAATGGCACTGATTTCAAGGAGCTGAGAGCATCTCATACTGCTGCAAAGGTACTGAAATTGAAGACGCTTGAGGTATGGTGCATCGTGGCAATGTGTTTTATTTCATTAATAGAGGACACAGGTAATACTTCTTTTTCAGGGCCAGTCCAAAATATTTTTCTAAGGCAAGCAGCAAAATGGTCTGCTATAAAGGTTGAGGGGCCTGGGAATTGAATCTTATTTAAACACTAGTTACAAGGTAGCGTTCCCACCACCAATTGAAGACAGTGAGCCCAGCTCCATTTTGTTTGCTGCCTGAAGTAGCTGCTTCACTCTGGCCACTTCCGCACTACACTGTTATAGTGCTGCTATTCCACTTTCAACATCCAGTGAAATTCCGAGGTTTGCAGTTTACTGAGGCCCAAGAGCTCTCTGGCTGAGAATTCTGAAGACCCCAGAATTCCATAGGATGTTGAAAGTAGAATGATAGCACTATACCAGCGTAGTGCAGAAATGGCCTTTGTTTCAGTCTACATGCCATTTGTGTTCTCTTCTCAGCTGTCCACTGCATCATTGCATGTTTTGTAGTAACTTGTACATTCCTGATGTGTTAGAACAAGCACAACAGTTTGCAAATACTATTTTTCAAAAAAGAAACATTTTCTGAGTATTTGCATTTAAACATTTTAAATCATAGCATCATCCTGACTACAGGTTGGAAACAAGATTCTGGATCTAAATAAATTTACTTGAGAATGAGCACCAGGTTGTCATAGAAACACCAGGTTCTCATACAAGATTGCAGTTGTTGTTTTTTTTTACTTTTAAAATACAACATATTTTAAAAGTAAAAAAATAAAATGAGTGACTACAATCTTGTTCCTGTTTACCAGCTGCCCCCCAGCAGTGCTCTGAAATGGGGATTTCAAAGGTTTGCCTCTCCAGATGTTGCTGGACTGCAATTCCCATCATCCCTAACCTTCATAGCCAATGATGGAGGCTACAGTTACACATAGAGAACTGTATGAAAATACAACAATGAAAAAACTATGCATATATTTTGATAAAAGATGCCAAATGTCTAGATAAATATCCATGGAAAATTCTCATGTGTATGTTAATGGACTCCCGCTGGTGTTATTCATTCTGGATAGGAATGTATAACCAAGCAATAGGACTGGTTCCAGTTGTGGTTATATGAGTAATTGCTAATCTCAATTTACATCAAAAGGCATTGCTCAGCATGGTGATGCAGGCAGTATTTGTACTGCATCCATCATCAATCTCTCTTGCTGAAAGGGAAGATTCTAAGAGAGCTTTCTTGGACCATAGTTCCCACAAACTTCCCTACTAGCTGGGGTGGGGGATTGAGGTTGTATAGTCCCAAAAGTAAGATTTCCAAGTTATGAATCAGTATAATAGTTCTAAGTATTGTGACTTAAAGGAAAACACTCTGAAGGGAATAGGCACAAGCTGCTCTGGTGGTTTAAATTATCCTATCCCATATATTAACTCCTATAAGCAAGTGCACACCCAGCCAATGCCTCTGGATTATTATCACTGGTAAATGTATCATTGTCCTGGATACAGAGTTAATATAATTCTGCTGATATATTTTTCTATAAGTGTATATATATTATAAAGATGAAAAATATAATTCTTACTACCAGTGGCATCATTCATTCAGGTTCTTCGAGAGCAATCTGCTGTTGTTGACGGATCCTTTTTGACTCAGAAAAGTCATGATCCCACATTTACTGTAAAGCTTGGTATTCTGACTAATTCAGGGTGCTTAAATATGAGTTTGAGGGCGTCTTGGTTTTTATGTATCAAAAGAAGAAAGCAGGGAGTTGTAATGACTCTCTTTTTTTGGATTGAGTTTCAATCTGGGTTGAATCTTCATTTATGCAGTCAGCCCTCCACATTCACTAGGGTTAGGCACACAGGACCCCCACAAGAGTGGAAAAACTGCAACTATCAAAATGTGTATGTGTGTGTATCGGTGAGAAGGGGGTCAAGACATCGTGGGGGAAACAGGCACCTAGGGTCCAAACCAGCTCAAGGAAAGGAGAAAGGAATGAGAGGTCAGTATGGTGACCCTATTCTTCTCCCTATATACTTCTTATCTCTCTCACCCATGTCCTTTGTTGAGGGTGTGTTTGGGGGAGGAAATTGGGAGAGGGTTTATGATGCTGAGAAATTGGGCTGTGAGCCATCCTTAGCTGGATAGGCAGCACCTGGTGGAGGAGGACGATCAGGGATGAGGTTTTAAAGGGCCGCAAGGGTTGATCAGAACTACCGAGAGGGAAAGTTCCCCCAGAAAAGAAGCACCTGAGGTGTGTGTAGGGGGGTAAGGTTTAAAGTAACTCGCAAATAACCAAATCTACAAAAGTCAAACCGACAAGTATGAAGGGCTAACTGTAATTAGAATGTTTGATAAGTTTTACATTCAGGAGCCTGCAATAGCCATCCTAGTACACACATCCCAGTACACAATACATTCAGGAGCCTGAAATAGCCATCCCAGTACACGCCCCCCCCCCATGAACAACAAGAACACAATATCCATATTAAGAGTCTGATGTAATTCGGATCCATGCATACTGCCTTGTAAACACTGTTTCATCCTGACAAAAGGTAGTGTATCCTTGTGACCTCATGCAAGATCACGTGAATAAATGAAATTTGCTTGGTAGTCAAGTGCAGGAGTGGGTGGGGAATGTATGCAGGGGTTGGCAGAACTACAGTAGGCAAAGTCAGTAACTGCTATAGTTACTGAAGAAACTGGATCAGGTCCATCTACAGAAAGCAGGCAGTGGAGATGAGCTTGCAGAAAAAAGAGGGGCCAAGGTATACCAGGACCCTTGTTTGTTTAGCTTTTAATCACAAAACAACCAACAACAGAATGGTGTAACTATGTATATCTACTTGGAATCAAACCCTGAGTTTAGTGGGACCTACTGCTAGATTGTATCTGGTGTTAGAGCTCCCAGGTTCACCCTAACAGTCATAATCAACCTTTTCCCCCAAACTCTTCTGAATGACCCTTTTACTTATGGAGCCATAAGGAAAAGCAAGCAAGTACTATGCTACACAGAACCATGATCAGAAAAGCAAAGCGCTATGTGGCATTTTAAATACTAAAAGGTTTTAGTTAACATAAGATTTGTGGACTGTAGCTCACTTCATCAAGAGAAATCTAGTAAAACATATGCCAAATAAAACCTGGCAAATCTTTAAGGCTGCAAAAGGCTCTATTGGTTTTGGTGCATGTAATCCTAT
Organism: Ctenosaura bakeri; assembly: GCA_948474755.1. Lineage (NCBI taxonomy): Eukaryota > Metazoa > Chordata > Lepidosauria > Squamata > Iguanidae > Ctenosaura > Ctenosaura bakeri. The sequence goes on from CAOLHI010000361.1 coordinate 966,335, forward strand.
TAGACAATGTTTATTAAATCGCCTACTCTTCTGTGTTCTGTTTAAATTTTGAGCCATGAAGTGAGCTACAGTCCACAAATCTTATGTTAACTAAAACCTTTTAGTATTTAAAATGCCATATAGCGCTTCGCTTTTCTGATCATGGTTCTGTGTAGAATAGTACTTGCTTGCTTTTCCTTATGGCTCCATAAGTAAAAGGGTCATTCAGAAGAGTTTGGGGACTAGACTAGATCTTGAAACAGGTACCTCACTGCAGAGTATGTGTAACTAACAGTGCAATCTGATGTTTGTCTACTTTAAGTTGTATGGACTTCCATCAATGGGCTTATTCGCAGGTCTTCTTTTCCTGCCCACATTAATTACTGTTATTCCTTTGGTAAAAGCCTCATTTTTATTGCTTTGGATAAATTCCAACAACCAGACAAGGAACATTAGGAAATAATTTTAACTTTGAACTTTTTATTTTTAGGCTTGGCTTTATTAATTTTTTTGCAAAATAGCCAGTGAATTCACTAATTTGCTAGCAATTGTTACAAATATGAAAGAAAAAAAAAGTGTTTGCACAGGAAAAATAATTTCTATGGATTCAAGTCCAGTTACTAGTCCTAACTAGAATAAACCCATTGAATGAATATGCAGTTCAAGTCTAGGTTATTTGAAGGGCCATATTATTCTCCCATACGAGGTCATGTTCTGAGGTCTTCTTGGGAGGCTCTTCTCTCTATCCCATCACCCTCTCAGGTACATCTGGTGGAAACATGGAAAAGGGCCTTCTCAGTGGCTCTCTCAGGCTGTGGAACTTCCTTCCTAGACAGGTTAGATTGGTTTCCTCCTTGGTATCTTTCCATAAGCAAGTGAAGATGTTTGTTTTGGCAGGCCTTTTCAATGGTGATTTTTTAAACAAGTTTCAATTTTATTGATAATATAATTGCATTTTAAATGTAATTTTAAAATTTTAAATGTTGAGCTGTTTAAATTTTGAGCTGTTTATTTTAACTGTTGTAGGCTGCCTTGAGTCTCAGGCTGGAAAAAAGTGGGATATAAATCATCACCACCACCACCACCACCAAACTGCTGATTTACCAATCAACAACTGATTCAATAGTTTGTTCTAGTTGGGACTAGCAAATGAAGGAAACAAGAGACATTCTAGCTTTGTAGCAATGATGACATAGAAGGCACTTTACATATTAACTGGAACAGAAACAGAAGTTGCTTCCGTACCTGGGCACTTTTGCACAAAAACAATGCCTCAGCAGTGTTGTTGACTAGAAGTGAAATTAAAAGGCTGGTCACTTGCAAATGCTTAATTTTGGGCTGTGTTGGCCGAGATCCTACATCACCAGAATGTAGTGTAATAGTGCCAAATGAGTTACATCTCATTTGCATTACACAGCGTCTATATGGAATACCACTGCAGCACAGCATATGGGGATCACTGATCTGTGTGCAGGAGTTACATCCATATACATGATGTGATGAGCATCAGCACATGTTCTGCAGTGTTCTTCAGTGCAGCCTTAGGCTTCATTATGGAATGAGTGGAGGCCCATAGCAGATCATGTACACCCGATCAATGTGCATTCATGTGTTCCACCCATGGACCTGTTCTTGCCAGCTGGAGATGGCCCTTGCACCATGTCCAATAAAAACACTCTGCTTGTGTGATGCAACTTATACCTGCATATGTCATTACAAAGATGCTGACCATTATTTGGCAATGCTCATTTCCATGGTAAAGATGTTTTTAGAGTGTTTAACCAGATCTCGCTCAACAAAGTGTCTCTGCCAACTTCCTGTAAATACTTCCTCCCTGCAGCTTCAGAGGCATGACACAAAATGTTGAGAGGCATAGGAAGGGGTGAGGAAGTCAAACATATTAAGCCGTCAAGTAATCTGAACAATTTTCTCTGATATGGATGGGTGGGTCTCCTAATCTTAAGTACACATACACACCCAACCCAGATGGGGTGTGGCAAGTGGTGGAGACCTTAACACACCCAACCCAGATGGGGTGTGGCAAGTGGTAGAGACCTTAAGGGCCATCATTTCAATCCTGCAGCCCTGCTCCCACAGCAATTAAAATCACAGTAACCCTGAAAACCTCTACAGTGTCTAGCCAGTCCCTAGTGCTCAGGCTAGTGTTGTAATTTGGTTTTAAGTGGGAAAAATCAATCACAAATCTGGCCTGAAAGGCAGGAGTTTAACAGAGAAAAACACTAGAATGCAAAGGTTAGCAATAGGATAATATGAATTCTCCAGAAAAGTGATTAAAGAGTGGCAATCTAGTTTAACAGTGCTAGTGTGGAAGCAAACAAAGTACGCAGAAAGTGCTTATAATTGACTCTGTTTAAAGTTCAAGAAACATCTCTTAAATCAGAGCAACCTGCTTAGAAAAGCCTCTCAATCCATATTCATTAAATCTTGGTAGTTTATCTTTTTGTAGTCACAACAGTGTAAATCATCATTAAGTCAAATCATCTACAAATATAAATAAAAAAAGTTGACATTCAAGTCTATGATGTTATGTACACATATGTCTCTCATTCATGGGGTTGCCATAAGCTGAAGTCAGCTTGATGGCAAACAATTACAATATGTGTTAGAATCAAACCATCAGGCTGTGTTTAAAGTAATAACTCACAAACTATCTAATAACTAGTCTCTAGATGGCATGCTGGTTTGACAGCAACATCAAATCTTGTCTTGTACATATGATATAACTACTCCAGACCAAATACGACAGGCACTGCTTTCATACTATCTCAAAACACAATAATTTTTAGTGACACAGAAAGAACTTGAGAAACTGCTTTATTCCAAATGACATCATTGATCCATTTAGGTCAACATTGATTGTGAGATCTCAAGGTTTTCAGGCAAAACATTTTCAGATCTCCCTTGGAGAAAACATGGATTGAACCTTGGCTGTTTCACATACAAAGCATGTGCTCTATAGTTTAGACACAGCATTTCCCTAATATGATATGGGTGTGAAATTGGCATCTGGGTTCAAGTCTGCATTCACAGCTATCTCATTCTATACATCAGTGGCTATAGAGTGAAATGGTGTTTTAACCCTAATACATGTTCTTCCAATTCTGAGGATGAATGTCACTGTTCAAATACTGTGTTTACCATGGCAAACACTAGTGTAATTGTGTGTCTGAGTTGCTGCATAAAACAATGGTTGGGAATGAGGTGGAGGTGGTGGGATCCTTAAGAGGAAGTGACCATGCTCTCTTGGAGTTTGTCATCCGGTGGGAAAGAGAAGCTAAGTGTAGCCAGACACGCATCCTAAACTTTAAGAAAGATGATTTCTCTAAACTTAGGGAGTTACTTGCTGAAATCCCATGGACAAGAATACTAAAAGAGAAAGGAGTTCATGAGGGATGGGAGTTTCTTAAAAGTGAGATACTGAAGGCACAATTGAAAACTGTGCCAATAAGGAGGAAAAATGGCAGGTCTCTAAAGAAACCGGAATGGTTGACAAGAGAACTCTCAGCTGAGCTAAATGTTAAAAGTAACATGTACAGGAAATGGAAGAATGGTGAAACCACCAAAGGGGAATTCAATCAAATAGCCAGGAGATGTAAGGAGAAAGTCAGAGAAGCTAAAGCGCAGAATGAACTCAGGCTTGCCAGAGACATCAAAAACAATAAAAAGGGCTTTTTTGGATATGTCCGCAGCAAAAGGAAAAACAAGGAAATGATAGGATCACTACATGGAGAAGGTGACCAATTAATAACAGGGGGGTGGGGAGTGAGAAGGCAGAACTACTTAATACCTTCTGTGCCTCAGTTTTCTCCCAAACAGACAGAAGTACCCAACCTGGGGCGTAGGGAGCAAGTGAGGAAGCGAGGGAAATGCAGCACAGAATAAGTAGAGAAGTAGTACAGGAATATCTGGATAAATTAGATGAATTCAAGTCCCCAGGGCCAGATGAATTACATCCAAGGATATTAAAAGAACTGGCAGATGTCATTTCTGAATCACTTGCAATAATCTTTCAGAACTCTTAGAGAACAGGAGAAGTCCCAGCAGACTGGAGGAGGGCAAATGTCATCCCCATCTTCAAGAAGGGGAAGAAAGAAGACCCTAATAATTATTACCCGGTAAGCTTGACATCAATACCAGGAAAGATCCTAGAGCAGATCATTAAACAGTCAGTTTGTAATTACTTAGAAAGCAATGCCGTAATCACTAAAAACCAGCATGGATTTCTCAGAAATAAGTCATGTCAGACTAATCTTATCTCTTTTTATGATAGGGTTACAAGCTTGATAGATAAACGGAATGCTGTAGATGTAACATATCTTGACCTCAATAAGGCCTTTGACAAAGTTCCCATGACATTCTTGCAAAGAAGCTAGTAAAATGCGGGCTGGACAGGGCTACTGTTAGTTGGATTTGTAATTGGTTGATTGACCGCACCCAAAGGGTGCTCACGAATGGCTGCTTTTCATCCTGGAGAGAAGTAACTAGTGGGGTGCCACAGGGTTCTGTCTCGGGCCCAGTGCTATTCAACATCTTCATCAATGACTGGGATGAAGGAGTGGAGGGTATGCTGATCAAATGTGCAGATACCACCAAACTGGGAGGGGTTGCTAACACACCAGAGGATAGGATCAAATTTCAATACGACCTTGACAGATTGGAGAACTGGGCCAAAGCTAACAAAATGAATTTCAACAGAGGGTCCTGTGCTTGGGCAGAAAAAATGGAATGCACAGATATAGGATGTGGAACGTGTGGCTGGATAGCAGTACATGTGAAAAGGATCTAGGAGTCTTGGTAGATCATAAGCTGAACATGAGTCAGCAGTGTGATGTGGCAGCCAAGAAAGCCAACGCGATTCTTGGTTGCATCAATAGGAGTATGGTGTCTAGATCAAGGGAGGTAATGGAACCACTCTATTCTGCACTGGTTAGGCCTCATTTGGAATACTGTGTCCAGTTCTGGGCACCTCAGTTCAAGAAGGATATCGACAAGCTTGAATGTGTCCAGAGGAGGGCGAACAAAATGGTGAAGGGTCTGGAAGCCATGCCCTATGAAGAACGCCCTAGGGAGCTGGCTATGTTTAGTCTGCAGAAGAGAAGGTTAAGAGGGAACATGATAGCCATGTTTAAATATTTGAAGTGATGTCATGTTGAGGAGGGAGCAGGCTTGTTCTCTGCCACTCCAGAGACTAGGACAAGGAGCAACGGATTCAAGCTGCAGGAAAGGAGATTCCACTTGAACCTCAGGAAGAACCTCCTGATGGTCAGAGCTGTCCGGCAATGGAATCTGCTGCCTCGGAGTGTGGTTGAGTCTCCTTCTTTGGAGGTTTTTAAGCAGAGGCTGGATGGCCATCTGTTGGGAATGCTTTGATGGGTGTTCCTGCATAGCAGGGGGTTGGACTTGATGGTCCCTGGGGTCTCTTCCAACTCTATGATTCTATGAATCTGGGGTTGCAGGAAACCTCCAACCTAATTTTGTGCAATCCTCCAAACAATGCACTCTGTAGCCTACTCTCTAGGAATCACAGGGGAAGGGAGAGAAAGCACTGCACTCAGGTGAGCTGCAGGGAGCCCAGAGGGAATAAAAGAGACTATGACAATGGAAGGGGACACAGAAATGAATAGAGCAACAAAGGGGTGGGAAGCACACTGTAAATGAACTGTCCTGACCTGTGTTAATGGGAAGGAGGGGAGAACAAAAAGAAAAGCATAAATGGAAAGATGGAAGAGAAGAGCATAGAGAGACAAAAAGAGTGCTATGCAAATTCTACCTGTTTTAGGTTATGGGTCACACACTGCCAGCAGATTTGCCCTGAAGCACTGTGGTCCTGGCAGGAAAGAGTTCCCCATCCCTGCTGCAAAGTGTGAAAACCTTTCATCCATGGAACCCACCATAAAACTTTGGACATCTCTTCCATCTCAACTAACCTTCATCACAACATTCAAAGGTTAAAATACTGTTAACATCACTTAAACTATTCTGAGCTCCTTGAGAAAACAATGAGATAACCAATACATACATGAATCAAAGAGCAATGAAATCTAACGCTGTGCACTCATGCAGCCCTTTGTCCAAATTACATCTTTTCCAGACACCCATTACATATAAACTGAGTTCCCAAAACAGTGCAAACAGTTTTCACAGAATAAACTCTCTTGTTCAAATCACAGTATGGGGTAAGAAATGTGACTTGCATGATATATTTTAGGGTTCCTTAACAGCATAACCAACTATGAGGCTACTTCCAATGACTCTCAAAAAACGGAATACAAGTTTTCTTCTACTGCTCAGAATGGCACAAGGGAAAAAGTTTGTATTTTCTATATCTGGTATAAGCCTGACATAAACTGGAAAAAGATATTGGAGAGAAGCTTGCAGTTTCTATTGCAAGTGCTCAGGTTTCCTTGAAAAGTGAGATTTTTAAGGATCTCTATGCCAAAGAAATAAGCTGAGTAATTAAACATTCCTTTCATATTCCTTTATGAAAGACTTGTCAGCCATATCTTTACAGACCACAAAATATCTTCTCATGTCTCAAAGAATGTTACCAACAATGTTACCAAAGGATAGTAACAGATCCACACAATGCACTTCAAATCAGGATCCGTTATAGGAATCTTTTCACATGCTTAGTTGCATGTGCTACAATTCTGGCAATTTTGCATTCATTTTCAGATACTGGAAGGCCACAGAGGACAGCTGTGTTGAACAGTAACATCTTCCTCAACTGCAACAGGCACTCGAGAGTCATTACATGAAGCCTCTTCTATATTCTGGAAGCAAGAATTTCTACAATAATATGAATAGCAACCATGATACTGTTTCATAGCCAGTCACAATATCTATAAGGCAATCTAGAACCTCCATGAACAAATTTCATTTGAAACATATGCCTGTAGATTACATTATTTCTATCTTTATCATTGTTTGTATGTTTATTGGGATGGAAATCATGCAGCTCCCTGGATGTTGTGGAACTACAATTCCTGTTATCCCTAGTCACCATAGCCAATTGTGAGGAATATTGGATCTTGCAGTCCAACATCATCTGGAAGGATGTGATTCTCACTCCCTGTTTTATTGGATTTGCAGCCACATATACCATCCCTTTAAATGTAAACATAAATAAACAAATGTTAAAACTCCATTCCATGGTGCTTTTTCCAGCCTGTGTAATATTTACTAGAAATGCATTAAACCAAAATCATTTGAAATAAAGTTCAGAACTTCATAGTGTCATGGCATACCATGTATTTAGAACTTCTTCAGGTGGTGATGTTGAAATTGGGAACCAAACTTGGCAGCAAAAAACTAGGAAAAAGGCAAATGCTGAAAGTTCACCACCCACACAAGTATCATAAAATTTCCAAAGTTTTTTTTCCTTTTAAAAAAAGTTAATTTGAAATATGGAAAAATGATCTATAAAGCTGAGACTTCATTTTTGTAGCTGATAAAATAGCTTCTTCAAGAGCTCTGAGGCCGAGATGGTTTTTGAACACTACGCTATCCTTTTTTACCAGTTTCTTTGAAGAAGTATTCAATAGCCCCTTATGTAAGCTGTCCGCTGCTCACTCAGCAATGGCCTGGATTATGGGTTAGTGAGCAGCCATACAGTTCTTCCTATCCAACCACCTCTGCAAAAAACAGAATGAGCACTAATTAACTGAGGTTTGCTGGAAAGCTAGCAGCCAAATTGCTAGTGCCATTGTTAGTTTGGCTGCCTGCTTTGTGCCCAAAATCCCATATAAGGGTGCTAGTAAAGTTTTTTTGTTCTACTTGTTTTAAACAGCCTTGTGGCTTAAATATTTACTGAATTTTGATGTAGCAAAAACTGTTCAGCCTTTAGCATCTTTCATCAAGCTATGAAGCAAAAACATTCTGGGTCTGAATATGAAGGCTGAATATGAATATGAAGGTAAAAAAAAAGGATACCCTAGAGTTAAACTGGAAAAAAAAAGTTGATTCTCTTTAACAAAATATCTTTACTAGACTGGTATTCCTTTGATTGTTTTGTCAAAACTAATAGGCACCCAGGGAATCATATTCTTTTCTTGCTGATTACAAACATCAACGTTTGAAAGATCATCTCATAGAAGATAGATAACACTATTTGACACCTCACACTGATTTAATAAAGTCTTCACAGTCAATTATTTCTCTGTATTTTGAAAACACTGATACCTTCTATTCCCAACTGAGTGTGTAAAAAATGAAGGGTCCATCAAATAAGAGGCAGATATACAGAGGTAGTTGAGTGTGATCACATATGACTCATCCATAATTCTTTAGTGAATAGCTTCTCAGTGCTACTTTCGTAGTGAAGAGATGCGTTGAGAACAGGTTTGTCTACAAACTCAACCAAACATTTCTGGGTGAAACATGGGGAACCCTCCAGCTCAAGAACTGTAATATTGTTTGGAGCTGATGAAACAAGAATGCTGCTTGGAACAAACAAAGTTAACTGAGGGCCACGAGCTGGCCAGTAGCGTCCTAGGTTGAAGCCATTGATCCAGACTTGTCCCTGTAAAGAAATAAACATAAAAGGAAATACACTTTTGATCAGCCTGCCTCTAAATTTTATGAAATTCTTATTCAGAATTATTTACATATTATATCAATCAATCAATCAATCAATCGTTTATTTAAGGTCATTGACCAAATGTAAGTACATAAAATATTACTATAAAATAACAAAATATACCAATAGGCAATTATAGTTACTGGTAAAATTCACATCACACACAGCCACATTGGATACAGGTGCATCAACTGGATCACCTCTATAACGAAAGTCCAAAGACAAAATCCAAAATACGCAAAATTTTATGAATCAAGTAAATCAAATAACAGCCAAATTATTTATGTCCCTGTATTATTTATCTTTAGGTCATATATATATTATATTACATTTATACAACTCCTTTCCATCACAGAGTGCCAAGCAGTGGTGTCCTCTTCCACATTTTATTCTCACAACCACCCTATGAGGTACATCAGGTCGAGAAAGTGTATGACTAGCCCTAGTCTCACTAGCCCAGTGAGGACTAGAACATGGATCTCTCAAATTGTGTATGGGAAAATAACTGGAAGAATTTAGAAGGAGCTGTAGGAATGTCCTGACCCCAGGACATTGTTCTTCCATATCCTAATTGTCCATACTGTTGCTAAGAAAGGTCTTAGAAAGGTCTTCTGGTATTCTTCCATGCTCTAAGTTTCTGTCTGCTATTGCTAGGAATTCTGGATAGTTAAGCACGGTATCTTTTGGTTTGATTTCTGTCTTCTGCCTTGCCCTCTCAAGCTCAAAGACTCTGTACACTTTCTAGCTTAAAATGTAAACAAAACAAAGTTGCAGATGAGATTTACTAAGTGGCACCTGCCCTTGGCTTGAGACCAAGAGCCAAGTAGCACCAGACAGTTGGCGTGGGGAAGAAGTTAGCTTGTCCCAGATGTGTGAGGACTCTCGAAGATTCTATAGAAGACAGTCAAGTCTCCCAAGCCAAGGGGCATAAATACACCCTGGACTGTTCTATCAGGTGGGAAGCTCAGCATGGGTTGACAGCTGCAGTGTCATGCACATTGGCTACCAGAGGGGGTCTCCTTCGCCACTTTCCATATGGGCTCCTTCCAGTGGCTGATTGAAGGGACTTGTTGGGTGAGAACACCCATCTTTATGTTATCTAGGCATGACAGGCTACAGTGGGTTCCATCTGTAACTGTATGCTAATGCTGTCTACATGCTTATGCTGTTTACACTGCTTCCTGTTGAATAAACCTGAGACTTTTTCACCTACAACCGGTCTCTTTTGCTGCCTCCAGATCCTCTAAAAAGAACCTCCTTGCTTTTGGTGAACTGGCTTTTGGCAAGACAAACTGCCTTTGGCAAGACAAATTGCAGTCCAATACTCTCCCCATTGTACCACGCTGGCTCTTTCAATTCTCCCTTAAAAATATGTTCTATAGTGACCCAAGTGTGGCATTTAAAAAAAAACCACAGTTGTTAGAAATGTTAACATAATAATTTCACCCATTTCATCTCCTCGCATCAGGCCTTAAGGTCACAATTAATGATCAGAGCGTTTCCATTTAGGGATTAAGCCTACAGGACACCATTCTCTTTAGGCCAAAAATAAGAAGTGAAGAAGAGAAGGAGAGAAGCTTCATTAGGCAAGGACCTACACACTGTGGCTATAGAACTATTGTCCCAGTGAGGTTAGGGTGGCTCCCTTGTTATTGGCTTTTAGACATCTGGTAAAAACTACACTGTTTCATCATGCTTTTAGCAATTAATACCACTCCTTGAAAGGTTGCTTGAATTAAGTACTTGCTGCTACACTACCTCTTTCCATCACATTTCTTTGTTCAACATTTTGAGCCAGGGATATGGGGAAATTATCCAATTATCATGTTTTTTTTTCCACACCTGGTAAAATTCCAAACATGGCCTGACGCTGTTCAAATAAGAGGTACACTGTAGAGGAAGTCTGACACTCAACTCCCAGAAACACTTATGCATGTTAAGTGGACTTCTCAGATTAGGCAATTACAAGGCCCTCAGTCTGGTGTTGCTTCCAACAGAATTTGGAAAAGTTAATTTTTTGGATAACAGCTCCCAGAACTCCCAAGTCAGCACAGTCACCAGCAATGCTGACTAAGGGAGTCTAGGAGTTGTAATTCAGAAAAGTAGCTTTTCTAAGTTCTGGCCTCTTCCCACAATGCAGCAATCAGACTGCTGATGTAGGGATAGACTGAAAAATGTTATGCGCTCTGGTATCTGTCCAGATAAAACATAAAGTAAGAATTAAAACCAAGTGACACACTTGATGACACAGTTGAAAAATCAAATTCACTGATCAGGTTATGCCATATAGTTCACCCCCAAGAATAATGGTGTAAATCCACTTGCTCATCCCAGCTCAAGCAAACTGACTGGATTAATGGGATTTCCATAAATGTCGATTTACCGTTAAGTAATTGAGGCAATGGACCTACTCTTACCTCTCAGTAAGATTTAGGCCTCTATTCAAACATTTTTGAAAACACCCTGTCAAAAAACTTTATGTCTTAAAGCAATTTTGTTTACTGCATGCTGTTCTGGACAGAGATAATATCAGTTATTTTCCTCAAGATGTTACTAAGCCTCAACCTCAGAAACTTTCTTATCAAAATAATCACCAGATGTGGCTTTGGCAAAGTTTGAACATCTTACTACTCTCTCTTCTGCAGGAAGGAGAACTTTTTAGTCTGATTATAGTTGTGGTTCAGCATTAAGCACATTCTGTATTCTATGCTATTGATACAGTTCAGAAAACTACTTCAATATAAAATAAAAACTTATACATCAAAAAAATAAAAGCCAAGTAATAATAATGCCTCTCTTAATGCTAAAATCTGGGATCCTCCAGAGAAGCTGAATGGGGGGAGATTCAAGACAGACAAGAGAATGCACTCCTTCATACAGCCCATATGGAATTTGTTCCTACATGATATGGTGATGGCCACAACTTAGATGACTTTAAAAGAGATTAGAGGCATTTTTGAAAAATAAGGCTACCACGACAGCTATATACTACTTCCAGCATCAAAAGCAATATGCCTCTAAAGACCAGCTGCAGGGGAACAACAGCAGTAGCTTTACAGGGTTCCTGAGTGATCTAACTGTCCACAGTGTTAGTGGCCTTATTCCTCCATGTTTTGATATGGTCTAATTGGCAAAATATATTAATTGGAAGATATGTTTAATTGACATAAAATATAAATTATATACACTTATGGGTGAAAAGCCATGGGAAAAAGGGAAACTGGTTGGATAGCAGGCCAAAAGGTAACCTCAGCATGGCCAGGTTGTAGGTTCACTGAAAATTAGTCAAGAAAGCTTGACTTAATGGCTCCCAGCTAATCCTATCAATTGCCCAACCTCAGAAAACAATAAATTGCCCAGATGCAGCAGGCAAGCACCTCTGCTGTGTGCATTTCTTACCAAAGGCCAGTCCAGTTACATTACCCAACCAAGAAACCGAAACAATCAGAACATTCCAGATCCCTTTTACTCTACTAGGAAGCAATTAATTAACATGACTTCAGGGAGGGAAATAGAGTACAAAAATCCTCAGTTTTGAGCAAGTAGCTTTTCACCAGTTGCTGAATGTCTCCCTGCCACCTTGATTCCTGGCTGTGTACTTGTACCTTAGACACACAAGTCTAAGCCACATTGCTGCTGCTTCACTACTCTTCTGAACTGGAAACTATAACTCGAAACCTTCAGCCTCACTATCCATAATTTTTTCTCCCTTTCTCCTTCGCTTAGCTGTTATGTGAATGTGTGACTGTTTGTATTTTGTGTGCATGCATGAGTGAATTCCCCTCAATAAAATACATTTTTAGTTTACTTTTGAATCTCTGGCTGGTTCTTTCCTGCATGACCCTGTAAACACAGGTGGAAAGATCTCATTAAGTTACCTTCCTCTCGCAGACCTCCTAATTTTGAGCTGATTAATTCCCCTCTATCACATGGAGGTATGGTACCATGGGTGGACCCCTGAGTCACCCACATTTTGGGGTAACAACTGTGGAAAACAGTTATGTTGGACTAGACAGGCCTTTGATCTGATCTAGCAGGATTTAATATTCTTAAGACTCTGGACAACTCAGTCATAACAACAGCCAGATTAAATTTTTTAAAATTTGTGATCTAAAATAATGTGGCCATTAAAGGCCATTCAGTCTATTGAAATGGTTTTCCAAAAAGTGAGCTTTTTTAGAAAACCTGTAGTATGAATCTGACACCAATGGGCTTGCGTGACCATGGGGCATATTTTGAAAGCAAGGATGCTATGCACAAACAAATCAGTGTGAACAAGAGTCAATCACAAGGCCACAGATATGCAAGACACTCTTGTTCAATCTGGTCAGCACACATGAGATCATTACAGTCTGTATAATGGGGCAACTTGCTTTTTGGTTCTTCACCAAATATGCATCTCCTAGTTATTCTGTAATTTCATCAGTGTTAAAGTTGTTAAAGTCAGTATGTAGCACATATTGTTGTCTGAACAAAATAATTGTTGTCTGTATGGTTAAGGCCTGCACAACAAATCCAGTGCTATTAGTAATCTCCAAATGAACTGTCAGCCTCTACTTAAGAAGAAGAAATGACAATGCAAAAAAAAAAAAGAAAAGAAAAGAAAAAAAAAGTATAACTTTTTATAGAAATAAAACGCACCTTTGTCCAACCAGGAAATGTGATGTAGGTGTCCTGAGGCAAGTCAGGGATTCCACTAGGAATGGAGAAGTTACCAATATAAAAAGCAGGTACTTCGCAGTTTGATGTATTCCCACCAGGCACGTCATTTTTTAGGCCCTGGCTTACTGCACTGTCAATGTCCAGTGGATATATCTCCCAGTCAGTGAGTATCTCTTCAGCAAGAGTAATATTGGAAGTCAGACCCTGCAAGCAGATTTATTATAAATACAACTGGAGACAGAAAATAGCCCTTCAAAAGATGCTCACTATTGGCACGTTTGGTATAAAACCAACTTTCAAAAACGAAATTTACAGAGAAATCAGGAACTCACTTTATGCAGAAACAATTTGTCTTCCCCCTTAATGTCCTTTACTTGTACACTGTTCTGGCATCTTACCACCATAATGCCAGCAAGTACTTCATTTCTGCATTTTGGTGTTTGCAGAAATTGGTGAAATTACATCACAAACAATTTCTTTATCACTATAGTTGGGACCACTATCCATTTTTTATAACATATCTGAGTCTCTTCTTTATAAAGAATCGATTGTGTATTTATGTTTTACAACATACAGTATTTAGATACTGCATACAATTGGAAAGGCTTAAATGCCCTGTCACTTTCACAGCGGTCAGATAGTGGTTAAGATCATATTAACTGAGACAATTATAGAAGTATGTAAATAAGTGGTATACCACTTATACTAAGATTTTAGGTAGAAATTTAGGAAGAAAAGAAAATACAGTAATCGTTCATGTAAATGTATAAATCTGTGATGGAGCAATTGTTTTAAATATATGTTTTGTATAAAAATAACAATAATAAAAAAGATCATATTAATTGAGAAATTAACTGAAAAAGCAAGGACTACTAGAGATAACAAGACCACTCCAAAGTCTAAGAGACTTAGTACAAGTTTACTAATTATGCAAATGAAAATGCCAGTCTTCTATCCCGCTCCCCTGGTGACTGCCTTTTTCTCATGTTCATTTTTGGAAAGGCATTCTATTATAATTCTTGTCATGTCAGCTGAAGATTTCTTAGCTGAACAGTCAGGAAACAGAAACCCAATACACTTCATTGTAATGGATGTGAGATGCAGTTTGTTGGTCGTATTTGTTTCTGTAAAATGTTTTAAAAACCAATAAAATACTTTACACTCTTCCTGTCAATACATTATTATAGCATTGTGTTATAGTTCAATGTTGTCTTCATTTTAATTCATTTTCTTCATAAAATATTAGACACAACAGCTCAATTTCAGTCCATAATTTTCTTCACAAATACAAGAATGTCAGTAGTTGATCTCAGTTTTTAGGACATGTACCAAAAACAATTATCTTCCAGCTGATTGTTTACCCTGTTTTCATTATTCTAAAAGTGCTTAGTATTATCTTCAGTTAGTAACATTACATTGACAGCATAATCATATATGTCTACTGTGTTCAGTGAGGCTCATTCACAGAGAAAAGACACAGGATTGCATTCTAAAACAAGAGGTAGCACAGCCCACCAACTGCTCACTTACTCTTGTTGGGCCGAAATTATATGCTTGTCAACAGGAGTTTAATTGGCAGGAGTGATTTTTCAGTGGCAAGGAAAGTAAAAGATGTGCATATTTAATGACAAATATGCCTTCTATTTTCTTTTCCACATTCAACAAAAACAGGAATTGCAACAAAACCATCCAGGCAATATTTTAGCCATTTTTCTTTAAGCTGTGATTATACCACCCTATTTCAAAGCCTTAAATCGGAAATGCAGACTTGAAAACAGTCTTGTTTTCTTATCTGAAGAGCAAGCAAGCATGTCAAAATTAACATCTGAAGGCGTCATAGTAGATCTAAGGCAGAGCTCTTGTAACAAAGCTGACAGCTTAATACCTGAACACGTTCTTTTTGAAGCTCCCCTTTCAGAGATCTTTTGTCAGATAAAAATTAATCTAGGATACTGATCTCACCTTTAAGCGCTATGATATGCTATACTTCAGGTGCATGTTTCCACATCCTGTGGAAAACCTGCAAATATCAGAGTGCTCAATTCTGCCACCACCCCCTTCAAATCTATGATTAATTAAGAAGATTTTCATTATAAAATCCTATAATAAGCTGCAGATTTTTTTTTAACTCCAGTGGCCTTACATAAGAACCAATTCACCTAGGCTGATTTTCTCAGTCACATCCCTCCAATATACTGGGTACTGTACAGATATACTCTACACACACACAACCCCCAGGGTAAGCCAGGCTGTATACAATTCAGCCAGTGATAGCTAGTAACCATTTTTGCTACTGCTGCAATCACAGTGGCCATTAGCCACTATAGGCTATATCCATGGACAGCCAGTCTACACAGAAGTTTCTCTACATCTGGGCGGGGTATACAGAGATTTTGACCAGTCTGCAGTTTGGGTTATCACCCAAAATACACGGAAGGCCAAAGTTTCTCCACTCCTCTATTTTACATAATGTCATACAAGAAAGGGCTAGAGAAGAAAAGAACCCTGATCCTACGTGAACTGATGCTAAGCTGTTGGTACAGCTTGATCTTATGACTCTAGTCAAATACAGAGCATCAGAGCCGAAACGAACTCATAATGTTTTTATAAGAAGAAAATCAACAAGCCCCCCCAATTAAATTTATTCCACAACAACTCAGTGGTTAAGTGAGTGGCAGAAGTGGTAAGAACAGAGTGTCCTTTGTTAAAATGCTTAGCATAAAAGGGAAGGGCACAGAAACATGCTGAGTCTCCTGGCTTACTCCCAAGCTACATGGATTTGCAGAAGGGTATTGGGGGGCTCTGCATTTTATACAGATACATATGTGTGTGTGTGTGTGTGTGAGTATTGGATTCTCACATAAGATGAAGATGATGGTTTTGTTGGCTACATGCGCATGTTAGGGTTCAACCAAACCACGCAAAATGTGCACTGCTAAGCATCCATACCACACATCTTCTTTAACATAGGCAGGTGTGATTTGTGGAACTGGGATCTGTCTGTACTACAAGTATGTTAGCAGGACGCACTCCTTTGCTAGTTAAAGATCTACAATTTGTCTCAGAAGTCTTCTCCTTTTCTCTGAAACTGCAGATGTTTCAAGCACATATCCCACAGCATTAAATTGTTTTCCTCCCAAGAAATTAACATGGTTACTTTTTGCTGGGTAATAACTGACAGATTAATATATACCTTGAAGTCATTGTTGAATCTTCCATAATTTACTCGGCCCATATTTTCCACCAACAAATCCAAATATGCTCCAGCATTCCCCGTTATATTTAGTTCTGGAAATCTGCCTCTTTCAAGAACTCCCTGAGGAACCTGCATGAACATCAACACTTAAAATCCAAACGTGAAAAAGGGTGTAGAACACAAGCTACTTTAGTGTGCATTGCACATTTTTATTGTTTGATTTATCTGTACTTTCAAGTAGTGACTTAATAAGAACTTCAGTTCCAACGAAACACTGCCAACTCATAATCTGAATAATGTGCACACTATGATACTCATTCAAGTAGCTGAAAATCTTCAAGTTTTTGATGTGTAGACACTAAATAACTTGTTCTGAATTCCCCCACCCACTAAGGCCAGGAAGTTTAAGTGTCTGAATCAAAGTGATATGCTTGACAGGTATAGTTAAAACAGGTAATGAAAGCAACTCATGATGTTTTTGGTTCTCTTATCTTCTTCTTTTAAAAAAGTACAAAATACAGTTGAAACAGAGGGGAAAAAATGAACTTGTTAGACAGAATCATAATGATATGAATCACAAGCTGGATAGTAGATTCATCCATCCCTGATCAGTTGGCAGACACTGCCCAAAGTAGCCATCACAGTCACATGTGCTTTTGGGTTTTCCCCTAATACTTTCCTTTGTCTTTGATCCTGTGATACAACAGTGCAAGGTTTTCCCCTCCCCAAGACCAAGATTTGCCCTCTTGGAGAGGGGCAGTGGCAATGAATCAGTAACATGGCATTTCTAACATGCTTTGAGCACCCCAGAAGCACTGTGAGAAAATGACAAGTCCTGGTTACTCTCTTGAGCTTGAAGCAGGGGACAGTTTGTCCCTGAATCTGTCTGATGCTTCTTAGGACCCTTTAGCACCTCCAAAGTGTCACAGAACTAGATCTCTAGTTCCAAACTTGATAGGAATATTTGGGGGTGTACCCGTCAAGTTGCAATTGTGAAGTGTGTGTAGCACCTCAGAAGCACAGAAACAACCATGAGAGCAATGACCTGCTCCCTCAGCCTCAACCCCAGACCCAGACTCAAGAGCACACTCCCCCAGATGGCCAGAGGATATCTGGGGCAAGCCCTTCTGCTGGAAGCCCCACCCTTTCCCCAAAGCTCCACCTCAGCACCATTAGTTTCCAGCTCAGCTTCTGCAGAAAGACAGCCCTTTCTGTGGCATTGAGCAACCAGGAATTCAAGACCTAATCTCTTGTCAGTGCTCTTTTTGCAGCACTGAGTTGGGGGAAAGCTGGCATAGGTGGAGCTTTGAAGAAAGAGTGCAGGGCTTTGCAAAAGCATGGGCTGTATTGAGCAAGCAGGCCAGAGTTGTCCTTTCCTACCTATGAGAAATACAAAGGCTTTTCCTTTTTTGTATTTAATCACAGTTACAGAAGCAATTAGGGGTAAGGCCCTCACCATGGGGAATAGAAGACTGATCACACATGAAGATAAAAAGAAAAACCAAACAGAATAAAATAGTTATAATTGCAGCTACAACAACAACAACAACAACAATATGGAACTTATGGTATTTTGACCCCTTACCCCATCCACAGAGACATAGGCACGGTCATGAATTCCATCAAATATTGGTGACAGAGGAGTTTCCTCACTACAGTTTCTTGGCAACTTGGTTCTGTATAATACAAATCCAAAGTACTTGAAAAGAAAAGAGAGGGGAAAGCCATGAAGAAGACGTTACTTACTCATAGAATCATAGAAATTCAGAGTTGGAAGAGACCACACAGGCCATCCAGTCCAACCCCCTGCCATGCAGGAACACCCTCAAATCAATCCCGACAGATGGCCATCAAGCCTCTGCTTAAAAACCTCCAAGGAAGGAGACTCCACTACACTCCGAGGCAGCATATTCCACTGCCGGACAGCCCTGACTGTCAGGAAGTTCTTCCTGAGGTTCAGGTGGAATCTCCTTTCCTGCAGCTTGAATCCATTGCTCCTTGTCCTGGTCTCTGGAGCAGCAGAAAACAAGTCCCCTCCTTCTTCTACGTGGCATCCCTTCAAATATTTAAACATGGCTATCATGTCCCCTCTTAACCTCCTCTTCTGCAGACTAAACATACCCAGCTCTCTAAGTCTATCCTCATAGGGCATGGCTTCCAGGCCTCTCACCATTTTGGTCGCCCTCCTCTGGACTTGCTCCAGCTTGTCAATATCCTTCTTGAATTGGGGTGCCCAGAACTGGACACAGTATTCAAGATGGGGTCTAACCAAAGCAGAGTAGAGTGGTACCAGTACCTCCCTCGATCTAGACACCATACTCCTATTGATGCAGCCAAGAATTGCATTGGCTTTCTTGGCTGCCGCATCACACTGCTGACTCATGTTCAGCTTGTGGTCTATGAAGACTCCTAGATACCTTTCACACGTACCGCTATCCAGCCACGTGTCCCCCATCCTATATTTGTGGATTCCATTATTTCTGCCTAAGTGTAGGACCTTACATTTCTCTCTGTTGAATTTCATTTTGTTCGCCCTGGCCCAGCTCTCCAATCTATCCAGGTCATTTTGAATTTTGATCCTGTCCTCTGGCGTATTAGCAACCCCTCCCAATTTGGTGTCATCTGCAAATTTGATCAGCATGCCCTCTATTCCTTCATCCAAGTCATTGATAAAAATATTGAACAGCACTGGGCCTAGGACAGAACCCGGTGGCACCCCGTTAGTCACTTCTCTCCAAGACGAAAAGCAGCCATTCGTGATCACCCTTTGGGTTCGGTCGGTCAACCAATTACAAATCCAACTAACGGTAGCCCTGTCCAGCCCACATTTTACTAGCTTCGTTGCAAGAATGTCATGGGGAACTTTGTCAAAGGCCTTACTGAAATCGAGATATGCTACATCCACAGCATTGCCTTCATCTATCAAGCTACTCTGACAAGTCAAAATCAGATTACAAAATAAAGAACAGAACTTCTCTAACTTTTATATCAATATATCTCACTTTTATCCACTGCATAGTAAAACATGTTGATTTTAAGAATTCAGTCTAATATTAGAATAGAAACAATATCTACAGGACAGGCACATAGCTTTGTTAGTCTGTATCAGTATACAAAGGAATCTGTAGCACCTCTGAGAACTGGGAAGAAGAGGTTTGTCATGTAAGTTTTCATAGACTCAATCTGATGTGCCTACACATCACACATCAGATGCAATACATGGAGTCTACAAAAACTTATGCTACAAACCTCTTTCAGTTAGAGTGAAATGTGCTTTGGCAGATTCCTTTGTATATCGAATATTCAGCTGTTTTAGTTAACACAAGGCTAGTCAGACTCAGCTATTTAAAGTGAATGTTTTCATTCTCAAGGTTCATATTTGTGCTTACCTAACTATAATTAGGTTACAAATTATAGTAATTACAAAGGTTTAGCTCATGAATTAGTCAAAGATACCTACAAAGTTGAAAGTATGTTGCATAATTCTATGCATATAAACTTGCTGCTGCCAGACTCACGCTATAAAAATGGTCAAACACCTTTTTAAAAAGTCTTATTTTGTAAACTGAAGTTCCTGCTGTTGAGTTACTTTAAATTTGTCTTTTTGCCTCCCTGTCAACCATAATTTTATATGCTAACAGGGCCAAGACATTTTGCCGCTTGAGGAGGAACAACTGATATTGTTATCCATCTATTCAGACCAAAGTACCAAAAGTCCACCAAGTCTGGCTTGTGAGACAAACAATTCCACAAGCACCTCTTCCCATCACTGGCAGTAAAATATAATACTAGGAAATAAGTGATTGGCTATATGCTGCCCTTTCGAAACATTCAGAATCTGCTGCCTAATATAGCTGCCCAACTGGGCCTAAAATGGTAGAGCCAGCACTGACTGCTGAGCAATTTGCTCACTAATCTATCTGTTCTTCCCTCTTCCTAGATAGTGTTTATCCACGTGCCAGGAAAAGGAAAAGTTCACTCATCATACTACAGATTCATTTCTCTCAATCTCCATTTCTATGCATTTAGTCCTTATCCTTGTCCCCAGGGTACCTATACTTAAATCACCAATCCCTTCTGAAATGATTGCATATTCCAGCTAGTTCTGCTCCATTCAGTCCAGTCCAAAGATGCACTTTTCTGGAACTCTACATCAAACTCTAACTCTCTTTGTAAAGTACAGAAAATACAACAGAACCATATCATCCTGAAAAGGTTTACAATCTTTCCTGAAAAAGCTACCACACAGGAAACAGTATGTCAATTCACAGCTTATGCAAGACAATCAGTTTTTAAGTTATAATAACTGTTCCAACTGGCATATTTTGTTCTAAGAAACTGTACAATATGTTGATTCAACAACCTTCTAGGATAAATGCTTACCTGGTTCAGTTGAACAAATTTTAAAGGGTAAGTATTTTTAACTGGTCCTGCTGGAGACAAGTCCTTGAGAAGCTCTCTCACTGTGCCCACCTACAATGCAGCAATGACAGGTTATAATTCACAATTAAAATTGTGAATGTCTAAAATGAAAGAGCAATATAAACTCATGCTTACATTAGCAAATTCTGGTCACTGGACATAACAATAAAGATTGCTTAGATTATCTAATATAAAAAAGTCAAAGTTTGTTTGTCTGTGTCAGGCAAAGACCTCTATGATTGACCGTGTCAGGAGAAGACCTCATACGATTGGCTACCTAAAAAGAGTCCATGGAATCCTAGGGTTTGCATTTTAAGGCAAGAGGCCTTTAGAATTCTCAGACAGAGAGCTCTTGGGCCTCAGTCAAATCAACTGTGTCTGCCTTGAATAAGCTGGTTGCTATGGAGATGAGGCCTAGCAGCAAGGAGGAGGGCAGTGTATTCCCTCAGGAACCTAACCTCTGTATGTTAATAACTCTGAATACAGGTTGAATTGGGAAATATGGAGAAATGTTACAGGTACTGTACAAGAGAGTTTGGGAAATTAGAGACACAGGATCTCAAATTTTTCCAATAAGTATTCCCTATGAGAAAATAAAATCTCAGGCAACACTGGGTATATACGCTAGTAATTTATACGCATAGAGATGTTATTATATTAAGTAGTGCACGAGCACATAATCATCATGTCCTCATCAAAAAACCTCCTTCTGGCTGGTATCTAAGCTGTAGTATAATCTGTAGGACAGGAAAAGGAAATGTGTAGCCATTTTGCCTTCTGGTGCTGTTTTCACCTGCTCTTAAATAGTTGCAAAAGAGCTGCCAAAATTGCATGACAAATTAAGGGGGTGACAGTGTAAGATAGCAGATGAACAATCCCAGCCTGCCTAGATCTGGAAGGCATACTTTTTCTAAGAACTAGATTTCTCAGATGTTGCTGCATGTAAAGTAACAACTACAGTGTTCTTTAATGGTATATTACAAAATTCACCATAGGAAGCCCTGAATGAGTTTATTTACTTTCTCTGAGAAAGCTACAGATTTCCCTCTCTAAGCTCAAGAATCTTGCCCTCAAAAACTCACAAAGTTCTCCCAAGTTTATAGATTGCTGATAAGCAAATCGACAGTTCCACCTTTTATAAAACTAAATCATCTATCCTATGCACATAAAAACTCATCTACTGTATGACCAACAAACACACACACACACACACACTCTCTTACCTTCACCAGTGGAACACGTCCATAGGCAAACTTGGGAGTTGTTGGAGGTATAGGGCCCTCTGGTATTTTCTTATACTAAGAACAATATAGGAAAAATAAAACAGTCTCCTTTGCAACTCAGACGACCAACCTAATTAAATCTTATATAAACCAGTATTTGAAGACAATGTAATAATCTTTGAATTAGAATGGGTTGCCTATACCTGTTATTGCAATGCTCCACAGTTGCCTCTGGGTTTATGACATTAGCAGTTGACTCTCTTACTAGTTTATGTTTCCAGCCAGACTAGTTTGGGATGTAACCCACTGGAATGCTGCTCTGCAAAACCCCACTGAAATAACACACAACCACAACAGACCTTCCCAGTCAACTGTGCTTTCTGGCTCAATGTGTTTCAGACAGTGCCTAACTGCTATTTCTATGTGTCATTAAAATTGCCAGGCTCTAGTTCACCTGGCTTCTCAATATTGCTGCTTTTCTACTGTGCAACAACACCATTCCAAGGTATTTTGATTTATATTAGTTTTGCCTTTGATTTACATCAGTTTGTTTAGTTTTCTGGACTATATCACATCCCTGTACACACAATGTATTATACAGAACAAATGAAAGTCTGGCCAGTAGAATATATATACTATAACCTTCATTACTAAATTCTGGACTAAATCATCATATCTGAACAGACCTCCAAAAGTTACTTAGCAAGAAATTAGAGTATGTTACCACCACCATTACAGCATATAAAAATAACCCTCAACCTGCCTCCTAAGTAACTATTTAGTTTTACTTTTTGAAAGAGCCTGAAATGTTTGAATGCTACGAGCCATTGGCCTGTAATACAAACTCTCTCCTCCCATTCACCTCACTGGTGCTTGAAGGCTTACAACAGCACACACTATGCAGCGGCATGAGATACAAAACAACCAGCCCCTGAACTATGCTCACAAGCCCCTTCCATCATGTAGTACAGCCATACACCTATAACTGTTAAAAAACACATTTAAATTACAGTTACTCCACAAAAGAATTGAGATTATCCCTTGTCAAGTTACAATCATAAAGTTGCTTAGTTATTCTTTCATTATTAGAAAAGGGAATTAACTCAATGTTATCTCTACCTGAGTGAGAACAATATTTCCATTCTCTCTTTTGGGATAAGGTGACCTACACCACATCTCTGCAGGTTAAAGGCCCAGTTTTATCTTGGTGGGCACCCATTCCTTGTAAAGACATAGAGCTGCTGATGAGAAATCTAAAGAGGGTAAAGGCCTCTAAAAGGAATGGTTCTCTACTTAACTTTTTGACTAACTGTTTGTACTGTTGAATCTCAATACTAGATGCCTTATTAACATCAGTTGATTGAACTAGGAAATCTCAGATTGGGCAGTGGCCATTGTGGTTCCTGTTTTTAAGAAAAGTGTACAGTCATATACTGGCTATTGTCCTACAAGCCTGTTAAATACTATTAGAAAACTATATACAAGACATCTTAGATAAATTAGAAAATTAGATGCTTTTAGAAAGAAACAGGTGGGATTCCAATGCAGTAGATCTTATAGTTAACTAGCGGTTTTTATTACAAGATTTACTGAAAAATGCAAACTGCCTTTAGATCATTTGCTTTTTGCTGCTTTTGTAGATCTCAAAGCAGTTTTTGATTCCATACCCTATCCCAGCTTTTGGCGGGGGGGACACCTTTGAATATAAATGACAAGCTCCTGAAATAAATGACCTACACAGGTGAATTCTGTAGGAGAATTATCAAGCTGATGTAGGAGAATTACCTCAAGAAGTGACATTTTATATCCTTATAATACAGGAGTACACTCTGGCTGCTTGTTAGTACCTCTCCAACACTGAGTTCTTTCCCTCTCATTTTAGGGATGAGGTATTTTCATGCTATTCTACATAGGCAACATTGTTCTTTTGCCACACACTCAAGTAAGGATGACAAACTCTTAAGGGCTTTAGGCTTGTACCATGCCAGGGAATTCCCACAGGTTAATTATGTCTAAACCAAAGTAAAAGGTTTTGGAGAAGGAAAGAAGACATACCGACAGCAACTGCATAATCAGCTACAAGTTAATACGTACGAATGTTTCACTTTAATAATATTTAAGAGCCCAGATATCTGGTCCACACATTTGAAAGCTATAATTTTGTCATCCAGCGTAAGTGCTACTCTGTTTCTGTGATTGTGAGAAGATGATGGCGTCTTTAATACAACTTGACAAGACAAACTGTTATGGCAGATCGTTTGTGGAGGATTCACTCAAATATTAGTTTTGAAATCATCATAGCACACATCTCTGTCTGGATGGCTAGGGGACTGAGATCCAGCTCCATGACTACTGTCTCACTGCAGATTGTTACACTACAGGAAACTCTGTGCAGAAAGCATTCCTTCTCTTCTCTTCTCTCTTCTCCTCTCCTTCTTTTGGCTAAAGATAGCTTTCCAGCTGACCCCACCTTTAGTTTTGGTATAGGAGGATGTACAGAAGGATTCTTGGGCAACATATATCTATGCTGGGATTTTTACCAGCCTATCTGCAGAGACCTCAGAAGAATCTTCTGAGAGCAGTTGTTTTCAATGGTTGTGACAAATTAGAAGCAGAGACTAATGCCAGATGAGATGAATCATAGAATCATAGAATCATAGAAATGTAGAGTTGGAAGAGACCACACGGGCCATCCAGTCCAACTCCCTGTCATGCAGGAACACCCTCAAAGCACTCCCGACAGATGGCCATCAAGCCTCTGCTTAAAAACCTCCAAGGTAGGAGACTCCACTACTCTCCGAGGCAGCAGATTCCACTGCCGGACAGCCCTGACTGTCAGGAAGTTCTTCCTGAGGTTCAGGTGGAATCTCCTTTCCTGCAGCTTGAATCCATTGCTCCTTGTCCTGGTTTCTGGAGCAGCAGAAAACAAGCCCCCTCCTTCCTCTACGTGGCATCCCTTCAAATATTTAAACATGGCTATCATGTCCCCTCTTAACCTCCTTTTCTGCAGACTAAACATACCCAGCTCTCTCAGTCTATCCTCATAGGGCATGTTTTCCAGGCCTCTCACCATTTTGGTCACCCTCCTCTGGACTTGCTCCAGCTTGTCAATATCCTTCTTGAAGCATCAGCAAAGATGCATCAGCAGAGATGCATCAGCAAAGCTTTAGAAGAAACTCACCATGCCAATGACTTCCCTGATGGCAAAATATTTCTCTGTAAGATCTCCTGCTTCACTCAGTGGAGCATCATAATCATAGCTAGTAGGCTGTGACATATAAGGCATATTTGCTCCTGCAAAGAGAAAAGAATACAGGGAGAAGAGTTGGTGCTCTTCTCACACTATTCTTCAGCTGAATAGTCTTTACTTTGTTTTATGTCTACTGTGAATATCTCTGATTAATTTTTAAAAAGTGTACATATGTGGGGTGCAAATTATCTTGGCATCTGGTTTTCCACGAGCGAATAATGCTATTCTTTCATTACATAAATACAAAATTATAACCCCAGCAAGATGACCTGACCTCCTCTTGCCAGTCACCATCATAATCTCTAAGCCCTTGGGTAACTCACATGGACATCATTTCTGTGTTTTGTTTACCCTTTGCTGTATCACTGGAAACAAAACCCCAGATAATTCTTCCCCTACATGTGATGAGACTTCCATCAATCAGTTCTGCATTCAACACTCTGGTTTCAACTAATGTTGCCTTTTGCCTTTTTTTCAAAGAAACAGTAGGCTTCTGTTTTTACTTTCAGAGTTCTTATTCTCAGGCCCTCTTTGCCCCTTCTTTCAAAAAGAAACAATTCCAATATTGAAATGGCTTAACTAAATGATTCCCAGTTAAACAAAAACACACGATACCCTTACCATTCCAATAGCCAAAATTAGTCCCGCCTATGAACATGTACCTGAAAAGACAAAGAACCATATAAACACTCCTGGATGCTGCACCAGACAGTCTCATTTAAACAGACCCTGATGAACTTACATGTTCACATTAGCACCGCTCGCCAGGATCTCGCTAAGACTTTTAGCTACAATTGATGATGGTACAGTGGCATGACGTCTGCCCCAGTGATCCAACCAGCCAGTGTAGAACTCTGAATTGACCTGAAATGAATAACATAAGAAGGGGAGAAACTTCTGAATAGAATAGAATTGTAGAAGTGAAGGCCAAATCCAGTGTCATTCCCAATTTGAGTAGACCCATCAACAAGACTTATGGAAGTGTGACTAACATGTCCCTTTCAACTCAATGG